>VWZL01005300.1:27500-120000 GCA_013396915.1 Stercorarius parasiticus | reverse complement strand
TATGCACATTGCGTTAAATGTTGATTTAACAACATAAAAAATTGTGTCTACATAAATTACACCTATGTTCTTTAGAGGTTTGTGTTATCCTTTTGAACTTTCTATAAACACAAGTCACATCCCTTGCACTAAATAAATGAAGTTTTCATTCATATTCACATTGAGAGACTGAGTCCATATGAATTCAAAAAAATTATGTGGATATTTGCTTTAAAGTATGAAATTATTTAATGTATTATTATTGAAGTATTCCTTTCACCTTTATCTGCTTTACTTTATGCTTTCTGGAAACACTGTGGACATTATAATTTAAGAACTCTTCTGGTTTTACTAAAAAAATCTAAAAATACCACTTTAAAGCAAATAAAAGAAATAACAAACAATCCTAATAATTCAAGGGACCACACAACAAAGTCTTAAACCACCTAAATAGCACTGATATAATGACAATTATACTTTACATGTGGGGTTGAACAGTATAGTTCAATACATATAATTAACAAAAGAATTTTTAATGGCCTGCTTTACAGATAAATAGTAACATGTGTTACTCATTAGCAAGTATAAAAGTTGGTGTTGTTTTTTTTTAAAGATTGGAAAGTGAATCTATACAACTATTAACAACTTCATGAACAGACAGAAATATCTAAAGGACAGGTATCTCCATATTACAGGCTGTAAACCAATCCCAACCTCTACGTTGGAATAAAGTCCAAAACCATCAAGATTTTTATCATCTTATACAATTTCTCCTAAATAACACAAATGAGCTAAAATTCTTAATACTCACAAAACTTAATCTGCCTATCTTTAATTGCTATGAAATTATCTTTCAGAGAGATAAATAATTTGCCTTTTAAGTTACATGTTGGCCAACTGTACACCGACCATCAGGTTCCACTGCTTTGCATGTACAGAAAAAAGTCCTCATATCTCTGTAAATAAGTGGACTCTTCTTTTTAAAATATTAATACTGTAAATAATCATAATGAAATTCATTAAGGCCAACATTATTTATACACTTCTTTCACAGTTTTTTTTTTACATTAAGAAAACCTCATGTTCACATTTCATATCAACATTTTGCATGTATTTGATCATTATTTTTATCTTTAGTCCTTTTCCTTTTCCTTGTAATATTTTTATTTTAAAGACAGGATCAGCAAGGTTCATCCTACATAAGATATATACAATTGACTATAACAGTGCTGGTGTAATATTTTTAATACTCATATATACAACTTTTTAAACAAAAGGTAACTTACTGAAATAAATTCTAAAGGGATATAAATCAGTGTAGGTCTGATGAAGTTAGTTGGCTTTACAGATTAATACCCATTGAAGAGCTAGCATGAAGCCCTGAATGCGAGTTCATGCTAAAAAATATAAATTTATGCATTGTGCAGAATAAAGTCAATTATTTAAAGGTTATAATTGATTTAGAACTTCAGAATTAAAAACAAGTCAAAAACATTTGCCTACAACAAATTTTAGCAGCCCTTTTTTACCATTCACCTGCATAGATTTGTTGGGGTCTTGCTAGATCTTGACTCACACACCTGCGTCATCTCACAGATCCTTTTTTCCTACATATGAATACATGTATTAGATAACATTTCTATTGTAGATTCTTGGACATCCCACTACAAATTTTTTTCTTGTTGAAAATTAAAGATATTTTTTAACTTCTATTTCCTACTGCTTAGATAGTATTAGATCTGTAAACACCTTCTCTCACCTGTAACCATTGGTTTTCTTGATAACTTTTGATGAGGAGCTTGTCAGAGTTATTTTGGAAATTGGAGTAACTCATGTAAAATAGTTTCTCTGTTATTTAACAGATATTTACTTTTAATATATTCACTTTTAATAAAGACTAATAATCAGTTGGTTAGAAACAATTTCCTTGTGTGTTTTTAAAATCTCATACTCATCTAGGTGTTTATAACTCTATTTTATTCAATGAATTTGCAAGTAACTCTAAAGAGTCAGCAATTTTCAGGATTATTCCTAAAGTCTTTTTGAAGCATTCCAATGCTTTTAGTAGATTGAGATGGTCACTCTTCTAGTAAAGTAGACGAAAATAAAAGTGTTAAACAAATATTTATTTTGTATTTGGAAAGAACTAATGCGATGGCTCATAACACATGAGGATGATGAATTTTTCTCCATCAATAACTGGAGAGTTTGTCAAACAACATCTACTAGAGATAAACCTTTTAAATCAGCCGGCTGGAGTAATTTGCATCAAAAAGTAGTAAAAGAGCTGGCAGACCTCTCAGAGTTATTGATATCTATTTTTTTCAAGCCCTGTAATGTTGATAAAAAAAAATATTAACATAGAACAGTATTTACTTTTCTCCAATACTCAAAATTGGCAACCAGATTGACTTAGGTAGCTAGTTTGGCACTAGACTCATGTAACTTTGGGAAAACCTTGATAGTGTTTATACAATGGAATTATAAGTAACAGTAATTAATGTGCTTTTTAAAAAACACCTTATTGGTCAAATAAGCTCATTAGAATTTTGATTTCCAAAGAATGTGCGTAGATTTAATATTTTAAATCTTTGGTCAACTTTTCACCTGGTGACACTGAAATTCTAACTAAAAAAAGAGCATTAAAAACGTATGCAAATGGACTTAAATGCTGGATCTAAAACATTCTCATCATTGATTACCAGTGGTTCTAACAGGGATTTTAAGGATACAACATTGTCTTATTGTCTTATCTATGATTTGAAAGTAAATATAAAGTCACTGTAAATAAAATAAAGCTGTGTTGTAAGAAGTGATATCTGCTATATCTAAGGAACAGGGTACTGAGTCCTGAAAAGCGGTGATTTGGAGAATAATCTAGTGGTTATATGGGCAAGCAACTCAACGTCAACATCTAAGGCAACATAGTGACAAAGTAAAGTAACACATTTCTTTTGGAGAACATTACATTTTTGATGTGTAAGTAGGGGAATCATGGAAAAGGACGCAGTGATTTTGTTGTCATATAAGATATTGGTGGGACTAATAGAAAAATTGGAAAGGGTTTGGGAATGAGATGGAAAATAATTCAAATACTGCATCTTACAGTGGTAGACAACTATAACCCAATCTGCTTTCTTTTTCAAAAAATACATCGTGAGGTGACTTATGCACAAATACACTCATTAGAAGGAAATATCAGAAAGCAAATGTTTCTTTAATCTAATTGAAAAAGGCATAAAAACCTTGACATTGAAGATAATAAGTTTTAAAGAAGAGAGGCATGCTTTTAAAAAATAAGCATGACTTGCTACAAAAGGAAAATTGGGCACTTGTCTTACTGCCTGTTTACAGGGAGGAAGCATCAGTCATTTCTTTTCTTCCAAGATTTCTAACTCTTCTCCCCTTGAAACAATTCAATTTTTGCTGTATATGTCAGCTACCATCCTCCAGACCCGGCACACACTCATTTGCTTCCTATCATAATTTTTGTATTTACTTTGGCATCAAGAATGTCAGGGACATCAAGTATCACAATAGCAAACTATGGAGAAAAAAAGAGATCTACAAAAATGTGGTAAGCATATTGTTGTCAGCAATGTCTATTAGTCAAGTTCCTAATTAGTTATTTGATGTATGGGAAATTTATATGTGTTTTTAATAAATAACAGATGGATGAACAGAAGTATGACATTGAGTAAATTATCGGTTTTACCACCCTTTTAAACTGACACAATTGTTTTTAATAATTCCACCTGTTCTGTGGTAGAATTTTTTGGTGTTCCTTTTAGATGACAAAGTAGCTTACACAAAAGGGATAAAGGGTTCACTGTGGTTAGAAGACAGATGATGAAAACAGAAGTTTACATATGAGTCAACGTCATTCAGATTATATAGCATGACGGAAGTGGATACGGGAACTGGTAAGAATCTTGCAGTTGGAAATTGTGGCCTACTCAGAGAAGCATGGATCTTGGCATGAGGAAAGGGGTAGAGAATGTATAAAATCTGGTAAGGAAATTTTCAGCATTTCAGTTTTACTCAGTATTGTAAGCCTAAAATGGAAGAAAACTATAAAAACTGATTCATTAAAAAAACCTTTAAAAAAAATACTTTTCTTTCAGCATACTTGCTTCAAGTAAGCAATTCCATTGAATTCATAAAACATTTAGTTATTTTTGCCCTTCTGGCTGTATGAAATAATTCTGCCATCTTCTGGTCAACTTACTTGGTAGAGGATAGTTAGGGGTCAAACAGAAGATATCGAACTAGTGGTAAGGATGAGGTGGGATAGAAAGGGAAGAGTTATTTATGAATAAAGAAAGAATGTATCTTCTGATTTGAGAAGAATTCTGATACCATCCGACTGACAGCATCACTAGAATATTCAGAGGTTTTCTCCTCAACTTGCTTTCAGAGTTTGTAGTAAGATATGACAGGTTCTTTTACTGGGACTGAGGACCAGATACTGTCCGTGAACAAAATAAGTGTAAAGAAGGCAGCAGATATCTCACTTCCGTATTTTATATAAAGAAATAAATGTATATTTTGGTCTATATAACATTATCTATATTTTAACTTCATGTCTGTCATTTAGAAATTGGGATTTTAAATACATGCATGAAAAGACCAGAAGAAAGTGGGAACTAGAAACGGTATTTTATTTTAATTCAAATGGAAATTGTCTTGGTGAAGGCAGGGATGATAACAATGAAAAAGGTCTGATGTGACTTCCTTTCGGAAAAATAGGGTCTGAACCTATTCAATGATCACCTTTCTTCTCAGTGATCTTGGCATTACCAATCTTCTTACTCATACACTTTTACTTCATCTTTCATTTCTAGACTTTGTTCAGTCAGATCTGCTTTTAGAGAGTATACATATATATATAAAATACACTCACCTACTTTTCTTTAATAGATTACTCTGGAAGAAAATTATTCTCATGGATGAGGTACATGGTTGGCCCACTGATGTATGAGTATATTTTAAACCATTCCGTGATTTAGTGTAAATAAACAGCTGTTGTGCAGAAAACTGCATATGCAAAGAGTAATATAAATGTCTCTTTTTCTAACTTTGTGAATAACAGAACAAACAAGAAAATGATCCAGCAAAAGTTGTTGTGTGGCATTCCTTTATCACTTCCCTAATATATTGTAAAAGAC
Source organism: Stercorarius parasiticus (assembly GCA_013396915.1). Taxonomy (NCBI): domain Eukaryota; kingdom Metazoa; phylum Chordata; class Aves; order Charadriiformes; family Stercorariidae; genus Stercorarius; species Stercorarius parasiticus. The sequence goes on along the minus strand of VWZL01005300.1, from coordinate 114,853 downwards.
ATAATTTCATAATGTTTTGCAGAGTGTGATTTACTGTGACTTTTGTTTTTTCATCTTGAAAGCAAATCTAACAATGAAACACAGAAACAAATTTTTTTGCTTTGTCTTTCAAAATTGCCCTTAAAATAATCTTTTATTACTACTCCGTATTCTCTCCTGGACTGAACAGGAGTCATTATTGAGAGCGAAACTACTATCAGTAATCACAGATGAACAAAGATCTGTCCAAACGTGTTAAGAGCAGAAGCAGGGATATCCCAATGCTCGGATAATGAATGTTAGCTCTCTCTAGAGGAAAAGCTCCCAGTCCATACTTTGGCAACGTTCCAAGTCTGGGGAGAGAAAACAGCTCCATGTGTGTACTGAAAATTATCTAGTGAAGATTTAACTCAAATAGGAAAGAAAGTCAGTTGTTTTAAAAATATGAAGTGAAGTATATGGACTTTTGCAAGATTTTTAGAAATGAAAAAAAAAATATTTGTAGGCTGGGAGAACTTTTTCAGGGTATTTTTAAAGTTAGAAAATATTAGACAAAATATTGTTAAAAGCTTAAGCCATTTAGTACTCTATTGCTTTTGCGACCAAATAGTTTAAAACTTTGCTTATAAGTTCACAATCTTGTTTTAAGAGAAACAAAATTTGGTTAAGAATATATTTCCTAGATAAACCAAAAATTAATTATATTTATTGAAGTTTGTTTCGGGATCTTTTTTTTTTATTATTTTAACAGGTGCTCTTAATATCTTTATAGGACACTTATACTGCCCAGAAAATGAGATCTGGTATAGCTCTGTGATCCATGTATCAAAGTACAGAACCATGTTTTTATAGATATGCCCATATAAAAGGCTTTCTCTGACACTAAGAAGTTTTTGAGGGGTATAAAGAATAGTATATTACACTTTGTCAGCACTTCCTTCTCACTGTTTGATAGTTTCTGTAGTGAGACTGTTTTGCTGAAAAATTATGGTATGCTAAATAGGACTGGGGCTTCAAATTATTTCTTAACTGGTAGCTGTATAATGCATTTAAGAACATTGACACATGATTCAGAGTTTCTTGTACTACCACTGTTTCCTTTTTTTCTTTTCTGAGTCACTAGAACTTTAGAAGTGGAATGTTCATGTAAGAGCTCAGGTAGATTCAGTTTCTTTGTATTTCTTGTAAGAGCACCCACAAGGTGCTATGTGTTTTCCAATCAAATTAAATCAAAATTCTTTCTCTGTAGAACACATATTCTAAAAAAAATTAATACTGTTCTGATAGTGGGTTTGATTTATTTATGTATCCAGTGAGAAGCAGTGTGTTTTTCCTTGTTGGAGTGGTTACCATTAACAATTTTTCAGTGGCCCTTGCAAGTAAAACACATTACATTACCACATTACCACTATATTTACAGTTGTTCCTTGCTATTTCTTTCACAGTGTATTTGCAATAATGGGACTACCATATAAATGATATTTAGTTGCATCTCTTAAAAGCAAAACTAGAGAGCTAATGGCAACCAACTCTGTTTTGGAGGTAATTTTCCTTCTAAAACAAAGGAAACTTATTTTTCTGTGCCCTTTACGTATAGGATGACTTCTTTAATGCGTTACTCTTGGTTACATTTTTTCAGGTCAAAGTCACTTAAATAAATACGTCTAGTGTGCAAAATAAAATATTGTAACAAATTTATATGCTGCTCGTTTCCTGATATGGAATTGTGACAGTAGACAAATCAAGTTTTATAGGGAGCCGGTATGGAGCTATACTACAATATGATTCCAATTACCTCGTACATAGCAACATCACGATAGCCATTTTATTCTGCTGTATCACTACAGGGAAGAGGGAATGGGGTGAACCTTTTCTTCCTTTCATTCGTCTTCTACTGCTAGTTGCTGCTAGTCAATTGGTCAACGAGGACCTTAATGACAATTAGAGAAAGACACTTCCTTGCTGAAATGGTAACTGCCCCATGCTCACCTGTCCAGATACACCTCCATCTTCCTCCTTAATCTACTCAGCAGAAGCAAGCTCCTTTGCCCCATGAAAAATGAGGAAAAACGAGGAAAAAATCCTACTCTTCCACCATACTGGGCTTTAATGGCAACAACAGAGTTTGAGGTACAGGTTGGCATAAGGGCTGATTTTCTTCTTATTTATCGTATTGACACCAACTATTTCTTGATCCCGAAAAATTCTTTTTCTTGATAGCTTTACTAGTTTCTTGCCCATCTATTTACTGCTCTTTTTTTAAATTTTTTTTTATTTACACTCCTTACAATGGTTGGTTTAAATTTTTCACAAAAGTTGTTTCAACTAGCATGATCGCTCAGGTTATGGCTATGATTCAGTTAGCTATCACTGGTTTACAGGAAGCTGTTAACAAAAGATACTGGAGCCAGATTCCTTCTCAAAATGAAATCTAGTTCAGAAGATGGTGAAGGCATCTCTATATCCATCATAAATGTGGAAGCATGTCAAATGCTTTATGTGTATATATATATGTATATGTATACACACACATATATGCATATAAGTGGTTGTGGTGTTTTGGTGGGGGGGTGTTAGAATTGAGGAATATCAGTTGTAACTTTTATTCAAGTAGATTCAGATATTTCTGCCTGCTATCCAGGCCTCCTATGAACACCCCTCTGATATCTATAATGGCCTTTTATGAATACTGGATAATAGCTAATGAAAGCTCTACTTTAATAATTAAATAATGAAAAATTGCAGCAAGTTTTTTTCTATAAACACTGTGCAGAGTCCTTTTTTACTTACTTCTGCCAAGAAACAGGCCAAGAAAACTAGTATTAAAAATGTCTGAATAGGTTTGTAATACCAAATATTGCATTAGCAACCTTCAAGAAAGGAAGAGACCTTAAAAGGTGTTAAATAGCTGAAACTGTTAATGCAGTGCTACTTAGCTCTAAATGCACTGAAGTTAGCAAAGTATTTTAGTAAACCTGAAGGGTAACTATCTACTGCCTATTGTTTCTCTCTTAAATTTAAATTCATAAGCTCACCCAGACAGAAATGAAAAGACAGAGAAAAGATTGTGCTTTAAAAGACTTTTTTTCCTTTTTTCCTGTATTAGAAACCAGAGTAGATATCATGGGAAAGAAAATCAAGAAACAGCAGATGTCATGTGTCACTTTTACAGTTATTGATACTAAGCAAGTAGCAGTTTGAATCCATTGAGATTCAGTATTGTATGTTTATGGGTTTATTTAAATTGTTAAAATGGAATACTTTTATACCTTTAAATATTTTATGATTCATGGCATTTATGTTTTAGAATCTTATCCATGTGCCTTGTGTAATGGTAGATTTTTTCAGCAGCTTTTATTTGTTTTAAGATAGAAGCAAATTACACCTTTAAACCACAGATGACGGAAAAAATAATGGGAAGATAGAAGAGTAAATGTATTCGTGAGATGACTAAATGTTGCATGCATGAAGCAAAGACACATCCTGAGCGTTCAAGGATTCCCAAATAAGTAGAATAATGTGAATTAGGAAAATTTTATTTTCACCTATAACTGTAGCATAAATCGAGTCAAATGAAGTATAGAAAGCTTTGTGGTTTTAATATTTTTATATACCATTACATCTTGTTTCCCTGTAACTTTTAATAAGGTAGAGGAAATATTTTAGCTAGCCCATAGCATTTTTGTAATTTAAAAATACAGTTTTGAAGATGTGCCTGAATTAATTGAGCTTTGACGTGTCAAAGGAATCCACATTTTTAAGGGCACGAAGACTTTGTTCTAAAGTTCATTGATAAAGTTGAAAATAGAACAATTGTCCATACTGGTACATACCTGAGCATCAGTCCTAGCAAAATAAATCACATAGTCTTCAGAAAAAAAGAAATGCTGTAACCTGGAGTACTTTTATTACATTGCCACCACCCATCCCTGGCAATTTCCCACTGGTCAATCTGAGAATGTGCTATTCTATAATAAAAATATCCTTTCTTTTCTTTTGTTTTACTCTTTCTGGTAATAATTGTTGCTTTATGGGAGTGATTGGGAAAGATCACGAACTCTGGAAGAATGGGGGAGATGAATTTTCCTTTTGGGGAAACAGCAAGTCCTGAAAGGAAGACCAGAGAGAAAGTTCACAGCGCCACAGTTTCTAGTGGGCGGCATTTTCACTGCATAAAGCTGTGAATCTCCAGGTCAAGAGGAGATGGAAAAATGCTGCGAGGAGCAGGGGCAGCCAGCCAAGCCTGAGAGGAGACAGAAGGAAACTGCCTAGCGAGGGAACATTGGATTTTGGTGGAGTTTGCTGCAGATCGGAGTGACGTTCACAGACTAAGCCTAGAAATCAACCCTGGAAAACAGGCCCTTCCTGCAAGGGCTCAATGAGCAAGAAAAGCTGATTACAAACATTTCTTATATTTGCTTTTTCTTTCCTACTTATCCTGATTCCCTCCTGTTTAAGAGAAGAATTTCCAATTACCCTGTTTGGGATTCTAATAATAACAGGCTTTTTTAGATGAAAATTCCTGCAGTTTTCTTTGAAGAGCCTCCTGCAGTGGTACATGTTGTTGAAGCAGGTCCTACCAAACCTTGAGTTAGTTATGATGGCTAAATGTGTTTGACATGAGTGCCCATCACATGGACGTAAACACCTAAGGCTGTAGTGGCAGCCTACATCAATGTCAATAGTGGCTGCTGCATTGCCAGACTTTTCCTGTGTCCCTCAGCAGATGTTTCCACCCTTCTCCTGTGCTGGCTTTGGATCGTGTCAAACTGTGCCAAACTGCTTCAGCATGCTAACCTAGCAGAAAATTATTTTGTTTTGTCTTAAATGTGTCGGCTTAAATAGTTTCTAGCAGAGTCAGACGGAAGGCAGAAAGTCAAGAGAGGACATGTCAGGTGGCAGCTAGCGTTTAGATTAATCTGAACTACTGTGGAAATTTGCTAGCCATGCAAACATGGGATCTACATTGCCTATGTTTTTTGAGATATCTGCTTTGACTTCTTAACAATTTTTTTCTTAACAATTCATCCTGCAATAGATTCACAGAGGAGTCATAATTGGCATACATAGTTAGTACAATATGCCCTTATTTTTTTTTTAACTCAGATGACATTTGTGCACGTAAACAATTTTGACAGTTTAACCACATACGCTTCTTAACTTGTGTGTTTAATAGTTTGTGTACTGCTACACGTATATACTGGAGAATAGCAATTAGTAAACTCAGTGACATATTTCTTCTTTCATAGATTGACATACAGTAATCCAGATCATCAGTGAATGTAATACAGATTTGAAACAACTGAAAAGTACAATAGTTTCTCACAAATATGTTGCTTCTAGCTTAATGTAGGGAAATAGAGGTAAAAACTTAAAAAGTCTCAAAACGTATGAAACTTTTGAATTCCTATAAAATCATATGAAGTAAATAAAAAAGGAAATTATCTCAGCAATCACATCAGAATTTAAATATACTAGTTTTCTACTTCAGAAGAAACTTAATTGTCTGCCACCATATTCATCTGCCATGTTTTGATTGAACCAATTATATCTGCTTGTTACATTGTTCATTATTTGCTCAAGAACGATTTCACATCACCATTCCACTCTTGTCTGAAAGATGGCATTAAGAAAACCTGAAAGAGAAAACAGCATTTTGGTCACTTTATTTCCAATTTGAATTTCAAAACCTTTTCAACATTCACTACACTGCATGACCTCCACTTCAACAATGCTTAATCCTTGAATATGTTGCATTTCTGTTCTGCCAAATGAACTCAAGAGGATGTAAAACATTTTCACTGAGGAATGCGTTTCTTAAAACTAGGAGTTCAATGCAACCTGTATTTGAGCTGCCATCTAAGCAAATAACCCAACTGCCCTGCAATTTGCTGTAAATAGGAAAATGCCCAGCTAGCACTCTAGCTCGCAGCTTCATCAGATCAGGCAAACTGATGCTAAACTGAATTTTGCAAGCCTAATATACACAACAGCCCCAAGTTCAATATAAAACACAGTATTAAAGTGCATGGACTATTGTTCCTGTAGTACCTAATGGTGGTGGGAGATATATATGCCAGATCTCTTCCAATGCCAAGCTGCTCCTAACACCAAGCCTCAGGGTAGTTTGGATGGGCAGATCTGTGCTGCCAAAAATACAAGACTTCTGAGACCTAAAAGGAAGCCAACCAAACGGAAGCAGGGAGACTTCAAGTCTAATCCCTACTCCCAGAACAATTTTTGTCTTTTATTTCTTCTTCCCAATGATTGTGTAATATAAACATGCTGATAGTTCAGGAAACAGGAACCAGAAGTTTCTAAAAACTAGTTTTTCTATTCATCCACTTATTCATAGTGATGTGCATCCATAGCACTCCTTTTCTGCACCCACAGCATGATTTTTCTGTGGTAGTCTCTTAGGCAAGAAGGTGAATCTACTGATGCATTATGGATTTGTTAAAACATGAATTAGAAATTGTGCTTCTTTTAGTGACCTCAAAGGAAAACCTGGATTTTATTAAAGACATGCAGCCAAATTGTTACTAGCTTTTCATCTTTATTCCCCAAAGCATAGCAGCAAAGAAAAACTTCAATGTTTAAGGGGAAATCACACAATATGGGTTTGCATAAGCAACAGAATAGTCCCTTTTCCAAACTTCTCAGAGCCCATTGTGTCAACCTTTCCCCATAAAAAAGTCTTTGGTCTTCCTCCACATTATTTGCATCTCCTTTATATTTCTGCAGGAAACAACTTTTTTTTTCTTTTTCTTTTTTTCTTCTTTTTAACAAACACTGAAATTAGCTGAACGAGGAGTTCAAAGTAAAGGCTCTCATCTCCTTTTTTGCTCATAAGCTTCCTCCTTCAAGAAAACTTGCTGTACTAGGACAGGCATTTCCAGGAATTAAGTTGAGAATATTTGGATGTTGCTGTGTCTTAATAGTAGCGAATTTATTTCAGGCTATTACTGAAAAATCATCCTTTTTTTATACAAAATGCAGTAGATCCATGTTTAATATTTGGTTTAAAAATCAGAAAGCTATCCGATGTATTACATTACATTGTATTAAAGGAATGCTTACAGTACAAAACAGCGAGTCCTCTTGGTTACTCTCTGGTTTCAAGAATATCCTTCAATGTACTCTTTGTCACTTTCCTTTACCATATGTCAGAAAGGAAAAAGAATGAGAAAAGTTACTGATATACTAATAGGGCATTGCATACCATTTACTACCTTCAACCCCAGAGCAAATAAGCATGAACAGTAGATAGGTTCTTGTGTTTATTGCCTTTGAAACACAAGAGAGCTGTCGAGAAGGATGTTGCAATTTTCATTTGTAACAGCTGTGCCACAAACTGTTTGTCTTCCCCTTATCTTCTAGTGAAGAGAGGGAGGGGAAAGTTTATTGTGCATTTAAGGAGTGCACATAAATGCTAGTTTCCCTTGCAATAATTAAGAGAACCCACAGGTTGCTCCACTTGATTTAATCTATTGCAGAGGAGGCTGACCCCACTGTGAGCTGGCACTGATGTTACATCTGAAGGTAGATAGCAATTTAGGAGTCATGCCATCTTCTCTCTGTATTTGCTAGCTTAAGCACCTGAGTTTAACTAATATTCTTTTAATTAACTGAATCCAAGCCATCATTAAATGGTTCTCCTATAGGAATTTAGGTATCTGTCCTTATCTGTATAGTCAGTAAAGAGAAAGAGGTATCAATAGAGGGCAGTTCAAAGAGCAAGAAGTGGTGTTTCTATTTGTCTCCAATGAACAAGGAGGGAGATTACAGAGTCTCCAGACATAAGCTTCACCAAAATTAGATGATAAAGTCACACAACCCTGCTGGTCTAAAGGCACAAAACAGGGCAAAAAAAAAAAAAAATTATTAAAGGTAACATATTCCATTAGATAAGCAGTTAGAATCAGATAGGATGAATCCAGGTATCTTGGGGCACTCAGCCAGGCTCCTGCAGAATGTGATCTGTAAGAAGAGCCTGTCTCTCCCAGTGATCCAGCAGAGCCTGTAACCTAGCTGTCACATTAAAGATTCCAGTGCTCCTGCCCGTGGCCCATGCTTAACAGTGATAAACCTCTAGAATAACTCAGATTTGAATCAAGTTGTTTTCTCTGTGGCCTCCCATCAGCCACACGAGACTGAACTTCAGCAGCTGGAAGAATTAGGAAATTGGGTGACAAGGTCAGGCAGGTGACCTACCATACTACTGCCTCCGCTGAAGCTGTAGCCTCCAGAAAAAGAGTGGAGAAGTTGGTTGATTTTAAATATCACAGCGAATCTAAGACTGTTTGCAGAGCTGCAGAGGGCACTGGTATTGCTGTCTGTTTTTCACATGATCCCAAGGGCAGCATGTGAAAACATGCAGTTTCTAAGGAATATTTAAAGGAATTAAAGCCAACAACTGTCCTTTCTATTACACCCGTTTTAAAAATGATAAATTTGGATTAGGGTTTTTTATTTTATTTCATGATATTTTATTTTATTTTTATTTTAAAACATCGCTTCAGTAAGTAATGAATTACTAATTCCACAATTACTTTATGTAGCATGAGTAATGCATTGCTTCTGATTTAAAGAAATTACATGAGTCAAAATTCCTAATTAAATTATGTAATTCTTTACAAGCCATTTTTCAAACTTCAAGTAAGTTTTTGGGTTTTTTTGTATTTCCTATAAAGTAATTCTGGGATTGATTACAAATTTGTTCATTCTGTAAGCAACATCTTTAATTACAAGCGTTTCTAAAAAGTGCTTTCAGGCCAGACTTTTCAGAATTGACTTGTAATTTTTGATTCTTAACTTGACAAATCGAAAGAACACTTGAATTTTAAGCAGTAAGAATATGTGAAGATTTAATAGCAGATAAAAATGAATACCCACAAAATTATAGATTGTCTTTCAGAAATCTTGTCTTTTCGAAAACAATCTGAGAAGGGAAAAAATAGCTGTAGAGCTAGATTACCTTGTGCATGCCTCTAACATGGCCATGATAGTCAAACAGGCAAAAGAGGGAGTTAGTATCCATTCTTCATTAATCCCCTTCTCCTTTCATGCCACATAATTCCTCACTTTTAAAGCCTCTCAAAGTCTTGTCTCCTTTGCAGTCACCCATCATCTAAAGAAAAATGCTGGTAAAATGTAAAGTTACCAGTCCACTTGGTACACTGCTTACTAGGAATTTAATAGAGAGATACTAACACTATATATTTAAGGGGGTTTGCAGGAATGCTCTTTCTGTCTTTCTACCTATTTGCTTAACCTATTGTCTAATATACCATCTTAAAAATTCCACTAACTTCCTATCTTAGAAGACAAAATGCTCCACATTTATGGTGAAGTGATACAGGAAGATTTCTTTACAAATTTCAGCAGCTTTGAAGGATAAGTTTCTTACTACTGTGACTGTTGATGTCATCTTCTGTTTTGATGTGTATCCTTGAATAATAAAAATTAATATATTCCTCTCAACAACTAGAAGACTCCATAACTCTCTCTGCAAAATCATAGAATAGTCTGGGCTGGAAGGGACCTTCAAAGATCATCTAATTCCAACACCCCTGCCAAACCTATAGACAGACCAAGTTACTCAAAGCCCTATCCAACCTGCCTTGAACACTTCCAAGGAGGGAGCACCCACATCTTCTCTGTAAAAAGTCCCTCTCCAGCTTCTTTGCAGGCCTCCTTTAAGTACTGGTAGGCTGCTATAAGGTCTCCCTGCAGCTTTCTTTTCTCCAGGCTGAACAACCCCAATTCTCTCTGCCTGTCTTCATAGAAGAGGTGTTCCAGCCCCTTGATTGTCTTTGTGGCCCTCTTCCAGACTCGGTCCAACAGGTCGATGTTCTTATGTTGGGGACCCCAGAGCTGAACACAAGAATGAAGCAATAATAAATGTAGACCGTAGTGCTATAACTTACATCCTATTTCTAAGGGTGTGCTTAAGGTATTACAGGGCCAGGCTTAAGACCTTTCTTAATGTATCTAGTGATCATGTAACTATGGTAAATTTACATCAAAAATAATAATAAGTGTCTAGACAAAGCAGAAGAAAACTATATTTGAAAATATGAAGTAGAGCTTTTCTGTCTACAAAACATGCATAAGTATAGGTGAAAAATAAATGTAAATCAAAATATAAATATATTTGTCTAGCTCCTTGTATGCATATCCTTTTTGTTGCATAACAATTTTTTTCACATTAATACTGTTTCTTTCTGCAGTAGATTTAAAACATAACTGCAAAGAAGCTATAATTTCTTGAAATGAGGGAAAACATGAGGAGTTGTACCAGAATAACTGATATATCACTCAATATATCACTCTAATAATATGAATATTCTTGCACCAGAAAAAGTGTTGATTTTGTTTGTTTGTGTGTTTGTTTGTTCAGGAGCTAAAATCTTGCATGTAATCAAAGCAATAACATTTGCCTGAGTCTACAGACAGCCTGAGGCAATAGATCTCCTCTGTGCTAAATTCAAAACTTCTGCTGTGAGAGGCCTAAGTAGCATTTCTTCAAACACCCTTATTTTAATAATACAAGATACATACTGCAAATGATTGCTAAAAAAAAAGAATTTATTTGATTTTCTGTTTTTATCACTAAATTCCTCTTCAATTACATGCAAGAGATTTACATTTCGTTACTGGAAAGGTTAGTAACTGACTGGCATGTTATGGCAGAGGTTAGGATGGGAAAATAACTGCTTGAATTGACAATATGTAAGTTAGTTACCTTGGTTGTATTCAAAATATTAAGCCTGGGTCATTCTTTCTCCAAAATACACAGATTTTGTCCACAGAAGCATTGCAATGCCCAAGTATTTCTTCTCCATTAAACTACTACATTTTAAGTTCAGAAAAGTCATGATCTTCTATAATCAATCCTCATTCATAATTTGTTATGTATCCTCATATGTGTTACCTCATAATTAGAGCTAAAGATGAGAAACTTTAGGAAAAAGTTCTGAAAAGAATAAAGGATTTGAGGTAGTGGGGTTAAGGAAGACTGCAATTTCTGCAAATAATACATATTGTAAGCTGTTTCTGCAGTTATATCGTGACCTCTTTATGGTCATTTTCCAGAGAAAAGGTAAGAGGAAGATTAGGACACAAGAACAATTTGTAAGAGGTCTGTTGAATAAATGAACTATGCTCCCGTCACTTGCACTCAGCTATCATACTCTCTTGTCAGCTCCAGAGAAGGGTTCAGCCAAACTACAGTCACCTTCTTGAAACACTCATGTCAACAGAGGGACCGACCAAAGTCACCACGTTCATGATTCAGGAATCTTGATTAGACAAACGAGATTAAATTATATTAATGCAGGTTATAGTGCCAGATACAGAAAACACTTTCCAGAAGCCCAACCTGAAGAGTTAGGAATTTTCAGATTTTAGAACAATAGAAAATCAGACCTACTAAAAATGAAACAACTGTTTTAAATACAGAACAAGGATGATCTTTTTATATGAGATATTAGGTACAGGTTATACTTTATAGGCAACGGATAAAATATACTGTATTCTCCACCACTACCACATGCAAAATGTCACTGTCAACTTACAATTTTATTATTCATACCCTCATTCACCTCTAAAGCAAAATATACTAATTTGGCACAACCTCAGAATGTCACATTTGCACTGAACTTACACTTCATTACTAATTGGACATGTTTTCAGCACACTTATATTGACTGTGTAATCAGTACACAGTCATTACATCAGTAATTTAACATCATGAGGCCCTATGTTACATTTACCTGGCTACTTTAGTTCCCAAGAGAACTTTTAGTAATGGAATTTCCTAAAAGCTCTTGGGAGTCAAGGTTGAATTTTTCTGTGGGTTTATCGGATTAGGCAGATGCATTCACATTACCCAGTGACTATCCACTCGACAGCTGCAGTAGCCTTTTCTTAGGCCAAAAAAATACCTTAAGATCTGATAAAATTCAATATGGACAATGTTGCATACTTTCTGGGTGCAAAAGCAGACCTCCAGAACAGCAACATAGCCACTAGAAACTGCTGACAACATTTAGGAAACATGGTGCATCACATGCTGCAGAATGGAAGCCTTTGATCCAGTAAAAGCAGCTTGCTAATAAGATTGGGCTTTGCATTTGCTTATGTTTTTAAATTTAACTCATGGCAGGTAAAAGACCTTTGCCCCAAAGGCAAAGGAACTTCTTATGCAGAACTGGGTTCAAATTCTCTCTTAGGACACAATTTTGAATGACTGATGGTTTAATCCTAGTTTTCTACTTAAGCATGTTACCATGTATGTGTCTGCATATCCAGTGTCTTATAGTGTCATACAATATATTTTACATTACATTAGCGCATCTTGGTGTGCTTCTGAGCTCCTGGCTTAGATGTGAGCCTTAATTAACTCCATATTGAAACAATGCTTCAGTATACAACATTTTCTCCTGTCTCGACTGCTGGGCCCCACTTTTCCTGCAGACTAAACCTGGGTTGTGGCATGCTCACGCTGGTGAGAGGACCAGAAATGTTGAGGGTGCTGTGGCACTTACCAGGGAGCATGCAACTTCAGGAAGAGGGAGGTTAGAGAAATAACAGAATGTTTCCTTACAGTTCACCATCCCATGCTCACCTATGTTTCCCAAAAGAGAAATAGTCTGGTGGAGTCCCATTTGCAGTCTGCTAAACCCCACACCATTCCTAGTAATCAGTACTCTTCCTTAGACATGATGGAAGTGGTTAAATTACACCCACAGGGTACAGGGCTCAGGCTTGCCCTTTAACCATTTACTCACTGCTGAGATAAATCCCTAAAGCAGCCTACTGACACCCACACACTCCAAACAATGTTTCAGCAAAGATCATCAGAGAAAGGGAGCAATAGCTGTTAACTACCACTTCTTGCTGCATAATATGGTTTGGTGCAAAATTATTACACGAGTTTGCACATGCCTTTGTCTTTTTCGTAGGGACACCAGACTAGATGGGAAGGCACGAAATGAAGATTGAAACTGATGAAAAATGATAGAAGGATATTTGCTCTCTTTCTTGTGAGGTCATAGTATATCTACCTAAATCACATTTATTGAAACTTCATTTTTATGAGGACTACAATTTGCTCACAGTTTTTTGAAAGCAAAGAGAACGGGACAATACTGCCAATGATTACCTTTCAAAAGCCTAAATAAAAATGATAAAAATATGCAAACCACAGTTCTATTCCTGCTGAGTTTCACTGTGTATCCATATCAGTTGTTATTTTCTCATTCTTTTGTAAGACAGAACACCTAAAGTATGAAACATTTTTTTCTAACATTTTTGATAATGCAAGTGTAGAGGTATGTGATTTATGGGTATTCTGTTTCAAATTACTGTGGGTTAAACATATATAGAAGCATGTGTATATATATATAAAAAACACTCATATTTGTAACCCCTCTAAAACCTTATAGATCACCCTGTTTGTGTCAACATCTGTTTGACATATTTTATCTGCTTTGGCAGTACATCAGGTAATCATAACTTGTCAATTACTAAGCCTTCTTTTCTAATTTCACATAATTACAAAAGCAACCAGGAATAAACTGTGTGTGGCTTAATAATACATGATAATGTTTTAAAGATCTTTTAAAAAAGTAAATTGCTTTTGCAGAATTAGTGTAGTCTATTATATAACATTAATATGCATAACAGATGGCTCTCACAAGAGTAAGCGGGTATTATTTTGATTTGATTTTAATTAGATATATATTGTCTCTTCCATTATATATTACCCATCTTAATACTGTAAGAGGCTTTTATGCATAGCATTCAAAGATTTATTCCACTCAAAAGTTTCAAATGTCATTGATATGAGACCACTATTTTGAACAGAATTCAAAAAGACATACTACTTTCGATGATAGTTTTTGTTGGTTTTAACAATGATAAAATGTTATTGAAGGAAGTGGTAATTTTAAGTGTGTGTTCTCATTTGAAAAACATGAGCATATACATTGTTCTTAAAAATCTACATAAGGTTTTGTATTATAACGTTCTTTTATTTGTCCAATAATGGTTTCTAAATCTACTATAGCCATGTGGATTCAGGACCAATACATTCTGCTCTTACTTGTTTCTTTTTCATGTGAACTTTAATTATCGTCCGTTGAATAAAAGGTTTCTCCACTCAGAATTTTGTTACTGTTACAAATTTTTAGAGTGGATTTAGTATTCTAGACATTAATTTCTGCAACTTCATGAATTATTGTGTTTGCAGTAGTTGTGGTTCTGGCAGTTGAGTAAGGAAGGGACAATTGATAAAGTCAAATTTTGGCCCATTTAAAAAGTCTGCTGAGAGAATTCTCATGATGCCTTTTGTGACATAAACCAAGGAACTGTACCCAAAAGGGATTGTACAGATACCACCAAATAATTTTATCATTTTACCTAGGCCTCAAGTATCTATTGGATGTTAACTGATTTTCACCACCATTGACTTGCATTTGATTCCATTTGGAGATAAAAAGGTGAAAGTCTGACGTTCGGCTCCCAAGTTTCAGCTTGCTCAGTCCTCCAGCATTCCCTATTTTTTTTTATATTGAATATACCAAAATAACTCCATCCCTTTTACATTCTTTGTATTCTAAATGCAATGAGCCACGACCAAAGAGCTAATCTTAAAGAAATACATAGCAAAAATAAAACAAAAAGTGGAAAGAAAAAACATTTAAACTGAAACATAGCAAGTTATAATCGTTCCATTTTTATAAAATAAATCTGATTTCAATTAAAACAACCTCTGGAGGTAGACTAGTGTATATTATAATAAACGGGTAAATGTAAGGCGTGGGAAAAGTTCAGACATTCCTTCCAGCATATTGAATCAATTAATAGCATGTACAAGGAAACCCTGATTATTTGAAGGAGTGGAGAAAAATGACTTGATTCTTTACAAGTAGTACAGACTATTATTAGTATTCCAGATAGAATGTGTTCTAGGGAGTCCATCATATGCTTTGATCTGTCTGCATCCACAGCTGGAAACTTTGCGCCAGTCTCTGGAAGCAGCACGAACTGACAACAGTCGCCTCCGTCAGGAAAGTGAGTTAGTGGTTGCAAATGTTAATCAGTGGATCAAAGAACAAAAGTGAGTAAAATTGGGTCTCTTTTTTTCCGATCTGATTTCATTTCCTATGGCCCCATACAATTAAAGCATTCATAAGAACTCTCTTCTCAACTTACTGCCATATCTTTTATCTGGAGCTCTGCTATAGGTCTTTATAAACATACTATCAAGGTTTTTTTACCATCACATTTATGTCCTTTTGAATTAGCACAAATAATCAAATAATAAGTCATCTGTAAACACATAGTACAATTTGCAGACCTGCTAATACTGTACGATGTAAAAAACCTGAACCCTGTAGATAAGAAAAATATATGTATATGTTCTTATACTTTGTTACTTTTTCCTCAGATTTTGCAAACCTCTCATATTAACACTTTCAATTTTTAAATGTATTTTTTGTCTATAGCATTTATGAAGATATCCTTGATGATGAAAACTAATTTACCTTCTCAAAAGTCAATAGCTAAATGAACAAGTTAAGCTGGTGAGGTGTCAATCCTGTACATTATTTCTCACAAATCATGCATATACCTGTAATCCTGAACATACATAAAACCATAAAACTAAGCTTCACCTTCCTTTGATTATTTGAGTAATTTGAATACTTGTTGCTATCGTTAATATTAAACTATAAACAGTGTCTATAATGCTCTTCTGACAGGTAAAAATGGGTTGCTTTATTAGAGCCTATGGTTTCTTGTGCATTTCTACAAAAGCTGTCCAACATCAGGAAGAGAGATGAAATGAACTAGGTAATTGAATGACCCTGAGTCTATCTCATAATGATACGCAGTATGAGAATGCAAAATGGATCCACAAGGAGAAATAAATTCCCAATAGATATTTCACAGGGTTATGGGAAATTGTTGCAAATTTGTTATGTCTCTTTGCAAGCACCTTGCCCACACACATAGAAAGCCGTTACTAAAAAACCTGAACAGTTTAATGAGGTAAATTTTCAGTACAAAATAATTCTTGATATGTGGAACTGCATTTTCTTTTAATTGCAAGTGCTTTCGCAAGCCTCTTGGCTCCCTTTATAATTCCCTTCATGTAGTCTGAAAAACCCATAACTTAGGTCTCTAACAAATCTGATCGATTTAAAACCTTTTAAAGATAAGATGACTCGTTTCCAAAATTCCATTGTCTGTATCAATTAACTCCACAGTGACTATGAAGTAAGCCCAAAACAACATTTGGAGAAGTAGATACCTACCTTATGAACAACCTCGTTTAAAAATCTCACTGGCAAAGTCAGGACGTCTAGTGCAATGGAAATCACAGCTTGAGCACTGTAGATTCCTTAATACATCAATTGTTTTCTGTTTTAAATGGTATGAGTCTACAATAGAATTATAATGGTCTCTTTTACAAGCCAAAATTCCGTAATTACTTTTATTCCTCCCTTTGACTAAAATTTTTAGATCTTTGTCACATTACAAAAAATGCTATGAAACTGTTTTCTGATTCTGTCTTATTTCTTTAATACACTTGAAACAAAATCCTAAAATTGCATAAGGACATAAGATTACGTAATTGAATTTACTTGTCTGCTAATACAGGCACCATGTTACATGGGTTTTTTTTCATGAGTTTATAAATTATATTTTTAAAATAGTAGGTGTTTTGCCTAGGAAGCAGAGTTTTGCATTAGGAAATTTCTTTTAAAATAATTTAGATATATTTAGAGTTCACATTGTAATGAGCAATTTTAAATAAAAAGAAAGAAAAGGAAAGAAAAAGGAAAGAAAAGAAAGAGAAGGAAATTCACAGTACTGCTTTGATTGCTTTAGAGCTTGTATACACATGCCTCGGTTTCACCAGAGTAACAAACAGTGTAATAGTATAGTCTGTCTTTCTGAAA
Organism: Stercorarius parasiticus; assembly: GCA_013396915.1. Classification (NCBI taxonomy): domain Eukaryota; kingdom Metazoa; phylum Chordata; class Aves; order Charadriiformes; family Stercorariidae; genus Stercorarius; species Stercorarius parasiticus. Next base: position 97,901 of record VWZL01005300.1, on the reverse strand, counting down.
TTTTCACATTTTAATTAAAAAGAAATCTTGCAATTCATAGGGTTTTTTTTTCAGGTTAGAAGAAACTGAGTCACAAAAATCACTTCATTTTCAACTTTAGGCTTTTTGAAGTGATAGAGTTAATCAAATGAAGGCTATGAGACGTATATACTTAAAACAGGCATACTAATACCAATTTTTAAAAATTATTAACAGTCTTGGCAGATTGGACAATTAATTGATTACAGTGCTACAAAAGTGGTTTTTTTAGGGACAGATTTACAAAACCAATTTTTATTTTAGGATTCCAACTTCTCCCATGCCACCAGAGGTATATTTAAATATGCAATTTTGTTACAGGTGAAGGTGAGCAGAATGTTTTGCAGAGCAATCTGCCCTCTTGAAAATTCTTTTTTTTGATCTGCACTATATGGTGCCCAAGTATTGGACCCATGACAAAAAGAGAACAATCGCAGTTTATTTTTTCTGTAGTCTAGGAGGTGAAATAAAGATCCCTTTTGATATTAATTTCATTTTAGAATCACCTCATTGCTGGTTATCCTTCCTGACACCTTGTTAAAGTTAGACTTGACACTGCCAATAACCCAGATCAAAGATGTCATAATACATAATTGAAGGCCATATGGGACATACTTGGTAAAAAGTCGTTTTGCAGAAAAAGGGACGCATGCACTTATCTAACTGATATTTAACATTTAGTTGCTCTTTTCGTGCAGACAGAAATTTTGAGAGTTCCAATAAAATGGAATAGGTATTGTAGTACAGGGGTGTACCAGGCCGAATTTACTATGAGTTCAGTTTTTTTGCAACATGCTACTGATTTTCCAAAGATATGGAAATATTGCTACCCACCATGAATGGTTTTTGGTTTTAGAGCACTTCTTCAGAAGACCTGAAATAAAAAATAACTGACAAGGTTTTGAAATATAGATAATATTTGATTTATTTCAATGCAGTGCTACACCATAGAGATTATAATACAGGATGATTGGTGGTAAATTTTTTATATATTGTTTGCATTAAATGATATTATATATCAGATTTAGAGTCAGTGTTTGTGTAGTGGGGGGGCTGACAGAATATTGCCATTCTACATACTTATTCGTTTATTATCTATTCAGTTTTCCAGTTTTTATGTTATTTATTACAGTTCCTTTTATGTACATTTCTTTGTTGTGTACTGCTTTTGTTCTCTTCACTATTCTTTGAGTCTATGATCTGTGGAGGTAATTTTGAACAAAATTAAGAGAGTTAAATCAACATTATCAATATACTTGCATTTGCCTGGAATGTTAACTATCTCTTAAGATTTGTATTTCATATATAGTCTTTTTATTGTCAAAGGTTATTTGAATGTCCTCTAAGAACTGCTGAATTGTTTATTGATCTAATAATTATATATTTCTTGGTACTTATGATGTCTGTCCTTTCTTGTTCCTTTATCTTAAAAATTTAATAAACAAAGCATCAAAGAAAAAGGAATAAAAAAAAAAGAAAAGATGACTAAGAATAGATCCCTGAGGCTTTTCCATTTGAAACGCTTCTATATCAGAGTTATTGTTTATGGAAATCTTCTGTGTACAATTTCTCAACTAACCTGCAAAAGTCTCTATGGAGTTATCTATAAGCCCACTATCTCTGAGCCGTTAAGGAATATTTTATGATCGATAAAAAATTCTCCTGTAAATACATTTCTCATTGAATTAAGGCTAACATTGGTGTTGTGAGGAAAAGAGCAGTATTGGTGGAACGAAGCTAGATCATACTGCAGTCAAAATAATTTTCTGTTGCAGGTATTTGAAATCTTTGAACATAATATGTTCAAATAATCTTTGTTGAACTAGAATGAACTAGAATGTGTTTATACACTTTTCCTTTCATTTCTTCTTTGTGTTGACTATTGTAGGACCTTTTTAAAAGTGAAAGCAGCAGTAATTGTAAAATACCAGTAAATGTCTTAATTACTGTTGAGGCGGATCAATTCAAGGTGCTTCAGTCTTGTGTGTGGCCTAGGTGTGTTCTTTTCAAACATGAAGTCATCTAAAGTGAATTAGCTGTAAGTTGAGGTTATGGTTTTATTCCTTTTCCAATAGAACTAATCTTTCATCAACTTTTTTTCTGTTTTTGTACATTAACTACATCGTTCCTCAGTTCCTTGATCTTTTTTTCTGAGGCATAGCTATTTCAAAATACATCTGTATGCACCAATAATTTATATGTCTCTTCCTCGTTGTTCTTCACCAATGAATGAGTAGAATTATACTTGACATTGTGTATGTTATTTCCCCTTAGTACTTACATTTTTAAACATCTTCCCCTTACTTTTGAATTTGGTTTTGGCATGGGATATCTTGAAAATTGGAGGAACTTGTGGTGTAATTTAACATGTTTCTTGGGTTTTTGAAGACCCATGAGAATCAGTGGATACTTAACTGGAGGCTATCAAGTAGTCTCTCTTCAGAAGGGTTCAAAATTTGTTTTTCTTCAGGAAGTTTTATGCAGACTCCATTCAATAAGCAACCTCTTGGGAACTGCATGTGCTAAACTGAAAGTTTGCTTCAAAACTATATATGGATGCATCACATTTCTTTAACTTTTGATGGGTTTAGTTCAAAGAACATTAAACATAGACTTCTAAGTGAGTTAACGATTTTTGAATTCTTTTTGATGATGACCAGGATCTATTTTGAAATATCACTCACTATTCCTCTCCAATGTCCTTTATTAACAGCTGTTGACTCTGTTAGCAGAAATTAATGAGTTCTTCTTGAATAGCTCCATTAGCTTCTTTATAAGACATTGGAGATTATGGTCTTGGGCAATTGAATTCTGTCCTGAAGGTGTTATATTGTGGTTAATGGTGTTTTACCTTGTCTCCTTACCTCATGTTTTAAGGATACACATTAGCCTGTGAGAAAAGAAGTTTAGGGTAATATTGTTGTCTTCAGTATGATGATAACATCTATTTGTCATTTTGGTTAACAGTGAAGGTATAATGAGTTGTTCTAGTAGGTTTTTGTGTTAAAATTGAGATGACAAATAGCTAAGGACATAAAGCTAAATATCGAATACATCGCAATAGTGACTGAAGACTTTTTAAGAAGGTTTTGGTAGTTTTCCATATGTTTTCAGGTAATCGGATAATCTCCGCCCTCCTGGAGTGGTTTTTGTTACATTTTTTAACAGTGCTGGATTCTGTTTATTTCTAGAACTTTGTAGCAAAGAAAAAATAAGAAATCAGATTTCCTTGTAGGTACACACAAAGGCTGATTTTTAAATTATGGCTGATGTGTATTCAAATGATGTTGCAAAGGAACAGTCACATTAGTTCTCAAATAGTCTTCCTTCAGAGGAAAATAAAGTCATTCTTCCTTCAGAGGAAAATAAAGTGGTTTATAACTACTAGAAATTATTGTGTATCACGAATGTTCTGATCAAATTTTTAACAAGACTCTTCCAACCTTTAAACTGTGATGTGAAATGTTGTTTCTCATACTGATATTGTAAGATATATTACCCTGACATTGAATATCCTACCAATAAATGCATATTTTATATCCCAGTCCAGGACTGTTCTTATTCTTAAATGCTTAAGCATTGACTGTTTACTTGCACTACATAATTTGTGACTTATAGGGATTATTCCATAACTAGAAAACCATACTGGAATTCCTTCAAAGACAAGTAAAAAGTTTTATGTGAGCACAAGATAATCTTTCTTAATATCTCATGTCTTTACTTTCTGTTTTGGAATATTACAGTTTGTCTTGGTCATTTGTCAAAGCATTTGATTTTATTATGTACTACTCACATTTCTGTGTTAAAGGTTCTGAACATGGTTGATCATGCCCATATTCATGGTAGATTTGTTTGGAGTTTTTTCTTTGCTTTTTGGTTTGTTGGGGGTTTTTTGTTTGTTTGTTTGTTTGTTTGTTTTTACAAAGCAGTGTGTCCCATTCCTGAACTTTTATTTAGTACTACGAGAGTTGGCTATTCCCTCTTTTCAGAACTTCTGCTTGGAAGTTTAATGGTTTGGCAGGTGAAAAGTGAGATCATGAGTGCTGACAGGCAGCAGGGCTTTTTGCCGCTTGGGGAGAAGGTAAAGATGAATGTCCAGAACTCTGAAGCTGAAACCTGCCACCTGCTAGCTACAACTAGTACAGGTTAGTTACAAACTTTAATGACACCTGGAACAAGCAGGCGTGACACACTCTGAATCCTCAAATTAGTAAAGAGACATGAGGCAGAACAAGCATTAAGAGACTGATCATGTGCTGTGTTTCTGCGTCTAGAGGCAGAACTTGAGGCTGGAGGGAAGGTGCTGGAAACGGAGGAGAGCTGTGGAGACCCGCAAACCTTGGCGGTAGCGCCTGAGACTCATGACTGTGAGCTGGTACCCAGCACGAAATATGAACATTTTGCCCAGCCATTCCTGACCAGTAGCAAAATCCTTGAGGGGAAAGAACTAGAGACCTAGGAAACACAATTTTGGAGGCAGAGTGGGCAAGTGAATGTGTGAGATATTCAAGTAGTGCAACAGCTCAAGTCTTGTTGATTAATAAATAAGTGCAAGCACCCAGATGCACTCGGAGTTGTCATCTTGTCTGTAACAAGTGAAGTGGGTTGCATGGACCCAGCAAGCCTACTTTCCAAGGGTTTTCAAAAGTACTGGTAGTGTTTTTACTCAAAAAGGAAAGTCTAAAATACTTGAAGAATTCACTTTAGAGACTTAATATTTCTTTTTTTTTTTTTTCTGAATGGCATTAGGCAGGCACTGAGAGCCTTTCAGGTACTTTTCTGAAATTCTCAATAAGTGGCAAATTGCCAGAAATAGTGTTTATATTATTTTCTAAGAAAATACCACAAACATGGCAAAGGCTTTTATTGACTGTAATGCAGACTATTGTGGTAGCCTTGCCCATATCCTGCAATTTTACATTAATGACATTTCTTTGAAATAAGATTCTGGGGGATGGGTGGTTTTGGTTATATGGAAATAGGTTAGCCATTTTAATAATTTTTATTTTTTAATTACTGTATTTCAGTAGTTTTGGATACAAGGAGAAATAGGTTTTCAGTGAATCCACTTCCCATGACAGAGAACAGTGTAGAAGTCCACATAGTGCACATTGAAAAAATCTGCTAGAGAACAAATGAATTGTTTGTTGGTTTCTCGCAGAGACTGTTCAACCCATTTATAGGAGTTTAGCCAGGAAATAAGATCACGAGAGATGCTTTCAAACACGCCAATGTTGCAATGTTCTAGGACTTTAGGAAAAAGACTTGAGAAGTCCATGAAAAACAGAATTATGTGTTCCATGGCTGATCAGTGTATTAACATAAAAAGTCTAGGATTCAGATAGTCTCATGAGTAGCATAAAAACCAACTTAGTTTGTGATGGACATGTGTTTCATAATTAATTCTACAGTGGCTAATGAGATGTGAGACCTGGGTGGAGTTTGTCCATGTTTGGGCATTAACAACTTCTGTCTTATACAGCAATAATGGCTCATTTCGAACCAACTACTCATTTTCATTAGAATTACAGGTTTTTAACATCCCTGAGGCCATTACTTCCTGTCAGGTTTGTTTGAATTGACCAATATTATTCTATGGTATTGTGGGTGCACAGGCAGAAAGAGAAACACAACACTGAATGTGTAAGTCTGATTTTCTTAGGAAACCAGGAAAGAATCAGTAGTCATGCATGCTCTTCCTCAAATCCAAGTTCCACCTCTCACCAGGATAAAACTAGTTGAAAGAGACTAAAAAGAACAAAAACAAACACTGGAAAACACAGCTTAAAACTGAAACAGGAGAGGTTGGTTGCTCATGCTTTGATAAAATAAAGCCTCCTTTGAAAATGTAAATATATACAGCTACAAGGGAAAGACCGTCACCAGTTCTCAGGTTCTGACTAAAGTGCTGCGTAGACTGAGCTTGCACCATGCTTCATTCAGTTAATTTTACACTGGAGACCCAGCTGAGCCATGGTAATAATAAACTATCACACTTCCCTGTTTTGTAAACTTGGCATTGTCTTTCGTCTGAGCTCTTCCCAGCAGTATTTGCCCTGAAAGCCTCTTCATTTGTTTAGAGGATGTTATCTCTGACAACGGATGCTAGCTGACATAAAATGAAGAAAATATCTCACTTTGAAATGTGAGCTACCTAAAATTATTTTAAATACCAAAGTGGCTCTTATGTGTAACTGTTGAGATTTTCTGTGTTATATTGTAAATATTGTCTCCAAAAAGCATTAACTGCTGAATATTGATGAAGCATTTACTGAACATCTTGTTATATGTTATTTTAAGCTGATCAGTTAACGCATTTCATACACCAGTTGAATGAAATCTGTTCCTCTAAAAACATATAAGCTATGAAAGCATACTGATAACAGAGAGGATAAAATTTCTTAGACAATTATTTTAAAAATTGTCAATTTGGAATAGCTTGCCTACCACATTTTTCATAAATCATTTCACAATGGACATTTTTTTAAAAAGATGAGATTCATCAAGCGTTTAATTATGCACTTGTATGTCCCTATTAATAAAATCCATTTTTTTCTAAACCCTACTGTTTTTAAAGTTTTTATGAGAAAGGGCTGCAAGCTGGAACAGCTCTTTTAGCAGATTTTAAATGCTAATTTTGTAAATAGGTTATCACACTAAATTCAACAAGAGCAATAATTAACCCTTTTGCATAGCAAAACCAGCCATAGCAAGTGTTACCTCAAAACACAATACCATAGGAAAATTAAGTATACTGTAAACACACTTTCTCGTGAACATCCTACGATTTACTGAGTAGCAGAAAATAATATGAATATGTGTAATGTGAATTAATCCTGATATGGAGCAAAGAAATTTTGCTTTGTAAACAGCAAAACCCAAGTATTCTATTCGGAACCTGTTTCAGTTCCAACTGAAGTCAGAGGAATTGGGAAAAAATTCCTATGGAAAACTACAGAGCACACTAAAAATAAGTGCCAAAAAAAGGTGAAAGAAGTAAAAAGAAAAGAATCATAAGTTCATCTAATTCAAAATAAGATTTAAAAAAGTAAATTTGGCTCACTACGAGTGAAACTGATGTAAATATCTATGTAAGATAACAGATAGTTTAAGACAATATATAAATCTGAAAATAAGGATTGTTGTCTTTATTATTACAGATTATAGGAACCTGATGCATGATCTGAATTGTTATTGTGTTAGGTGCTGTACAGATACAGAACAAAAGATAGTCCAAACAAAAGTTATTGTAAAATATCAGGAATAGTAACCTGACAGGAGAATTAAGTACATTAACTTCATCCCTAGAAAATATAGAATGCAATCAGGAATTCATATGAAAGGATTTCTGTCTTAGACGATAAAGAGATTAGAGAAAACCTGAAGGATTTCTTTGCGTGAGTCTTCAGAGAGGATGATGGAGGCATACCTTCCTAAGGGGTTGCTTTTTACATGTAGTGAAGGTATCATATGATGGAACTCAAGAAATTAAATTTAAATAAATCACAGCAACCAGATGTCATTCACCAAAGATTTCTTAAAGAACTAATGAATAAACTAGCTATATTACTGAATAAAATAATTAAATTTGTGTATTTGCATGCCTGGAGGCTAGTCAATTTACATCTGTGTTTCCAAATAAGATGCCAAAGGTAAATTCAAGAAGCCTGGATCAGTGAGCTTTCTTTCAGTCTAGGTCCCTACCCCATCGCTGTTTGCTGTTGTCCAAGAGAAAGGTCTGGCTTCTTGATTAGAGTCTTGCTGGTTTTGGATGTGTTCACTGCCCGTTCTTTATTTGCTGAAAAATTTGTATTTATCTCTGGTATTTCTTATGCACAATGTAGACTACATAGTAGAATCCAGAGATATTTTACTATGTTAATGACAACTATCGTTTATACTTCTTTGCTGGTGGTTACTATTCCACAACTGCTTGAAAACAGTTAATTTAGATAAAGAAATCTTGCAACAGTCTTGGAAGATGCTGAGATTCAGGCACTGACTGTCTCATACATTTTGCTCGGTCTCCTGCAATGGTGGTGCACTCTGGTCCACATATCACATCCGCAGCTCTACCTTTCCAGAGCTGCCAGCTTCACGTGACAACTTTTCTAATAAGATTAACATTTCCCTAGGAGCATGAGAAGATATTTGCTATTTTTTCTGATGTTGCCTATTCGATGATTGTTTTCAGAACATTGTGTCAGATATATGATAATTTTGTGAAAAAACAGATTCTAACAGTTGTACCTCAGACTTGATCTTGAGATCTTAAAGCAAAACAAAATAAACCTAGGCACTTGGCAACTCCTATATTATAGCACATTTAAAGAGGGAAACAAGTTTTGAGATTTGTGCAGGTAAAATGGACATATACCCACTAATACTCCAGTGGATTGTGCTTAACTATTTGTGAAACTTTTACCTATCGTGATTCCGTAAAAAGTCATGACTAGCTGTAACATGATCTGTCTTTATTTTGTTCTATTGTAGTGTAGTTAACAACCTTGCAGAGTTTTAAAGTATTCCAACAATGAAGGCCTAAATTTACTTGTGTAAATTTAGTAAATTTACATGTTATCATGTCTCAAAATATATCTGAAGTATTTGTTGCTTTATCTGATATATATTGTTTTAAGCTTGAGTAAGCATGTTTTTCATAAATTATGAAAATCATAACTCAGTGTGTCTGTTAAATTGCTTAAAATTATGCAGAAATTTTCTGTATCAAAGACAATGTAAACCGGTGCTGTCCATTACCGATAAACAACAGGCTCTATGGCATTATGGGGTTGATCATCTGGTAACAGACAGGTTCTTCATTGACGATCTGATGTCTTTTTGCTTATGTTTTTATTTCAGAAACTTTAGCACACAACTTTACCTCTGAGAAGATTTAAAAATGTCATCTCTCATTTGTCTTTGTGAAAGACAGCACTGCAAATTTATTCCTTGCATTTAGTCTTTTTGTTTCTCAGTGGGGAGAAAGGGGGAAAGGGGTGTAGTAGTACTGAATTAAATCATAGAATCATCAAATCATAGAATAGTTATCTGTTTATAGAAAATAAATGTTGGATCTTGTAGCTGGTTAGGTTAAAGGCATTTTCTTCCAAATCTCCTATAGAAATATACAGTATAAATTGGTTAGCTTGGATTGCCTGTAGCAATAAATATTTTTCTAAGGAAAACATGTATTGGAGACAAAGTCCACGGATTTTTGCGTGGCTTTTTGAGGTTTTTCAAATCACCACGAGTCAATTTAGTTGTTCTAATCTTTAAACCTAAAGGCCTAATTCTGGAAAAATCTTTTGATATGTTTTCATTACTTTCCTATGATATTTGCTTGGAGAGAGCTGTAGAACATCACAACCGATATCCATATTAGACTAACATTCATCCTGAATTTTTGGGATTCAGAAAATTTCTCCGTCATTTGTTCAGTGCACGACTGCACAACTCTCTGATAAGGCTCATTAGGAAAGATTTCTAATTTCTATATGGGACATATTATGGTCACTGTGCAGATGATCTTGAAAAATACAGTTAAAATGTAGCATATTCAAGTTCCTCAGCACCAGAGTAGCCATAAACCTATTTGCTATTTAGCCATTTAATGCAATTATTTACTGTTCAAGAGATATACAGTTACTATGACAACAGCTACATTTACAGTCCCAGAATAAATGGAAAGCATAATCTATCCTGCCAGTAAAGCAAAAAGCTTTTTAAAATGTAGTTTATCTGTTGCCTTTACAATAGAAATTAGTGGCACTCAAATTATGAACCATGATCTGGTTGCAGACTGTCTGCTTTGATCTTGTAGGCAATGTTACACCCGGCTCATGGTTTGACTGCATGTTCAGTAGCTTTGACAATTGACAGGACAGTAATATACTCTTTTTTTTTTTTTTCCCCCTTAGTTTAGCCTATGATAAGATGCAGCCAGAAGAAATGAGAAAATCTTTAGCTGGCTTTTTTCATGGTTAAAATGGTCAGTAATCTAGGGTGAAAGAAAGGATTCTTTCACAAAAACCGTTAATTCAATAGCAATGAAAGAAAAAAATCTAGATTAATGTTGTAAAAAAAAATAGTATTACTATTTTCCTTATATTCCTTATATAGAGAAATAAATTAGATAATTTTGAAAAGATAGTTATATAACTGTTCTTCACAGGCTCCTTGTGACATTTCTGCTTGAAGAGTTTGTGCGAACAATTTGGTATGGATTGGTATTGCAGATTAAATTAGACTATCACCTGCTTCAGGACAGCTGCCTATGTTAATTCTGTGTACCAGAATAAAATAAAATATCACTGCATTCTGGAATAATCAGTATGCTTGCAAAACCTATCTTACATTACCTTATGTGTAAAGTCTGGGTTCTTCACAATGAAAAATGCTTGTTATGAAAAGGATACTAAGGCAATCCATTTGGATGGTGCATTTTTATGTCAAAGACTATTTTACAGAATGATTATTGTTACTAATTAATTATACCATGCAGGCAGGATGTCTCAAGGAGTTACCTGAGGAACAAAGCTCCACTGGTCTATGCATTGCATCAGCTGAGCACATTTTATACTCCATGTCAGCAGTGAGTTGCTGAAGTTGAGTAGCTGAGTGCCTGGCTCACTCCTCCTGTCCCCTTCTGCTCGCTTGCTCATATCCTATGGGACAGGGGCTATAAAGGCTCTCTGCGGTTCTTTTCACCTGCACTGCAGGTATTGGTCGCATGGGATATTGGTGGAAAAGAGCAAATAAACACCACAACACCTTTTACTTACGGTGTCATTAGTAAGAATGGTTATGTTCTGGCCTTGGAGTTGTGCATATTCTTAATTGTTTAAAAAAAATTGTATCTTTTTACTGACTTGGATATTTCAATGCCCTTACAAAAAAAGATGTTAATCCTAAAATATATTACCTCCAGCTTTTGCCATTCTTCGTCTTCCATTTGAAGGTATGTGATCATATTAACAAATTTCAGGAAATGCCTGTAACATAAACATACTACCTTAGCTGATTTCCTCCTCCTAATTATTAAAAAGACCGAAGAAGAAGCTGTTCTTGACAGACACATGAAAGCCTGTCTTAAAGCTTGATTTTCACTTTTTAAAATGCTGTTTGTTACAGCTTTCTGTTATATGAAATGTTTTCGACAAAAGAATATTCCTCTGGTTATTCTTACGCAAGGGAAGCATCTGGATTCATAATACTTGAAGAAAGCTGAAATATTTTCAGGCTTAAGGGTTCCTGATGGGAGTTCCCATGAAGCAGCCTCTTCAGATAAGAAGACTGGAGTATAGTCGCTGTTTGCAGATGTACAGAAAAGCTCTAATCAGTAGCTTGTCATACTACCTAAAGTTTCATTACTGCATGGTAGGTAGATACTTGGCAGCCTGCTGGTCTGAGATTTAGAAGAAAAAAAAGTTAGAATTAAGCAAAAATTATCTTAAAAGTAAAAACTATCTTTTTTTTGTAATTTATGGAAAAAAAAATTTTTAAAATGTGTGTTATTTTAACTGAAAAGATGCATCCTTATTTCACAGATATTTTTTAAAATGACACTCAATTATGAAAAAAGCTGTTTAATAAGGAAGGCTGTGAAATGGTATTTCATGTTCTTTCAGAGCCCAGAATTCAACTGAATGTTAACAGTTGAAAACTAAGAAATACAATATCTCAAATTTGGACTTCTAAACCCAGGAAATATTGAAATACAGAACACATTCATGTAATCTTAACTCTGCCTTCATTTAGCAGCAGTCCAATAAAGTTGTAACATATGTATTTGCTCTTTCCTGGGCAGAACAAATAGGAACTGTTTACCGCTATTTTACAATGAATTAATCCACCCTCAAGGCCTCCTTGTAGTAATCTAAGAGTAACTCCTCCTCTCTTTTTTATTCTTTTACACAGGCCTAGTGTTAAAAGTCTACAGTTGCTAACTTCGTCCTTATGCCCAAACCTGGACAACTTTTTTTTTTATTGCATTTGCAGTCATGTCAAACAGAAAAAGGGGATAGGTATGTCTCCCCTTTGTTGTCCTCTCCCCACACTCTCAGACACCTCCTCGCATATTCTCCCCATCATCCTGTTACTTAATCATGTGTGTCCTCCTGGGAAGCTTTTGCATGTGTAATTCATTCCCCTGTCCCTTCTCCCCCATTCTTAAAATGCTATCTAAATTTTCTGGAGATTGGATTTCTTAGAAATAGAAATGAGACACTTTCCCTTCTCATTCTTTGATCTCCTGTAGATTTGAGCTGCACACATGTAGGTCTACTGAAGAGACTCACATGATTTTGTGCTGCTGCAGATGCTCTTACGCTGACATGGGCTGGGAGAAGGCGACTTCACTTTCTGCTGTCTTCCATCTCACATGAGCGCTGCTTTGCTACACACCCCAGATACTCGGTTTGTATATATGAACATGAAGAACACTAATTCATTTGCTCTACAGACACTAACTGACCATTGTGATAGCATAAGTCTTGTAAATGACCATTTTTTACACTAATGAAGTAGTTGTGGCTGTGTATGATAAGTAAAAAACCCTTGAGGACAATAACAAATATGACTGCATTTTTTAGTTCAAATATGTGCAAAAATGTTGATAGGATTGATGTACACTGCACTGGGAAAGGTGGAAGAGGAGTGAGAAGATCATATGCTGGGAACCTCTTCCTCAGATAACTTACATTTGAATCCATAACTCTAACTTACATGACGAGTTAAGGCAGTGAATTTAAGCTTTGAGACTTCAGAGGACATATAGAAATACTGACCTTTGAACAGCACAGTTCTCAACATTAAATACAAGAAAGCTGAGGTTTCTCTGCAGTGTTTTCTCATATTTGCAATTTTCTTCTTTCTCTTTGGAGGGAAAATTCTTTAGTCCTTGTTCTAACAAAGCTGCGAGTATTAATTATTAATAGGAATTTTGTTCAGTTAATAGTGACAGAGATTGTGCCCTTTGTTCTCAACAATTATTTATTTTCAGTCTGTGAATCTCTTCAGTTATATCTTCTTGTAGTTTTGGGTAACGTATTCTTTGAATATCCTTGTGTCATTTTTCCCTCAGCCTTGGTTGTCACACAGAAAGTATAACTTTTACCTGTAGTTTTGTCTTCATCTCGGTTTCCCTTTTCTCAGTATTAAGTCTCATTAGTCCCTAACTGTCAATTTCAGTTTCTATTATTGCTTTGAGGAAAAACACCATAATTATCTAGAGCACTGAATATGTATTGACTAGGTTAACATTTAGATTCAGTATCACAGATATTAATATTAATAAAGACCTTTTCAATTCAAAAAGTTTAAATCGCTTCTCAAATATTCTGATCTTATGTTTGAACTTTTTTTAAAGATTCTGGAGAAAGGATTCATAGCTTGACTTAGGTTTTTCATCAGAGATATAAAATAATTTCATCAGACTCAACATTTCTCAACAGAAAAAAAGACGAGTGATTTGTCAGCAATAGCATGAAGACAGCATTCAATAATAATTAGTGCACAGGAATGATTACTCCTTTATGCAGACTGAAATTGATTTGGCGATTCAAGTTATTAAAAAGGAGATAAAGGTTCATGCTTGCACATTTAAGTGGATACCTTCTTCTTCTCTTATTGCCTTTTCAGAAAAGGCGAATGTGACGGCTTTTTTTTTTTTTTTTTTATTCCATGGGAAATAGACCAGAGAAAGAGACATTTCTGTTGAAAAGGCCTTTTTAAGTTAGCATAAATAATTTCTTTAAGACCAAAGTTTGGTTTGGTAAAAATTTCCAATTCATCACTGGAGAGGTTCTCACTTATCAGCCAGCACTCCCACATATCATTCCTATGAAGCATTTTGGAAATAGGTATGACTAATTCCTCACAGGTAGTGTTCATGTGGCAGACCCTTTCTGGAGCATAAAGGAGTATAGCATAGTATAGACACAGGCTATCCTGTGCCTTTTGGCCTCAGTGTCTGGGAATGCCACCCAGCATTGCTTCGTTTACTAACATAGGTGTAGAAATATAAATTGGGATCTGATGGTACTAAATAATATGTGATCTGAACTGCTCATTGCTGCCACAGGAGGCGTCTAACTCCATCCTGGGCACCGCGGTAGACTGCCTGAATACAGCTCTCATTGTTCAGAAAATTAGTTCCTTCTTCATAATTTACCTTTTCTTATTGATTTGATAATAGTGTTATGCAGCGTTGGCTGTAACATTGAGAGGGTGGAATTGTGAGGATGGCAGACCATGGACTGAGTGGAACTAGCAGAAGTCCCTTTTCAGACATACAGAAATATGCCTGAGGAAACACCGTGAAAACAGGAGAGGCTGGGTGTAGTATAATAAGTCTTTTATCTCTTTAATGTTTATGATTCGGTGAAAATAACATTCAAGGAAGTAGCTTTTATGAAAGACATTCTCAGATACAGCAAATAATGATATTGATGAGAACAAATCAGTTTCATGGTGGAAGTGTTTAAAAATAAAAGTTCCTTTGAACTCAGTGAGAACCAGATTTAATGAAATTTAAATTAAAGTGAATGGAATAGATATGTAAGAGTTAATCAGCTGGAATGGCAATAATATGAAATAGAGGCTCTTTCCCTAGAAAGAAACTGCTTGAATGAAATAATGTATCTTGATGTTTATTGTTCTTTGACTGAAGCTTGCACATGTGTATTTTGAAAGCCAAATTCTGACCCAATTAAGGTAAATGTCAAGGATTCTGTTTTTGACATTGTCCCTTATATACGAAAGTGAGTTGTCTGCCTGCACTTTAGTGGAAGTGCGGCTTGGCAGCTCAGCAAGGTCCTTTTTTGTTCTACTGCAGCTGTTAATACATTGCAATAATGTAATTTTTGTCTATGCTAATATAATTTCATATTTAGCATGAAAATACTGATCAAAAATAAATAGCGCTACTTTCTAACTTTGCTACAGTTTTGCAGGTTGCAATAGAACATAGACAAAATTTCACTTTTATTGTGATCAAATATTTGTATTCGATTCTTGATGAGCTGGAGGTTTGCCTTAAAAACATTAATAATCTGTCCACTCTAAGGAAACAAAATGAGGGTAAGTCTTGCAGTCACTCCAGTGACATATAGTGGTTGTATTTGATTTATTTTCTATTTTTCTATTGTAATGTTTGTAAACATTAATTCCCCTGCTACTGCAACCATATTATTGAGTATAGCTTCACTGGAAAATTACCTTACTCTATGTCTGGATTGAAGATTGTCATATTTATTGCAAGTCATTGTTACTGCTGTGGTTATCTAATTCATACTGGTAAAACAATGATTTTATCTATTCTAGAAAATGTAGAATCTATGATAAATCAAATAATATATGACAAATAAATGAATGTTCATTAACATATTCAGTTACATATAAATACATATAAATACGTAAAAACTCAAAATCACAGATGACCGTGTTGATGGACCCAGTTTTTGATCAATATGAGTACAAGATTAGGCTACAGGTCTATCCAGAACAGTGTCCCATCCCTGATCAGTGGACTATATCGGCTATAGGATGCAGTTGTGTTTTGCCCAGTCTCATTTCTTAGTTCTACCAATCTTCCTGAAAGAGAAATTTTGGCTATGTCTTTGAATTTAATAGTTCTTGATGGATTCTCCTTTCATGAAAACAAGTAATTTGATTTTGAAATAATAGCCTATGTTAATAAGTGTTCAAAGCATAGCTTATAATCACTTCTTAAATGGATGGTCTTCCATTTTTCTTTATCTCTAGGTCAAGACTCCCCACAATATAATTGGTAATTAGTCAATTTTAAAACATCCCAATATAGTTAGTAATGTTGATATTAACCTTCATATCAATGTATGAAGAAATTAAAACATTTTCTTACATATTTTACAGGGATGCAACGCTTCTGAAAAGTATCAATTTGTATCATATTTAGTCTTGCAACTGTTTTTTTATTCAATTTAATTATAAAATGGTTATATAGCATAGGATAAAACTTCTCCAAGCTGTCTAAGCTTTTGCCCGAAAGAAAAGTCCTTTAGGGAAAAAATAACTCTAAGATTTTTCTCAACTACATAGGTCTAGACTCTGCAGCAAAAGCTGGCTGCAAAGCTAAAACACTTTTTCCAAAGCAGATGCATCTCCATGACTTTGAAAGTTGTATTATCTGCCTACTAGTAAGCCTTTGCAACTTGGTGTAGACTTCTGTATAGGTTTTTGGGAAGCCCATAGTTCTTTAGGAATAGACATCGGAAATGAAATTGTTCTGCTCAGCGGAGTCTTACTCAACCAAGTTGCTCAAATTCCTTTTACAGCTAGTGGAGAGAGGACAGGCTGGAATCCATTTTCTCCTAAAGTAAAATTCTGAGCCTATGTCAGTGTTAACAACTGCTGTAGTCCAACAGGTGCAGATGAGCTGATCAAGAGGTTAGTGCTGGGGTTCCCACATCTACACTGTACACATTTTGAAGGTATTTTCCTCAGTCTAATTCTAGTCTGGTCCACTGGATTAGGCATCCTTACTAGTGATGTGGTTTGAAGCTGACTGAAAGAAAGTTATCCAGAAAAATGTGGTGTTCTTGACTGGGCTTCTTGAGGGAAGTGCCACATTGAGCTTTCGGCAGCAGTATGTCACTACCCCCGTCAATCATCAATAGTACAAAGCCTCTCACATGAAAAAAACCCGAACATATTTATTCTTGCTTGTTTTGTTCATACTCTTTATGAGTGAGACCACCCGACTGGTTGCCCAAGTCCAATCTGAACTGTGATTCTAGGTTTTAGACAAACTCACAGGGAGGTAATTGTGGGCTTAATCCTGCAACAGCAACACAAAAAGCACATCATGCCTAAACTGCTCTCATCCTTCCTGGACATCCTTTGCTTGAGTAATAAGACGGGGACCTTAAATTTCTCTAACTCTTTGCAACTGCTTTCCTTATGATCCATGGGATATATTGTGTTGGGGAGATGAGCTTGGGCTTGAGGGACTGCACTGCCCTTGGCATGTGGTACAACTAGCAGTAAGCATAGAGCTTGGTTGCGGTAGACACAATTTAGGTCCCTGTATGAAATTCTGGTAGCTGATGCTTCTACTCAAGAGTTGGCTGCCATCATGGAGATTCTCTCTAGTTCTGACTCCATTTTTCAATGCTACCTGGCTTGGGGTGGACAAGTCCACTGAGGGCAGTCAAACACAGGCTCTCCAAGGCTTTAGCAGTTCACCCTTCAACTCAACTTCATCTGTTCAAGTGAGAGATGTTGATGAGATTGTCCAGGCCTTTATTCTTCATCGATTCCTTAACTGTCTGAGCAATGTCAACAAGAGGCACATTTCAATATTTCCATAAAAGGAGTGTTTCTGCCAGGCCACATGCCAGGTGCAATTGCTGTTCTTCATTATTAAGATGACTAACTTCATCTTCTTGAACTACAAGCAACACTAATTCTACTCCTCACTCATCAAGAGGAAGTCATGAATTTAGCAGACCTCTGCCACTGCTGGATTACCCTGCTTCTGAAAAGGCTGTTGGCCTTTTGAGGGCACAGCTGGCACCATCTAGCATCTTCTGGGAGAATAAGAAGACTGATGTAAACATCAGCACAGAGTAGAATGAAACAGAGTAACAGAAAGGGATTTCAGAAGAGGATTCATTAATGAGGAATATCAAAAGAAATTAACGTAGGCAAAGAAGAAAAGGGATAGTGAGGTGAAAGGCAGAAGAAAAGTTTGATAAATGAGGGACAGCTGAATCTTACAGATTTGATGTCTTGCAGTTGATGTTAAAAACAAAACTGTGGATTTTTTTATTTAGCCCTTCATGAAGAGCAAGAAACAACTCAAGGATATCACAGGAGCTCTTGACAATTCAAGACCCTCTTATTGGAGGACTTCACAGAATCAAACAGAATCATTAGGTTGGAATGGACCTCTTGAGATCATCTAGTCCAACCCTGCTTCTCAAGTAGGGTCACCTAGAACAGGTTGCCCAGGACCATGTCCAGTCAGGTTTTGAATATCTCCACAGACAGAGACTCGACTGCCTCTCTGTTAACTTGTTTCAGTGTTCAATCACACTCTGTGTTTGTTTTCTTGTGTTCATATTGAATTTCATGATCTTTAATTTACACTGATCGCTTCTTGTTGTAACACTGGGCACCGCTGAGAATAGTCTAGCGCCCTCTTCCTCTTTCCCTCACATCAGATATTTATACACATTGATAACAAGTCTTCTGCAAGCTGAACAATCCCAGCTTTCTTGGTCTCTACTCATCCAAATGATGTTTCAGTCCCTTGATCATATTTGTGTCCCTCTGCTGGACTCACTCCAGTAAGTCCATATCTTTCTTGTACTGGAGAGCCCAGAACTCGACACAGTACTCCAGATGTGTCTTACCAGTGCTAAGTAGAGATGAAGGATCCCTTGGTACCTGCTGGCAACACTCCTCCCAATTTAGCTCAGGATACCATTAGTGTTCTTTGCCAAAAGGACACATTGTTGGCTCATGTTCAACTTGCTGTCCATCAGTAGCCCATGGTCCTTCCCTGCAGAGTTGCTTTCCAGCCAGTGGTAGCAGTGTACTGGTGCCTGGGCTTATTCCTCCCCAGATGCAAGACTTTGCATTTCCCTTTGTTGAACTTCATGAGACTCTTCTCAGCCCAATTACCCATCCTGTCTAGGTCCCCCTGGATGGTACCTCTGGTCTACCAGCCATTCCTTTCAGTTTCGTATCATTGCAAATTCGATGATGTGCACTCTTCCATCATCCAAGTCATTGATGAAGAGGTTAAAGAGTACTGGCCTCAGTATCAGTCCCTGGGGTACCCACTACTGACTTGCCTCTAAAATTTGTGGCAGTGAAGCCTATTTGAAGCAGATTTTGAGCAGAGCTTTAGTTTCCTCCAAAAGTAATCTGTGATACAAATTAATATGCAGTAGTAGGGGAACATCATGGAATGTGTTTCAACAGTGTACTATTGTTCGAAATAAATACGTTAAGGTAGATGCACCCTAAAATAAATCAGATAAATTGCATCCTAACATTTTCTATTTCTCCCCCCAAAAGGTGGAGGCAGCTCAGATGCTGTAGAGCCAGTCTCAGGCCTGATCAACTCATATTTAAGTAATATATTTGCAGCTTCTGAAGGAGCAATGTGTTTATCCATTATGGGACTACTCAATCATCTCTGTAACTAGAAAAATTTATAAAAGGATATGCTTATTTTATGACATAGTTTTGCAACCAATTGATAAAAGCATTCAAAGCCAAAATGCACTATCAGGGCTATAGGCAACAGTAAAGATCCTGCTTAGCAGTTCTGATTCCTCAGGTAACACCTATTGACTTAGACTGCATCACTAGCCCTCATGCTCTTATGTGTTGAGAGTGTTTAGGGAGTCACATCTTCTCAATTTTTTTTGTAGAGGGATTACCCAGGACCTGTGTGTTCTCTAGCCAGGATGCAGTCTTTTCCATTTGATCCTTATAAGTTTTTGCTTCTCTTTTGTTGTGATTAAGCATAAGCATATTGAATGTAAGCTCATTTCTTTCTCTTATTCTTCATAAGATTGCTTAATTAATATTTATATTTATATTGTGATCAGACTACTTTATTTTGGCTCTAAGTGGCTATTTCTCCTTATGATATCACTTTAACTTTATAACTGATATAAGAAATATTAATTGTTCAGGAACCTTTCAGGATTTACAATGGCAAATCTGAAATAATCCTGGCAAATGTCATACATAAAATAACCAAGACTGTACAACTCCAAAATGGTGAAATCCTATTTTAAGAGATTTAAGGGAACCACAAAAATCATGTTGCCATGACCATTTAGATTAATTATTTTCTTTCCAGCCTAGTAGTGACAGCTTCTTCACTGTAAATCTTAAAAGTTTCTTATGCCTCCACTATTTCTTAGCTTCCTCAACTTCAACTTTCCGTTGCACAACTCCCTAATTTTTCAGCATACTCTAGAGAATATCTACAAAAGAGAATTTATGATGTGAAATTTTGGAGGCAACGGTGTAAGGGGAGCGTAGCAGATCTCATTAACTCTAGCCCTCGTAGACATTTGATCCAGTGATGGCTGCACAGCTGCATGATCCCTCCTGCCCCTTGCCTGCTCAGGTTGGGTGTACCTCTGCACAGTGCAGCAGGAACAATGCAAAACCCTGAAACACACTGAAAACCAGTTACGTGGGGGAACATAAGATCATCAGACTTCCACGGGAAATACAATCGAGAGACTAATACTTGCTTTGTTAATTTTCGTATTTAATTACAAATGCAATTTCTATTTTGTGTGAAATGGTCTCATGTTTTACTAGAGTGACTGCTGTACTGCAGCCAAATTTGAGGCTTTTAGAGTTTGTTTTGGAATACACAGGGTAACATGGTCCCGTATACATACTGCAGGCATTATTGCTGTGACTGCTAAATTTTATATGGTTACTTTTGTAGTAGGGATGGGATTGAGACCTCCAACTCATTTCACAATAGCTATGAAAGGCCATCAGCTGAAGCAAATTTCAGCCAGTAGCAGCCCGAAATGCAATTGAACTCAGCGACCTTGAGGTGAAAGGCTCTGTATCTCATTACCACTTCCCTAAACCTTCCAGTCCCAGAGTTTTTTCTTCAGTCTTTTGAAAAGGAACATCCATTGTACAGGCCTAACTGCCGATGAGTATCTTAGTCATTTAACTTTGGATTGTTGAGTTTCATTATTGTTTATTCCTTTGTCTCAAGCTGAATCATTTTCTATGAAGCAGATAAAGCACTATCATTATGATATCATTTATGAAGGCTAGATAATTGTAGCTTTTCTCACTAAATCATTGAAATAGTTCATTTTTTTCTCCCTAAATATTAATTTATTTTCATATGTGGTATTACATTATTCTGTTTATTTCTCAAGGCAATAGTTTTAAAGTAGAGACCCTCTGTATTTTTCTACTAATATCTGAAATTTTCATTTTTTTTAACCATAAAATAAAATTTCCGAGGGACACTTTACAAAAGTATTTTTGCTATTCATACAATTTTTTAAATAAATACCTGGTTTTAAAAATCTGAGGGAAGAGATTTCTTTTTCATTTTCTATACTTTGTCTGAACAAAACCCAAAGTTTACGATAAAAGTTTTTCAGTCCATCTTATCTAACCTGTCAGTAGCCATCAGTTAGAAATAATTTAGACACAAATAAACTAAAGTATCAAAGACATGAGAAGATTGTTTCCCTCCAAATAATAAGTTTACATCCTGGAAAGTGAAAGACAATAATCCAAATCATTACAAATTCTGAACCAAGATGTTTTGTCTCATCCCTTAAAATTTATGTTATTTGTATGTTATTTGACATGAACTCTGACAACAGTGAGCCAAAGAGATTATTTAGTGAGTAAAAATCATACTTGGAAAAACAATTAGAGTAAGTGCTTGTGTCCATCCCTCTTCAGAAAAAAAAAAAAAAAAAAAAAATGTGTGTGTTTTTTTGTGTGTGCTTAACTTCCACAAGATTCACAAACCGCTAAACCAGAAACATGTTGTTTAAAAGATTATAAGCAGTGGGAGGTCACATAGAACAAGATGTCTGACAGCTGGAGAGCCCTCCTACCAATGAACATTGGCACTATAGACTCCTTTGAGCCAGGGACAATTGAAATGCAGTTGGAATATTTCACTTGCATTTCCCTTAATTTAAAAAAAAAAAAATTAAGGAAAAAACCAACCAGTCACATTTCAGAAAAAGATAGACATACTTATTTGCCACCTGTAGTCAAATGAAATTATCTTAAAATCTCTGTATACATATGTATTAGAGAATTATGTAAGTAAAACCCCTTAAAGTGGAACAAACAGGAAAGGAAAAATAATTTTTTAAATTTACTTTGCTTACTGTATGGATTTTTTATTATGTTAACATTATCGTGACTCTCAAAAGGATTTCACGTACTTGAAAACTTCATGTCTGTATAAAAACGTGCAGATACGAGTTTTAATAAATATTCAGAATGACCATGTATATAGGATGCAAATGAAAATTCCCTGGTTTTCCCAATAATTTTTTTAAAAAAATTTTGAGTATGACTACTGCTTTCACAGTATCTTCTAATTCTTGCCTCTATAATCACAAAGACCTTCATTCCAAATATCATTTTATGTGCAATAAGAAGTAAAAAATAGTATTTTCATTTTTCTCCAAAGTTGTGTAAGAATACATAATGATATACTATCTGCAGAGAGTTAGATGATGTGAAAGAGTTTTATTCCTTCTAAACCACAGGAATGCGATACAGAATTCCTCATGAAATATATGTAATGCTGAACAACAGTCCTACTGGAATAACTGTACTTTTGTTTGCAATTCTAGCAGAGATGTCAGGAATTTAATGTGCCTTGACAATAAACTGCCCTCTCATCCATGAAAGTGAGCCCTTGTGAGCAGACCTGAGATTTGTAGCATAGGGAAACTTGTACAGCCATCATCTCACTGTAGCTACTTTGTTGATTGGGAGAAAACTTTAGTTTCAACCAAAGCTGTTAATCTAGACTGTTCCTCAAACATTACATCCACTTTCTTTTTTCTTAAGCTACTTATATTAGCCCTTAGGTTTATAAAAGACCTCAACTGTTTTTGAAGTTGCAATAAAAATTGCAGGCACCACAAGATGGAAAACCAAAAATGAAAATATATCCCACCCAGAAGAAGAATTTCTTATAACAGGCAATCAATAAAATAAACATTATAGGAATTTCAACTCAAGGGAGTTTAATTTGCCGTAAGTTTTAAACATCAAGGCTTGTTAATGGATATATATGGTTGTGGAGAAAAGAGTGAAGGGCTACCATCCATAAGATATTTGAAGAACCAAAGTAGTTTCAGATCCCCAGGCATGGGAAGCTCTGATACTGTATTTTTTTACCTACTCCATTACCCTTGTTTATTTATTTCATAGTAAGGTACCACATGTATACAAAAATTGAAACAGAATGCAAAATGTCTATAATAGACGGACCGATTTCTACAGGATTTAGTTCTTTGTGGGTGAATTTGTCTCCCTGCATACAGGCTGTCCTCATTTGATGGCCTCATCTTTTTATATCCCCTTACCCTTTTCTTCTGCAAGGAAAACAGACAGGCCTTCCAATCGTTTTCAATTCTTTGAGGATCTGCTTCGCTTTGATTTGTACCAGACAAACCTCTAAGTCCCATGTTGCAGCTAGTATCATCCAGGTCAAAGGGTACTTGAACGGACCCTTGCTGGACCTCAGAAAAAATAGTAATCATTTGTCTGAAGGGTCACTGTAGACTGTAGAGAAATGTATGAAAATCTTGAATAAATCCTCTGCTTGTAATGAAGAAGTACCGCTTTTGTCAGGACTGATTTGTCAAAGTACGGGTTTTAGTGCGGGGTTTTTTGTGAGAATATATTACCTGAATTCAGGAGAAAATCTAGGATTGTTCAAAGTATTTTAAATATAAGGTAACTTGCACATAGGGACATTTGCAGGGAGTATTGGGAGGCAAGTGGATTAAGTCTCTGGCAATGCTGAGGGCAGAGGTAATAACAGGGATCTGGTAAGGGGGACAGAGTTACAGCTTGAAGGGAAAATTTGTGGATACAAGTAAGAAATAAGAGAAAAGTAATCAGAGGACAGGAAGAGAAAGGAGGCAAAGGGAAACAACTGAGGATTTTGTGGGTGGTAGCACTTTGTAGCTCTAACTCCCTTTTCATGAGCATGCTTTAAGGGGCAGCAGGGGAGGGAGGGTGCATTATCACTTTACACATTCCTGGTCTCACCTGATGTTAGCCAAGCCCTCTTGCTCTTCTCCTGAGTAATTTGAAGAGTGTCTTCTTCTAAGCAGGTATGAACATATTGGTTTGCTCTTGTCTGTAGTGTATTAAGAAAGTTTCTTCTCTCAGTCTTTTGAATGTCTCCTCCTGCTCATGCATACGCTGGGATCCCAGGAGATGCTGAATACTGTTTGAACAGATCTTTGTGACATCCCAACATAGAAATCACCATTTAGGGAATCACTGCTCCTATATGTAGGCAGAACATGCAACCGGTGTAGAAACTGAGGTGTGGTTAAAGGACAGAAGCATATAATAGGTTTCGCAAGTTCTCCTACACTGACATTAGGCAGATAAATAGCAAAATTTGATGAAAGAACAGGAATAGTTCTACTCTTTCAGTGCTTTGGATTTTATCTGTGTTCTTCTTGTGTTATTTGTTGGAGAGAAATAACTCCCCTAAAATTTCTTTCTTTTTAAAGATCTATATTTCATATGATGTACACACCTTTTTATTTGAATTTTCATGGAATTTCAGGTGATTGAAATGAATATAGAAAATTCATAAGACATTTTGAAAATTACTTGACCCAAAGGTTCCTGAGACATCACTCTTAACTTCCTTCTAGTGTCTCTTAAGTTTGGTAATTCCATTTTGTTCGGTTTTGAACTTTTCTATGAGCACACATTTTTGGAATCAAACTAAAAGTGTTTCAAGTGCTCAGCATTTAAAAACCATCCCTCATCATGGAGATAGCCCTTTGTCCAAGGTGCAAACTCATGTCATCCAAGGAGATGTCTTATTTCTGTGATTAAGAAGACCTTTTTCTTTAGTAGCCTTTCTATATATATTACCTTTGCCACAAGTAACTTTTGCAAAATGATTAGCAACACAAAGAATAGATACTATAGTCATCTTGTTTTGCAGTACCCGCTACATATATTCTTTGCAGTATTTTGGTATGTCCTGTGCTGCTTTTTGTATATTTGCCTATTGTGCCCAGCTGAAGAAGGTATTTAAATGTCACAACCGGTTTCAGACAGCTCCAAAATGGACCCACCACAGGACGCAGCTGAGCCCATCAGTCAAGCTGGTGGTGCCTCTGGTAAAACATGTTTATGAAAGGGAAAAACACCACACAAGGAGGGGAGGAGGGAACAAAAAGAGTGAGAAATAGCAGAGGCATCACCAAGGTCAGAGAAGAAGAAGGGGGAGGCGCTGCTCCAGGTGCTAGAGCAGAGATTCCTGTGCAGCCCAGGGAGAAGGCCACACCAGAACAGTTATTCATACTGCAGACCATGGAGCAGGTAGATATTTCCTGAAGGGACTGAAGGCCATGTAGAGCCAATGCTGGAGGAGGTTTATGCTTAAGCACTGAAGCCCATGAGGAAAGCCCACACTGGAGCCGGTAGAAAGGGTGAGGAGGAAATAGAGACAGAGGGAACTGTTATGGATTTACCACAACCCTGCATTTCTCATCTCCCTGAGCCACTCAGGTAGCAGTGAGAGTAGATGAGTCTGGAGTGAAACAATGAAGGAATGAAGTTGAGCCTGAGAAAGAGGGAAGGAAAGGTGTTGTTTTAGTGTTTGTCTTTGTTTCTCACTACTCAAATCCATTTTGATTGTCAATAAATTAAATTAATTTTCCCCAAATTGAGTCTGTTTTGTCAACTGGTAAGTGATCTCCCTGTCTTTACATTGACCTATGAACTTTCTTATTTCGTTTTTCCCCCTGTCCTGCTAAGGGGTAGAAATGAGCAAATGGCTGGGTGGAAGTTTGGCCCTTAGCCAAGGCTAACCCACCACAACCATCCAAGTTACTTGCAAGTCTGTCTATTGCCAGTGATGAATATGGCACTTAACTCCCAAGCTGCCAACACTGCCTTAGAGTGGGGCATTTCTTGTTCCTGCTGGATCTCTAAGGCCCTTGGAAATACGCAACTAAATCAGTCAGCTCAGGGACAGCAAATAGGGACACTAAAATTCCAGAGGCTATAAAGACATCTAGTTCCACACCAGAGGCTATCATTAGATGATGACTAACTTATGAGTACTTGGGCTTCTGTGTGAAATTGTTAAGAGAGACGATAGAATAGAATATAACGTAGCTCTGTAGCCACATTTTTTAAAGATTAAGATAAGAAAGCTGTCCTTAGAATACTTGATAACATGCTTGACTAAATCAAGACAGTGCCTATCAAACAGCTTTTATTAATACATTGGCTGGTATTCCCAGGTAACCTAACCTGGCAGAAGTAATTTTAGTTGTTTCTCAGATAGAATGTGTATTATTTCTTTCCAGTGTAGCTATATTACAGGCAAACATAAAATAGAGGCAGGAGGGGAGTACAGTGTTGTCAAGAAAAAATTTTGGACCTCAACAGGAAGAAAGGGCTTGCAGTGATTTCAGGGAAAGGAGGTGGGATTTTATTGTAAATGAATAATTGTTGCCTAAATTGAAACCATAGACATTAGGACTGGCATGTTGATATTCCTTAGGCATTAACAAAGAAAGCTCTTTCAGTTGAAGGATAGCAAAAAAGATGAGCCCTGTTGAGACTATCCCAGGCCATGTGTCTGTATATTGACGGAATGAATACATTCCAGGGAACGATAGATGTTACTGAGACATTAACAGAACTTGTGGTATAAATCCACACATTAATTTAAACATAAAGGTACAGAAAGCCATAGAACTGATTTAGTGTTCAAATTTTACCCAAATATATCAGTAAAGGAGTCTGAAAGATGCTTTAGAGGCTCTAACACAACCATTCATTTTTGGAACAAGCTATTAGATCTTCAGTGGGGAAAAATTCTTGATTAGTAATGAGGGAATAAGAAGAGATAGAGATAACTAAAACCAAAGTTCCTTGTAGAATGTGTGAACATTCTGCTTCAAGCTAAGCAGGACCGTATTGAAAAAAGTGGATCATCTCACAAGTCATCTTATTCTGCATACACAAGATAATCATAACATATTTGCAACTGCTGCTGAAGTTACAAGTATTTTTGTGTTCTGCTCCAGGTTCATCATGATATATGGTACTATGAACATATTTCGTATGACAATGACTATTTTATACAACTAACAGCAGATAATTTGCATATCTGTTAATTAAGCTTCCTCCAACTCCCCTTTCTAATCATCTTCAAAATTATGTGACATCAGAAGACTAAAAAGATACAATTTAGAAAGAATCTCTCTTTCTCAATTTTGAGCAGATGAAATATTCAATGTGAAGAAAAGCACAAGCCATCTATCAAGACAAAAAAAATATTTACCAGGGCTTTTATATCTGAAATGACAATCATCCAAAGATTGCTCCATCATCTCAGCAGATATTTTAGTCCATTCACGGATTATGAACGATCATGGTGCTGTTCTCAGTCAACTCCTTTCTTTGAAAACCCTTCACATGAGCCTAGAGCTCTTTGCTGCATTCCTCACTGCATATGTAGGCAGATGCACTAGGCTGCACACACACACAGAAAGTTTTTTCTCCAGAACTGTCTTCTCAGTAGTTCTCCATCTATTCACTACATCTTTTGCCTTCATTTGCTAAATTCCCAGTTATATGACTAGCCATCAGTCTCATCAGCGTGACACTCATCCCAAACACAACCCAGAAAAAGAAAAAAAGAGATAAATCGTCTTCATTTTAGTCTCTTGCTGACACACTATTTCAATCACTGTTTCTGTTTTATGCATATATAAACTATTATTTAACTTCTTAATATTTGAGTCCCCTTTGTCTAGTATACACACTTGCTTTGATCTAAGATCAGACCTACAGCACAGAGCCAGGCACATGGAGGAAACTAATGTGTTTTTGCCTATTAAGACACACAATAATTCTAAAACATAACATTTGGATAAAAATATTTTGTTGGTTTTGCACTTGTCAGAATAAATAAATCAGCCTGTGTATTGTAAAAGTCATCCCATTGCAGCAAGTGCTTGTAGACCCCACAGCTGTTAGCCAAAATTTGTTAAAATCACTTAAGACCTGCTTTACTTGCTTTTAAGAGTTCCCATATCAAACATTTACCCCTTTTAAGAATTTTCAGTATGTTTGCCTACCAATCTTTTGTCTTTGATTCTGTAGATAGCTATTAACAATTTGATTCTCAGATGCACTGACATTTTTCATTTCTCAGTGGTGTTGGTAGGCACTGAAGATAGTCTACACTTCTGAATATTAAGTTAAAGGAACCTCATAAATGTTGACATTATGTGTGAAGCCCATACTATTTTGTAAATTATTTAGTCAAAACTTTAGCTGCTCAGCACTCAGACCACATCATCAGGTTTGAACTGTTCCTGTTTATCTATAAAGTATAAATTATGTTTTTAATTTCTCCTTCTTGATGAAGTCCACTCAGTGATTTACAGCTTTTACAAAAGAAATTGATTTCAAAACTGGTTATCTGAAGACAATATATTTCATTTGGCTGAGTTTCTTCCACTGCCTTCCATGAGTTCACATTGTCCTGCTTAGTTGAGTGTATTCATTCAGTCTAACAGTCAAAGCTACTGCAGTGTTCTGGTACTGCAATACACAATTGATTTTCCTCTGGTAGCTGAGAAAAGTATTATTGTAAGAGTTATTATTCCTTTCTAAGAACAGAAAAAAAATGGTTTTGGATGCTTTCAGGCTGGTTTCATCATAAAAGGTAAAAAAAAGTCTCAAAGTTAAGTTTTCATTACATTGTTCACAGATTGTCCATAGCATGTAGAGGACAACTCTATAACCTTTGACCTTACTCTTTATTGTTATGATATACTGTATCAATATTTTATTGACATTATTTTATTGAATTTTAGGATACCATTATGTTACCTTGTTGGCTGTTTCATTGCCTCAAGTAGCATAAGCCACATTGCTTGCGGTGGATTTTTGCAGTTTAATTAGTATGCTGCTGTGCTGTTTTTAGTGGCATGCTGCTATGGTACCTTTAATTGAAATCTTTCTCTTATGACTATAATAATTATATCACCCTGATGCCTTTAATCTGGCACCATTATATAGCATGTGGCTGTGCCGCATTAACTTCTTGATATTAATCATTTCGATTAGCACCAAGGGATAACCCAGAAGTAAGAAACACACTGGCTCCCCAGGTGGACTGTTTTCTCATTTATAAGTTCTTCTGTAAGACCATGAATGCATGCCTGTGGAATACTCAAAGATATCAAGATAAGCACCCTTATGTTGTAACTATGCTTTTAAAAATCCTGGAATCCATGTATCTTCTTGGTCTTTTCCCAAACTTTCTGTATCCCGTGACAAATGTTCTTTACTAATTCTAAGAAACTTCACTTTTTCTCCTCATTTTTGTTTCAGTCTTATGGACTGGCAAATGAATGCAAATTGTTCTGGTTCAGTCCTTTTGGATATTTCACAAAATACCAAATACTTTGTACAAAAGTTGACAGATCCTCCTCATGTTTTTCTTATGGATTCTTCTACTTGCTATAATATACCATCTTAGTGCTATATAGGGAATTAAAAATATTATGGACACAGTAGCTGGAGGCAGGAATTAATGTCATTTGATATAGTAAAAACACATGCGCTATTTCAGACTAATGTAGTGTACAGTTGAGGAGGTCCATCCTACTTTTGAATACTGATGATTCTCTTTATAACTCTATCTTCCCTGATTTATTTAGTGCTGAGGGTAGTGTCTGTGGGAGATCTTGGAATGAATGAAATCCAGTTGTTTAAAGTACATCTTGATAAAACTAAAGATGGTGTTGCTATGCTGGAGGATGCAACAGGAAGACACAGCAGTGCTGGTATCTTTTCCTTTGACTAAAGGATGTCTGCTCATTTTTTGCTACAAGTTGCAAAAGCTGCATTATCTCGAATCTTCAGCTTAACCTGAATGGTCATACTGTTACAGTTCAGGAATGCTTCCTACTGGGCAAACACACCGTAACTCGCTGTTTCATATATGAAGTTCCATGTCATATCAGCCATGTCTTTCTTATCTACAGGGTGGATTGCTTCAACATTCTTATATTCAGAATGGATATCTAAATTGGGAAATTATCTGGCAATCTGCTAAGTGGCACTGGTTTGTTATAACATCTGTTTGTGTTCTTGTGACTTGCACTATTTTTGTATTGGTTTCTATATAGATTTTAAGGCATCCAAAGTGCCTGAACTAAAGCTCTAAAAAACCTCTGTTTGCACCCGTGAGACCCTTCTGTTCACTATGAAATAAGTTCAGATCTTGTGTGGTACATGCCTTTAGAACAATTCTTTGGTTGTCTAGACCAATATTTGAAGTAGCAGAAATTGATCCACACCTTACATGGCAATCTCATCTCTTTGAGCAGAGACTTCAGTAGCAGGACTGCAAAGGAGCACAGAGACCATGGCAGGCTGGAGGAACCCAAATAATACTCTGCTGGGCTATCAGCCCATTAAAGGCCTGTCTCCACAAGCCCAAAGTAGCACAGGGGTACATGGGCAGGCAGGGGAATCCCAATAACCATGTCAGAAAAACGAAGCTTCTCCCTGACCCCACCAAGGGCTGTCCCAGGGGACTCTCAGTGTTATGAGCCAGAGGGACACCTAGAACCAGCGGTCAACAAAAAGGCTCTGTGGGCATCCTCACAGATCAAGGGGGTTATACCTAGGTGTACAGTACATATTATGGGATGCGTAATGGGAAGAATATTTGGGGATTGTGGAATCCTTATTATAGGATGCTTAGAGGAATAACGAAGGACAGCGAAAGGGAGAGATCAAGATGGTTTGGGGAGGAACAAGCAGGAAAAGAGGGGGATAATGGGATAAATGGGGCCAGTCCCGTGTGAACAGTTGCCTGGTCAATACACTTGCCTGGCTGTGCCCTGTCCCTCATCACTGCAGTCTGTCCTGTCTTCTCATGGAACACTATTTCTGTTTTCCTGGGTGAAGGGCTGTCTGTTCTCTGTGTTTGTGTGAGTGTATGGGGTGTAAGTACCAACAACTGGAGACATGGGTCATAAGGGTCCATGTGTTCAGGGTTCCAGCAGCTGGAGTGGGTGAGGTTTCATATATCAGTGTGTGATCGCTAGTGAAACCAGAACTGGTGAGCAGGATACATGCCCTGGGAGCCATGTGTGTCTCTGAAGGTAACTCTGGAGGAGTTAGCTCCCAGATGGACCAAGGCAATTGCCAATGAGACCATAGGGCCTGGGAGTCAAATTAAAGACCTGTTTGCTTGTGTGTATGTGCACGTGTGTGAGACAACCAGAGTGCAGGGGATCAGGGGCCATTGACTGCATAGCACTGGTCTAAGGACAGTTACTGGTGGGATCCATGGTGTGCATGTGTGTGTGTATGTAGCATGAGGGGTCTGAGTACCAGGAGCCGGAGCGGAGTTCCAGCCTTGGGGGCTTGTATGTCCTGGTGCCAGCAACTAGAGAGAAGGGTCCAGGGCAGCTACTTGGCAGACCATGTGCCTAAGAACAGCTGCTGGAGGATCCAAGTTGTACTTCTGTATATGCATTTCCCACTAAGAGACCTTCATCCTGATTGGCCAGAAAAGGGAACAGGATGATTCCTATTGGTGATGTTTGTTTTTGTGTGAGCACTGAGTGCTTGTTTTGGTCTGTGTGGCCAGCTGTATGTATATGTGCATTGTGTATGTGTACACGCATATAAAAGCATGCACGTTTATGCCTTTTGGGAATACACACTCAGGATCACTAGGGACACAAACCTGTAGCAGCCTCAAATTTATCAGATTCAGCAACCCCTAACAATTGCCATTGTGTCTTCTGTTCCCCAAATATATGACTAATTGAGCCTGATTAAGTAGTGATTGCTTGCCCCTTGCAATAACTGGCACAATTCATTGTCTTCCACCAAAGGGAGACATTATTGATAACAACCAAGAAAGAAGACTAAGGCTAAAATTTCTTCTGTCCTTCCAGTTGCAGACTTCCTTCCTTATGACATCCAAAATAGGGAGTAGACTTTGTATGTATTCCAATACCAGTTTCTAGCAGTCGCTCATCCCTTGAGTTACAGCCATTTTATAACCAAAGTTCTAAAGATATCTTTTGAAATAGCTATTAGTAGGAAAGCCGACTTGAGAGAAAAATATGTTTTAGAATATGGCTTCATTATGCCAGCTAAATACAATCAACATAAAAAATATTTAGAATTTTATAAAAACTTTGTGTTTTAGGTTAACACATTCTCTCCACAGTACTGCTCATTCTCACATATTTTGCAAACAAGCATTCAGTTAAGGTTTTTTGACTTCTTAGAGTTATTGTTAAAAGAAGTTAAGAAGTGGCAAAACTCAATTCAGGTAAATGTGAACCTGAGCCTTACACATCACATCAATGTATGTGAGGGTATGTCCAATTTATACTTTTTTGTCTTTTTCCTCATTTCCTTCCCCCCTCTTCAGCACATTTCTCTAAATTTAGCAGCAGCAATATAGTTAATTTTATTTGTTATAGAGTTAATGATGTAGCTTAGATGTAGGTCTGTGTTTTTATAGATTTTCTAATTGTTTTTTCTAATTATTTTTTAATTGCTTTCATGTGCTTTGGCTAGGGATCTGTTATTAAGACAGTCTGGCTAGTTTAGTGCTAAGGTAGATCTGGTCAATGTTACTGGTAGTGCAAATATTTTATCCTTACAATAGAATCTACTTACAAGGAACTCAGATACAGTGAAAAATCAATTACTGTACATTTGAGTTTAAGAAAAGCTACAATGACTTCATTTATTTTAAAGAAGAAAGAGAGAAGGCACATTTCTACCACCTCAGAATAACTCACATTGACACATTCTTTTTTCCACATGGAGGTGCTCACCTTGTCCTTTAGTTTAAATGACATCAGGTGAAGCTGAGGAAATCTTCAACACCTGAAAGCTCACTGTCAGCATTTACTAAAAGGAGGGCTTACTTTCCCTCTGTAGTAGATTTTGAGCCAAACTTCATAAAAGGATCAAAGGTAACTTTAATGCAGCACATTTTAATATATTTTACAAGAAGTCACTACACACACATATATGCACACACAATAAATTACTTCTATTTCAATGGAAAAATATACAGTTAAATTCATACGTTTCTATGGGTGTACTTATGGCTATATGAAAAAGTAAATTCATATAAACACAGTTTTGTAATGTGGGTTTACTTATAAACATTTTCTATTTCACTGTTTGTGCGTGTGTGTGTACATCTGTACATATATGTATACGTAATGTGCTCTGTGCATTTGATCTACAGATGATGGTAAGACAACATTTCATACACTCGTCTAAGTGCTAAAAAGAGGAAATGATTTACAATTGCACTCCAAGCTGCTGCCGGAAAAACCTTTCTACATCACATATTTCAATCTGTTGTATGCATGTGCCTGCATACACATCTCAAATACACCATATCACTGCTACACCACCACTGCTGTTTTAAACTATGATTCCTTCTTTAGAACATATTCCTGACTGAAATATTCATTTTTATATATTGCTATCAGATGCATTCCAGAAAGCTGGGGAGTAACTACAAAAGCCTAAAATCTGAATGGTACTTGTGCAGATTTCTTTAAATATAACCTATCGACCAGCTAGAAAAATATATAGCTGTGATTAGGGATAAATTTTGTTGCCTGCTGATTTTTTTAAAGATAAGAGCATACGCTTAAAAAATTGAGCATACTATCAGTTTGTATCTTTGTCTGCTTGTGATCTACAGAATTTGGAATCAGCTACAGAAAATTAGTCATCAGTAGTTCTGATTATCAGTATTACAACTAATCTAAATTTACAACGGGTAAATTTGTACTTTGAGGTCCTATTTAGTTTGAAAAGACTGTTCAATCTCTTTCAGAACAATTGCGGTAGAAATCCAATTGTTCTTCCAACTGCCTGTTGTAAAATTCCAGCTACCTAAGCTAAACAAATGCAGCTGAGAGCTGTTAGGTGTGTTTACCCAGAGCTTTTCAAAGATCAAAGGGGAAAAAAAAAAACAACCCCAACCCTCACATCTGTATATTGAATCAAACTTTTTACTTTACTTGAAAATAAAATTTTTAAAAAGCTTTATTCCTTCCTCATGAAGTTTTCTCCAGAGAGCCCCACTTTCGAACTGTAGATGTACAACTTAAGGCACTTAGCCTTAGGAGGGGCCACCTCCTGCTATAGATGAAGAGCATGACACTAGGTCTTATGTTAAATAGAGGCATGTACCTCCTCTTCCTTTGGGTCCTGTTTTTTGTCCTGTCAACGGGTGTTGGAATCCTTGGTCTCCATTCAGATGCACTTTTCTTAAAATGTTACCACCTGTAGGCTACTGTTACATTATTTCTTTGAAAATGCTGAAAACATGAGGGTAGTTTTGTTCAATTTAGCTTTACTGGGGGCGTGTGGTTTTGCAGCCAAGAAAGAAAGTGTTATTTTTTCCCCCTTGAGATGCTATTATGGCCACAGGCATCATGATGTCTGATTTTAAAAGGTGCACTTCACAAGAGCACAAAATGCCCCTACCAGAATAACATGTTTTATGCTTAGTGTGCCATGAGGAAAATGGTGACCTTAAAGGGGTATTCTGTTTATGCATACATTTCCGAGCTCTACAGGAGAGGGTAAGGTGTCTCAAAGTCCTGCTCTGGGAAGAACTTTTCTCCCCTCCGTGTTTAGGGCAGAGACAGAGAGGGTTCAAGTGCCTCAACTAGAGAATCTTTTAGAGTCAAAGCAGTTGAATGCAGACACAAAATTGCAGTGCTTCTTATATTTAGCATATATTATAATAAAGTATTTAGTGCCTGAGCAACTGATGTATGCTTGGCATTTGTTAACACCTTTTTAAAAGCAAGAACTATAAGCAATAGAGGCTATCTGTGAGTTTGTGATGTATTGATTTGAAAAATTAGGTCTAATGTGAAATCATTTACTGTAACTTTTTTTGTTTAAGCTATTTCTGAGTATAAAAAGAACCTTGTTATGTGTCTTGGTTAGCAAATGACAGTCTTGGGAGAAGATTAGAGTACAAAATCAACTCCTTATTGGTCTTCCTGCAAAAAATGGTAAGTGTTACTTTATTTTTTAAGATGCAAAAATTATTTTTTTGAATTTGTGTCATATTCTATGTTAGTTTAGTAGTATAACATTTGTTTTTCTGTAAAAATAGCATTTATGTCTTAGGTATAGTTATTTCTTGATCACAGGGCGAATCTTTTCTCACTTTTAGTCTATTTATATGTATCAATGAAAATTATCATACAAGAGTGAATACCACAAATGTAAGCAGAGCTGAATATCAGAATTCAGGTAATTTTACAGATCTTAATCTGGTTCTGCTCTTTTATTTTAAGTGGCCGGTTTTTGACAATTCCTTTTGTCTACACATTCTCTAGACCCTGGTTATGGCTAAATATTTTAGCCTTTCTAATAGCTAAATTGCAATAAAAATCCAATAGATAGTTCTTTTGTCATATGAAAATAAAACAAAAGCCAGTGTGAAATTCATTACACCTAATTTTGGCAAAGTAAATTGTCTTTTAGGATAAGCCCAAAAAGGACTTGTTGAACGAAACACGACTGGACTAATCCGTGGAATGCCCAAGCCATCTAGCACATATAGTAGGTGGGATACACTTTTTAAACTGATGCTAGGGTTTATTCCTTCTTGCAGTCCCTCTGTGTCTCAAAGCACTCTGGCATACATGGAACACGATGGGATAGATGACTCTTATTCATGCTTACCATCTTTCCTGGCATTCAGCAGCCATCTTGCCAATATCGCTGCCCTCTTAATTCTCAATCCATGTACAAATGCATCGCTAGCATGTTTCTAAGATGCTATGTTTCTGACAGCAAATCCAGTTTAAGGATCAGAAAGGATTTTCTCCTCTGTTCCAATGACAGTGATGTCCAGAATTAAGGAGTATTTTACCTTTCCTGAAGAACTCCATTGTTTAAAAAAGTTGTACCAAAAAATAGTAACTTAATGAGAGGAAATGCTTTAGAAATGTTTTGCTCAAGACTGAAAAATCATAGAAAGAACAGTTTCTGAGTATAAATATGAATTACAGCATGGATATAGAAAGACCTGAGCTCTTCTGCCAGACCTCTGAAGTGTCAAGGCACTAAATTTAAAGTGATTAGATGAAACAATTCCTTCAAGAGTATGCTAGTTTAGACACAACACTGAACTAGCTATGTGGTATTTAAGTTTTAGCAGATTTCCACTGAAACAGCTAGAAATATCAGAAGAAGAGTTTAGGCAGGTCTGTACTCTCCCATTCCCTTTAAACCCCTAAGTAAGGCTGAAGAACTTTTGGTGGATTAAAGTATTCCTTGTAATTTACAGAACTCGTTCTAGGACCTTGCAAAAAGATGTTCTTCTGACTCAGCACTACTGAGTCTCAGTATTATGGTAGAGGAAGAAAGAATATACTTTTTGCTTGTAAATCCTATGGAGGAAGCACCAAAATCAAAGAAGCAGTGAATAAAGACATGTTTGAGTACTATGAACCATTTTGTGAGCTTAGGAAAATATAACCCTCAGAAGTCCTCTCATGATCTGTAACAACCTGTGGCTTGAGAGCAGTAGAAAATTGGTTGAAGGGAACTGACCTCATGTTAGGTGGTTCCTGATGTTGGTCTTTACATTCTCCATTGAACCTGTCAAAAAAGATGAGCTCTGAGAAGAGAAGTGGTCATTCACTACTTCAATTAAAATCAATAAATTTGCCAAGTTACGCTTTGAAACCTCTCCCTTTTTATGTATATCTTTCACTTCAGTGTCTTAATATAAAGTTCCAAATCTTATTTGCTTTCAGAAATTAACTTATTCCTTTGAATCTTCCTTCCGTTTACCCTGACATTATATCACATTTAATTTACCAAATAATTCTCTCTCACTCTCTCTCTCTCATTACTGTTACTAATGTGTTCGTTGAGTTCTATTTATGTTATAATTATATTGCCTGATAAATTTCCATTTGACCATTTCAGGCATGGAACAGGTCTTTAGTGTTTGATTAAAAGGACACTGTGCCTTTGAATGTAGTATACTTTAAAAATCGGTTGAATTGTTGGAAAACAGAGTCAGAGAGATTTACCCTTGAGTTATTCTGCAAGTTTTTGTGGTTTTCCTATAATTTCTTTTACCTTTTCATACTTTTTTTGGGGGGAGGGTAGAGTTCAGTTTCTTATTCCACTGGCAAATGTTCATACAACAAAAGAAATACCACCTGATTACTTGTGTGAGAGAAACTGCAAAACACCATATGCCAAATGCTGTTAGTAGTACAAAGTGAAAAGATAGGAAAAATAATAAAAAAAAATTCTCCATTCTGTAATCTTCTTCATATATAATAATGTGTTATTTTTAACAATGATGGGTGAGGGTTTTTTTCTGATAATGTGTGACTTATAAATTGAGTTTGTCTGTCTTTAGGAAAAAAAAAGCTCTTTCCTGAAAATAATTTGTTTACTTATAAGTTACAGCTTTGATATATCTGAAGAGAAGTTTGATCTGGAAGTAATTGCTATAAATGTTGGAGAAGATCACATAATATATGGGTAATATATTACTTCTCTTAATGATTAAAAGATGGGAAAAAAATCCATGTTCTCTATTCTAAATCTTCACATTATAATACTTAATTCTTTCATAAAATGTATATTATTTTCCTTATTTCTCTCATTCTATCTTGCATGTAAATGTTTTGGCTCAAGAAACAAAGACAACAAGAATGCGTGAATGTGAAAGAAAATGCTCCTTTTGAAACAATTCCTTTATTTTAGGAACTGGTGATTCACAGCACCTTGATCACCGCCGTAAATTGAGGATTTCTCCAATACCCAACTTAACAGGGTTGAACATTTCCCTCATTATTCCCTTGTCTTTATGACCAGGAACCATGTTTTCCAGAGTCACCAAGCTAAACTGTACTGGTAGCTCATGTTCAGCCAGCTACCTACCATTATTCCTATCTTCTAGTGTGTCGTTGATTTCCAAAGTATAATCCTCCAAACCTATGGATCTACATTTTTTTGTTGTTGCCAGATGTATGACTGTACATGTGTCTGCCATAAAATGTTTGTTGTTTGAATGAGATCAGTTACACAAGTACTTTATATCACTTGGTAAAGCATATAATTTATATAATATATATCACAATACATATATTATAATCTATAATTTATATCACTTGGTGTCCTTATCATTACCTACTACTTTACCAATTCTTATATGACCTGCAAGCTTTGCCAGCAAAAATTAAATATTTTGCCAGATTATCAATAAAGATACCAAATAGCTGTCAGTAAAGAAAAAAACCCTCTCTCAGAACATGGTTTCCTGAGAAATTTGATGGTGAATACTTACTAAGAATTACTATTTTACCAACTTCAAAGGCACAACTTATTTTTGAATGAAGACCTGAGCTGTTTGAAGTGCTATATACGAAGTTATAATTTTCAAATGTGCCTAAGTCATGCAACAGTTAGGTGTTACCTACTTCAAAACAAACAAACAAACAAATTCATAATAGCTAACTAAAAAATAGCAATTCCACCATGATACAGTGTTCAGTTGTTCTTCTGGTCATTTTCTTCTCTTTCAATAAGCCCTCAATAAGGGCTTCTCTTTCAGTAAGTCTCAATTGTTCTTAAGATTAGTTTTAGTCTCCTGTATATTTCAAGTTTAAAAACAGGACATAGGTTCCTAAGTCACAAAGGTGACAATGAGTATTTGCCCAAACATGAAATTTGGCATAGGGATTAGTCTTAGTCTCACATGTGCCTCTTAGCGGTGGAATGAAATTGGTGTTGATGTGTGAACCAGGGTAAGGGTTTAGATGAATTCATGGTGAATTTTGTAATTCATGTCATAACAGTCTGTTTTATATTCTTTGTGGTTCTGTGCATGTGTGTGTAGCTCAGAGAAATCTCACAGGAATTCCGAAATGAGTGACAGTCTACAGGGAATGAAACAGAGCCTGAAGGTGTCCTGCATTTTTTGGTAAAATATGTGAAGATGCATACGTAAGAAAGCAAGACTTAAAAGAGACATATATATGGAATGAGGCAACCCTTCTTGCCTCACTGTTTAGAAATATATATATATATATAGATAAAATAGATGATGTATGTATAAAAATTTCATTGAACAAAAAATTTGACTGTTGTCTACTAAGGAACAAAATATTTTGAATTTTCTGTGTTTTCCAAGTATTCTTTAAAATTTTTCTAATGTCTCCACTGTCCCCCACCCCTAGTCTTAAGTGAAACGCGCAACAAAAAGAGAAGCACCCGGAGTCAGGAAATGACAAAGTTAAGGTTACACATGCAGCATGAGCTCTGCTTCCCTGTGTGTACATGTTTTGATAAGGTCCTGTATTATTTGATTACATACTTTTTTGACTTCTGGTCTGCATTTAATTTCAGGCCAAAATCAAACCATACAAATTCAGAGCAATATGAGTTAGGTCTTCACTGGGCAACCTGAGCAGGCTAGGACCCTCTGGACAAGTGAGAGTTGTCTTGTGACGGATGCCACGGGTTAAGACCAAGCAGTCTGCGTTCTGTACCTGTTTCTTCTTTACTTGAAATGCTGCTACAGCTCTCAGTGTGTAACTCTCTTCTGCCATTGTAAATATTCATTCAAGTATTTCCTAATCTCACAGAAGTGTTCTGAGAATAAATTCATTACTCCTTATGAAGCACACTGATATTACAGTGATAACATAGATAGAAGCCTATGAAGAAAAATAAAAGCTTATTTGCTTCAGGGCTTAGAGGATATGTCGTAAATACAATGTGGAACCACATGTTGAACACAAGGATAAAAAGAAATATCCAGGTGTTGCTTAGTACTTTGTGCCCCATATTAAGCAGAGGCCCAGGGGAGGGGAAGGGGGGAAAAAAGTTAGCCTGTTTTTTTCCTACAAGAATTGTGGTAGCAAGGTAGCACATGACATGCACAGAGCACAGGACAGAGGTAGTGTTGGAGATATTATTAACAGCTCTTCAGTTGTAGTTGCTATGAAATTGATTCAAAACTGAATTAAAATTCTTCTTTACCCATATTCCCTTTGAATGGATCTCTTTAGAATACAAGGGCTTTTCTGGTGCATACAGATGTCAATTTATAATGTCTTACGCCAGCAATAATCACCCTATTCTATATATATCATATAAGCATAAATACGTTTGAAGATAGTTTTGCATTTATCATGAACATTCTGCATTAGTGAGTAAATATTTTCAACATCACAAATCCTTACAAAGACATTAAGGCTTTGTGATGTTTTAAGCTATTTTCTCCCTTTTTGATAGTAGCTGAAATAAAGAAAATGGCTTACAGGTTTAGCTGTGTATATAGTTTGAAAGTAACAACTGAAAAATGATGTTCATAATCTGAATTGCAATGAAACCAATTATCTGTACCGTGGTGTTTCACTTGGGAATACTCCGAAAGGTTTAGTATTTCTTAAAAGAAATTAAAAACAGCTGTAAAAATACCATAAAACAAAAATAGCAGCTGCAAAAGAGATTAACATTCCTAAATTTCATTTGAACCTGATATGTTATTTTTCCAACAGCAACATACATATATACTGATTTTAAAAATCTATTCTTTATGAAACTGTATCCTTTTAAGAAAAAGATGGATTTTTTTTTTTTTGTTCATTTCACCACTTCTTAATATTACACATGAATTTCATGAACATTCTTTCCCTCTGCCCAGGAATTTTGTATTACATTTTCTTCTGTAATTATTATCAAAGAAAATCTCCAATTGTTGAATATTGAAGAATGATTTAAATATTACTGATTAAGAATTAAAGATCTGCCTAATAAACAATTTATAGCAAACCTTGCACTTTTGTTACTTACAGCTGTCAAATAGCTTTCAAACTGAGCCCCATTCACCCTGTGCCTGTTTTAAAATTTTATATAGCGTCTGTTTTCCAATTAAGCGGCCAGTCACAGATGAAACCTTTCCTAATCTTTTTCATATATATAATAAAACCGAATGTAATTTATAAAACAGAACTGGAGGTGCTGACAGTATAAAACAGTTTATTTTGCAGTCTTGGTCAAAACATATGGCAGCAACTTTTCTAGACTTCTGCCAGATGGCGGGCCTTAATCGATTTTGCCTGTTGTGCCGTATGTTAATTCTCTGTGAAAAGTGTTTCTTCAAACTCAATTAAAAAAATAATGACTTTCATTTTCTTACTAAGCAACTAATGCTAAAACTGTCACTTAGATAGGTCTGTTTAAGTTTGAAAAGTTTTTGAAAACCCCAAGATATTTGCACACAGGTAAAATTGATTCTAATGGCCTTGAAAGCCGTGATTGTTATTCATCAGCATACATATCATTTCAGGTGAATCTGAATAAACTTACCTTTATGATAATATCCTTTATCCTGCATTTCTGTTTTTCTTGTGGCTTTTTTTTAAATAATGA
This sequence comes from Stercorarius parasiticus, assembly GCA_013396915.1. NCBI lineage: Eukaryota > Metazoa > Chordata > Aves > Charadriiformes > Stercorariidae > Stercorarius > Stercorarius parasiticus. Next base: position 56,621 of record VWZL01005300.1, on the reverse strand, counting down.
TAGTGTTTCATTTTGCAAATTAGAGTAATTTTGAGAATCAAAGACCCTGAAGTAAAATCTCAAATGATCAACATTGAACTCATCACTCCAAACTCTAAACACATTAAACTAGAAAAAGAGGATAGCATCTATCTCTGCATCTCAATAAAGATACTTTATGATACAATAACTGTTATAAACTTGAACTACTGGTCTAGCCAACACATTTCTGTGTGTTTCCTACATCTCCCATATTAAAATATTATATTTTATATGACCATACTGCATTTAATACATTTTGCACAAATGCCAGTCTCTGAAGTTATATGAACAGGCAATTTTGGTTTTGATAAGTATGAAATTTCCTCTCTACCCAATAAATAACAAGGCATGAATTTTTGATAAAGCTTCTTCCTGATGGACAAACATAGTGGACACAAAATCACTGAATTCTACTAAAATTCTAGCAGTTATGGTTTCTATGTATTTTGATGAATATGTTAATAATGTGGATGCCTTAATAAATACAATTTTTAAAAGTCTGTGAGTTAATGGGAAACATCATAAATCTTTATACATTTTGGTCTACTTTTACTGCCATTGTTCCTTTGTTATACATATTATTTGTGACACAGGCTTAGATTTTGAACTAAAATAAGATGTGTGCATAACAGAAATCAAATGAAAGGAACTAGTCCCCAGAGAAATATGCAATCCTTTTGTAGAACCTAGCTTTAATGTAGACCAGTACTTAACATATTCACAACTTATAACGTATGAAATGGGTATATGTTGAAACAAAATATCAACCAGATCTATTCTCCTTACCATGTTTATTTTATGACTACTTTCTTTTGAAATAGAGCAGGGGTATGACAATATGTACACAGACTAAATAGGTTGTGTTTTTTTGAGCAATAATCCCACACAAGTACAACACAGAAACACTGTGCTTTTCCAATATAATCCAGCAAGGGCAAATGACAGCCTTACCTGGTGGCTGATATCTTTTATAGTACAGCTGTGACATATTTTATGTATCACAAAGAGTGATCAAACATTTCTCTGGAGCCTTTCTGTCATGGAATGTGGCCCCATGCCCCATGTATGCCTTTAGGTTAGGCTGTAATACACCTGAACTCTAAATCAGATATCTGTTACCAACTGGTGATTATTTTGTAATCAGAATGTATTTAGGAACAGGGTAAAATTTTTATTTTGTATTATTTTAAATAATTTGTTTTATTCAGTAGATGATAATGATTGTGAGGAATATATTTAAGATAAGTAGTGCACATAGATGGTATTAGAAATACCACTGTAAGTAATTAAACAATTTTAAATGGACCATATGCTTGTATTTTGGAAAATAAAATGGAGTACAGCTTACTAAAATTTGGATGTCTGGGGGTTTTGGAATACAGAGCTTAGTAATATTTTAAGGGTTTTCACTTACAACATTACATTGATATGTTTTACTCAAAACTTTTTAGTAATTAAACTATCCTGAGTTCTGCACTATGTTAACTATGTTTAAAGCAAGGTCCAAACGCAGATTTAACATCTATCGCAATATATTGTCAAGAGTGAGGACAGTATTCTTTGCTCGTCACACAGTTGTTTCCCAACACGTAGGTTTCTAGTGTCATTTGAGAAATCTAAAGTATAGAATCATAGAATTGTTTAGGTTGGAAAAGACTTAAAATCATCAAGTCCAACTTTTAACCTATCCCTGCCAAGTTGACCACTAAACCATGTCCCTAAGTACTAAATCTACATGTCTTTAAAATACCTCCAGGGATGGTGTCTCAACCACTTCCCTGGGCAGCCTGTTCCAATGCTTGACAACCCTTTCGGTGAAGACGTTTTTCCTAATATCCTAAATCTATACCTCCCCTGGAGCAACTTGAGGCCTTTTCCTCCAGTACCATGGATTGTAAAAGTAACAGTAGCTTTGCCTCTGTGGAGGGGAAGTGGGAAGCTGATAATGTATACAATAAAGCATCTTAACACTGATGGATTTAGCAACTAATTCAAACTCTGGATGGAAAGCAAACCATAACACTACATGTTTTTTTTGACAAGGGAAAGAAGTCTGTTGTTCAGATTAGCTGTGTTTTGAAGTAAACTTCTCTGGTATAACATGAAGGTACTCATGATTAGAAGGGGGAAGACAACAATCTTTATAGTCATTGAGCATCAGTTATGAGGGGAATATGTCACCATCATGGTGATAGGGGAGTTTGGTCCAGGCAGAGAACAGGAGAAACCCTCTCATTCTTTTGCCAAGCAGAGCTTCTGGGCCTTCTTTTCTATTTTTGAGATTTTTGCTGCCAGGACTAAAATTCTTTTGATTTTGCATCGTGTCAACATGCTTTGAGCACTACAAGACATCTGCTGGAAAGACCACTTTTCTTGAAAGAATAGAAATCAATAGGACTTGACATGGCCCAGGAGCAGTCCATTAGAAACCTAGGTTTACTTTGGAAAGCACTATAATAAACAATAAAATAATGGCACTAAGTGGAAACTATGACCAAGCTGTGCTCTCCTGGGCATCATTCTTCTAACAGGCAGAAAGTGGTTCAGTCATGGATTCCTGTCTATGCACAATAATGTAGAAGGGTATTTTTTATCAGCTAATGTCTTACATACTCTTCAACAGGAGACGAATGTTATACTTCTATATTTGCATCCCTTGTGTCTTCCAGTGCCTATATACTACCTTTTTCTGATGCTCAAAAAGGAGAGAAATAAGTGTCCTTTGCTTACAATACTTTTTACACCTCTCACAACACAGTCATTCCTATTTCTTTCTTTAGTTTAGAGTGATTCTTCTGTTCACCTTCACATATCTTATTTTGTATCGCAGTCTGCAGACAAAACTCTCTTTCTTCTCTCAGCAGTTGCACTGGGAAAACATGTTTTTTAAGTGACACGAATCACGAACTTCATTTTTCTTTGAGACACCTAAAAAAAAGAAAAGATGTTTTGATTAGTGAGGTTTAGGAAATGGAAGAAGAATTAGAAGGGGAAAAAATAGAAAATGGACAAATAAAGACAAAAAGCACATGAGAGAAATTATATTTTCTGATTCTCTCTCTTCATAATCCCTTTATAAAATACCGCTTGATAATAATGCCTTTCCTATTGCAATAATGAAGTGCAGTATTTTCCAAAGTGACCACAAGGTCTGTTTATGGATAGAGAAAGGAACCAAACGTCCTTCTGAGTGGGACGTTACAATTAAATTTTGGAGATCCCTTTTCCTATCACTCTAATCTATCATGTAAGAGCAGAAGAATTGGGAAACAATCCCTCCTGATTAACAGGACAGCATGCAAAGTCCAATAAGAAGAAAGTAGACAATAACCCAAGGAAGAAAAAATAATCTTCTTATACCATTGTCAAAATTAAATCCAAACCACTGAGATGTCACCAGGAAGAATTTATGAATTTCTCTGTTTCTTTGCGGAAAGTGGGAGGAGACTTGCAGGGGGAGAAAGAGAGAGAGAGAAAGAGAAAATGGAGCATGGAAGTCCATGGGTTCAAATACTGCAGAGATGTGGAAGAAAGGACACTGAACGTCTGTCTTTCCTTACTATGCAGACTGCAGCTTGAATAGTAGAACCCTGCTGAATTTATTTCTGAAATGTAAGGTGAAATCCTGCTAGCTACCTGATAGGATATATATTCCTACCAAGGGAAATATTTACAGCACACATTCTGGACAACTTTTGAATGGCAAAATAAATACAAAAGGATTGGTGGGCTAGTAGGATAGGGCCATACTTTGAAATGGATGCAAGCACACAAATTCTTCTTGAAAAAGCACTGAAGTATTTAACTTAAACTTAGCTTTTACTCTCAGAGAGTGATTAGTGTAACAAGCTGCAGGTTTAACTGCTAAGATGGCAAAGCTCTATTCACATTTCAAGTTACTATTTCTAATATAATTTCTTTTTGAGTCAATATTTTTTATGTAGAAATTATTTTGCATCTTCATCAGACTTTTGACCTTTATTTTTGTGTAGTTTTTTCTTTCTTATTCGATTTTGTTCTCCCTGGGGAAATACCTTTGAACCAATGCTTACACTTGTAGTACTTAGAGAATGCAGTGAAGGCAGTCTAATCTTAGAAGCACACTATAGAGACACGCTTACTTGGGGAAGACCTTATCCCTGGCTAATGATGGACTAAAATGGCTTATTTAAAGAAATGTAAAACATTCAAATGTTACCAAAGCCACAAATTATCTTCAGTTTAGACTTTTCTGTAACAAGCTTGGTTTATTTCCTTTTTTGGGGCCTTCGTTTGGTTTGGTTTTTATAGAACTAGCAACTTGGTGACTATTTTTACAATCAGCAAGGAGTATTCTTTAAAAAGAAGGTATAGAGAGTTTAATGCAGCTACCTGTTTTCATTTCTTTCCAAACTGTTGGTCTACACTTATAAAACCTAACCTTCCCTTCCCTTCCCTTTCCCTTTCCCTTTCATCATATTTACTGAAGTTTATCAAGTACCGATAGGCCTAAAAGCATTTCTAGTGCATCACAATTCTGACTTGCCATATATTTATTTATGGTCTTCATCAATAACAGATGAGCAATTGTACACAAATTGTATGGTGATGGTGTGGCATGTGTAATTATCCGCTAGAGACTGGGAAGGGAATATCAAACAACTTCTCATCTATAACAGAATTAGAAAAGAAGTTTATAGTGGTATACCAAGACAAAGTTGTAACTGTACTTTGGTTTAAATATATACCTGCAATACTATCTTAATTAATGGAGAATCCTAGAGTTCAGTTAATTTAACAATCAAACACATACATAGAGATATTTTTTTACACAGAAAATATATACTATTATTTCTATATTTCATTAGTATAGGATCCATATTTCAGCTGGAAAAACTCTCACAGAAACTGAGCAATCAGCCTCTCTGGTTATGGTATAGTAATGTACTAGCTTGTGTGTATGAGGTCTTATTATAGAGATGTCAGTTTTAGTTTGAAACATAAACATATTTTTATTTATACATTAGTGCTTATAGTGATCAATGACCATGTGTGCAGTATATTAGAATTTGGTTTTGATCAGTAGAAAGCAATTATTCATAAAACTCAAAACAGAAGGCAAAGTTGTGAAAGAAAGGAGAAGAATTATGTCTTTCTTACAGGGAAGGTAATTTTAATATAGACGAGATTGGTCCAAGTCCTGCAGTTTGGATTGATAGATTATCTAGCAGAACTATCATTTCAATAATCTCAATGACAGTGCAGCAGTGGATACTTGGTACAATATTATAAATTAAATTTACTGCAAATGTCATTGCAGAGAATATGGAAAGAGATCCGTCATTTGTATTTGTAGAAGTTAAGATAGGGAAAAATTTAAGATTCTTTGACAAAACATAACAAAAATTATCTACATGATATAGCTATGCTACCAGTTATCTAAAAGATTCCGTTCATCATTAGTTTGCTCATTAGTATACTTGAATTACACCAATGCTTGTTTGATGAGAGAGCAATGATATTCTCTTAAAAAGAGATATATTCCTCATAAAAATCATTTACAGGATTTAAGAACATCCAATGTCCATGTTTCAGAAACACTTTTTCGGAAAGTACAATCTGCTTCTGTCTAATTGCAGTCTACTTATGGAACTGTGAAAGCTAAAGTAGCTAAACTGTGAATCGGTTAATTTAGCGTTCACCTCTATATAGAGTCTTATATTGATGTGACCGTGACATTGGCAACATGAATACCAGGACAGTGATGTAAAAGCTCTGGAATACAGGGGTCTGAGGAACAATCATAAAAGTGCTCTTTGTGTTTACAGATTATTTAGCCCCATTTTATTGCTTGCTTTGCCATCAGAAGGTCAAATGTATTATACAATCTGGAAATCTGAAAATCAGTTGCAACACATTGGAGCTAAATTCTCTTCAAAGTTAGAATTCATAAATTGAGATGAACTTTCTTACCTAAGGGAAGTTACTAGGACTTATCTTTGAAAGCAGAATTGTACCATTAGTATCAAAATGCAATTAATGAAAAGAAGCCTGGTAGTTGGTTTTTTTAGTGCTGTGTTGTTAGTTGTTTTTTTTTAATGCATGCCAAAATCAGATAAATTGAAATAGAAATAAACTTTATTGCAATTTAACCCTTGATATGCCATATCTTTATCTACAAAAAATGTATATACATATTTTTATATTAATTCAGTAAACTGGAAAATACAAGTGATACAAATAATATTAATTATGCTATTTTCAATTTATAATTGAAATTAATTATGGACTTGTTCTACCAATGTCCAATGCAAAATATATTCCTACAGAGTGGATATCAGGTGGGACCCTAGAGACCTGAGTTCTATTTTCAGCCTGCTGCTGGTTTGCTTTGTGACTGTTGGCAGATCATATTACATAAGTTTCTCCACCTAAATAACGACAACGTCCATAAAGTGCTTTGGAGGCATATGTTTCTATAAAGTGTAGATGAACACTGTTGAATGCATGGTTATTATTAGTAATAGAAGTAATTTATTAAATTCTGAAATAATAATCAGCATTTAGGTTAGCTTTATTTTATTTATCTGCTTAATTTCTACATTAGTTGTACCTTCATCATAAACACTTGTCTGAACACATGTCCTCCCACAGCTCTTAGAACAAAGAAGCAAACAAAAAATAGCACCCATCTCTGTGTTTTTCATTATTTTCATATTCCATCTTTTCTTTCCCATTTCCTTCCTACTTCCTTCCCGGTGTTGCTGACAGGTCAAGAGAGGTGATCCTTCCCCTCTGCTTAGCACTGCTGAGGTCACACCTGGAGTGTTGGGTTCAGTGCTGGGCTCCTCAGTTCAAGAGAGACATGGAAATACTGGAGGAAGTCCAACAAAAGACCACAAAGATGATCAAGGGACTGGAGCATCTCTCAGAGGAAAGGCTGAGAGTTTTGGGACTGTTCAGCCTGGAGAGGAAAAGGCTCAGAAAGGATCTCATCAACGTGTATAAATACCTGAAGGGAGGGTGTAAAGACATCAGACAGGGTCTTTTCAGTGATGCCCAGTGACAGGACAAGATGCAATGGGCAAAAACTGAAAGACAGGAAGCTCAATCTGAAGATCAGGAAAAACAATGGCACAGTTGTTCAGAGAGGTTGTGGGGACTCCATCCTTGGAGATAATCAAAAGCCATCTGGACATACTTCTTAGCAATGTGTTCTAGGTGGCCCTGCTTGGGCAGGGGTGTTGGACAAGATGACCTCCAGAGGTCCCATCCGATGTCAACCATTCTGTGATTTCTCATTCACGTTTCAGTAATTCTCCATTCAACCACTGCAACACTGAGGTTTTTTTCCCAGTCTGTTCCGTCAAACAAAAAGCACATTTTCCCCCAATTATTTCATATTATACAAATTTGATTACACCAATATAACAATGGCACTTACTAAAGGGATGATATTTTGTGATGTCTTTAATTCATCAAGGAAAGCTGGATCAAGAGAGTTGCACTTAATTCTAGAATATGCGTACACTTACAATGCAAATTGAATTTATATATTGCACATATTGCAATTAAGCTGTTGTAGAAAATAACATATCGATGATTTAAAAGAATTTAATGGGAACGTATAATTTGAAATTAATCTGCTTCTGCTGTAACTTATCAAACAATTAAGAAAGTTCTCTTTTGTGCAACAATGGAAGTAACAAAGTACTACTGAGACATTGAGAGAATCAGACATTTTGACTGGTTTTATCTATTTATCTACCTACCTACCTACCTACCTACTACCTACCTATCTATCTACATATTCTTCTATGTTATGCTATATTTTGTGTGTCCCTTCTTTCTGTTACGTTTATCCCTTTCTGGTGGACAAGAAGTTGACAAGACTTCCACTGTTGCCAAGGGGTACATAGTCTAGTTCCATTTGTCCAGAAAATTGAAACTAATATGTCAAAATGGGAGAGAAAATTTGTAAGGATGTGTATGAAGATAACTCAAGGTATCTTGCAATGACTGTCCTGTTTGAGCCAGAGGTCAAATTTCAATTTCTAACACAGTAAGTATTTCTAGAATAGCAATAATAAAGCAATGAATAGTCAGGCTTGCTATCCTTTGGTGAATCTACCACAAGGGAAAACAGAAAAAGGTAAAATTTTCTGAATATCACCGGGATGAACATTTTCTTTGAAACATCCCTGATTTTAAGGTTAGTGTATATAACTGAACAACTATGTCATACCGTTGTCTGCCTACATAGCCAAAGCAACATTTAAACACATTACAAAAAACTGTAGCCCTTCAGCATGCACAAAGAACAGCTCAAGAGACTACTGCCATATAAGGACTTTTTTAGAAACTTTTATTTATATGACTGTGCAATTGTTTACATTTTTTCTTAGTTATTAGAGCAAAAAGTTGCTATGTTGATTATAACAGAAATTTACTTTGTAAAGGTTTTTTTTTGAACACATTTCACTACAGCGCATCAAAGCATGAAATGACCATGATTTATTGCAAAGAGCAATTTCCAGCTGAGACAAAGTTATTGGAACTCCTACTGGCTCAGCTGGAGGGAGGGAACTTTCTTGGAGGACCCTGTAGAGTAACTGAGTACAGACACCAAGGGTCCTACTTTTAGTTACAACCACAGTAATATGCAGAACGTATGTGCATATTAAATCCAATCACATGTGGAGATATAGCTAATGAGTTACATTTCCTGTGGTATCCAGCCTCCGTATGTCAGGTACAATATTTACCACAGCATATGCTTGATACCATGGAGAAGAGTACATTCTGTAAACATGATTATGGCACTTTTTCATTGATTCAAGGAGTGGCATTCAGACAGAAACTGTTTAAAGCTTCTGCCAAGATGGAATAGCTGGAAGGAAGTCAGTAAAGTATTACCAGAAGTTTCCCCAGTGGGAATGTTTTTTCCAAGGAGACCTCAGTATCAAAATCCAGAATGACTTGTCAGTGCTAAAACAATTCACATGATTTCGCAATAGTGAATATTCTATTTTTTACCTGAAGATTTTATTGTCAGATTAATGTTTCTCTATTACACATGCTATCCTCAATGGCATTTCTGTTTTCTGCCACTGAAAAAGTTTGCCTGATAGTGAATAGATTTGAAGGTTTTTTGAAAGTATGTATGTAACCTAAACATATTCCTCTTGTTTGTAACCTTTTAAAAAAGTATTTCCATGTCTAGCTCTAGGAAGTTATTTCCATGAAAAGCTCTAGGAATCACCCTGAGACTTTAATTATGGTTTTATTGTATACCAGATTTGGAAGAAATTAAACCAAAAATGCTTCAGCCGTATGTGGTTAACATTACTAGAATATTACTTCTTAAATTATTTTTTTGTACTTTTGCTATAGATTTTTTGTTGCTGTATAAAAATCCAAATTATTGGCAAAGAAACATTTACGTATTTTATTAACCAGTCTGTAATTAGTCAGTTATAAGAACATACAATGCTTGTGGTGGAAATGATCAAAGGTTGTGTAAGCCAGCGAACTAGCTTAGGCCGACACTGGATGCTTGAGGAAGAATATACAGAAAAGAGAAAGCATGGGATGATAATTTTGATAATTTTTGCAAATGCTCTCCCCGCTTCCAGCAATGGGTGGCTCTGGGACTGACTGAGCAAGAAACAGTGTGTCTTCTTTTTTTTTTGTAGTTTCCACTATTTCTTTATATAGTTCCTTTTCTTTTTTTTTTTTTTTTTTACATCCATGGTCATTGTAAGTATAAAGTAATTGGTCGTTAAAGCACAGTACAGAAAAGGCCCTGAAACTGTAAAATTTTCATGGATTTTAAGAGCCCTCTATCCTGCCTGGTTTCTAGTTGTTATTTCAGAAAGGCATGGACCTCCCACAGTTCCCATGTCATATTCATCATTCCCATGCAGATATCTCACATATCCTAGGGCTTCTCAGACAGTACTGGATATGCATGTTTATACGTACGAATCAAGTCCCTAGTATCTACAACATATTATCTGCAGCACAACACATAGTTCCCATTAGCTAGTATATAAGCTCCCATTAAAATCAATGGAGATCTAGTAAATACTGTCAAAGGTGCTGAAAGCATAGCTCAGCTAATTGTAACAGAGGTATCTACTGATCAGTCAGATGCATAGCTTTCTAACCCATTGACTGGTTGACTAGATCTCCATTAACCATAACAGAAGCATTGATACCTGACCATATGGAGGCACTTATGAGCAGGCATGATATGGAACTGAATCCCACTTTTGATGGGGATTCAGTTGACTAAACATAAGCTCCTAGTGTCATTAGCAACACCAAAGGTCTCCAAGAAATTTCCATGGGGCTTTCACATGAGACGTAGGACCTGCAGAAGGCTATACCCTCCTGCAACGAACCTTTAACTTGCCTGATCAGGCAAGCAAATCTTGTCATTACGGTTTTATACTACTGAGGTTAAGAGAGTGCTACGCGTGTCACAAATACATGAAAATAACTCTGACCTACTGCCTTTATGTTCTCTACTCTAACTGCAAGACAATCTGATCTCTATTGTTTTTTCCAAAATGCTGTTACTGACGTAAATATAGTTAAACGTATAACCTAATATTACTGAAATACTGTTGTAGTGCTGCTTTTGTAAACAGGATTCAGGTCATACCTAAATATCTGCCAAAAATATTATGCACTGTAGATGATATAATTATAAAATATTTCTCCCATGTTAAAATATCTTTTAAGTGCTGAAAGGACCATTAATTTTCCCCTGAAGTTTGGAAAACACTGGTCTGGCTTTTTTCATTTACGAAAAGATTAAGATCTGTCTGCAGAGATGAAGTTCTAAGATTGCAATCAAGAAAAATAATATGATGTAAGAAAATCTTGAAAATGTAGAACAGCTTTTAAAAGTAAATCAGATTATTTTCACTAGGAATAATCTTAAAAATAAGAATTCACACCTAAAAATTAGTTATTGTTAAGTTCATAAAAGAATATAATACTTATTATAAAAGAAGGTAATACCTATTGTAAAAGAAGATGAAATTTTAGAAAAATATATCATTATCAGAAAAAAAAAAGATTTTTTTCTAAACAAGCAAAATTTAAAAGACTACAAATTTTAAAAACATGTCATGTAAAAAACATTTTCTTTCGTTACTTACACAACAGTCCCTCTCAAATATCTAATATGAAAACATTGGGTAGGAACATCAAGAAACATATCTCTATTTTTCATCTCTTGAATATGCAAAGTAGCAAAGTAGTATTCTTGCTACCAAAAAAGAACCAAACAAACCAACCCTCCAAGACACACTCCCCTTAAAAATGTTCAGATTAAAATGCCTGAAGGAACACGTTGCAATTATGTATATATACAATGTCCACTAAGTATCAGCGTTCTTTCTACAGAAACTGTCCTTCAATTTTGTCTTCAATCTTTAAGTAAAAATTTGGCAACAGAAGTGTTTTAATTGTTAATTTGTGATGATTTTTTATTACTCTTATCCTAGATCTTTATCACAAGAAATAGCTCTGAAAGCAAGTTACACTTTTTCAGGAGAGAAATTACTTACATTGACGAGGATTACAGCAAGGCTTTGTTTTTCATTTGGGGGATGGGGTGGTTGAGGATTTTTGTTGTTGTTATTTAAAACAAAATAAACCAAACTAAAATATGGTGATCTACTCAGAAGCATGATTTTAAAAACTAGTTAACTCACATTTCTCAAAAAGATTTTCTGAGTATTGATATTAGGTGTTAGGCATAGTAACAGTCATTATTAGCACCAAGGTATTAGATACCAAGGACTTGGGACTTGCTCCATGTGGTCTCAATCCTACCTACTGTAAATAAGCTTTAATTGCTAGAGGGTAGAGCACATGGTAACGCCAGACTGGAAATGTACTTCAGAAACACCTACAGGAAAATGGATTTGAATTTCAATATTACCTTTAGCCACTTAGGAAGGTGTTACTCACCTTCAGCCTTCTGAAAACCAGACATCTAATCAGGTAGGTTCATTCAGCAGGAATGGAGAAGAGAGTTTTCACAGTCCACTCACTAAAGGTGGAATAAATCACCCTCGAGATGTCTGTGTCTCACCCATTGGAGATAGCATTGAAATAAGTACCTAGATGCCTAAACCTTAGCTGGTGAAAGTGAGCTGATCTGCTCCTAATGCCTAAGAAAAGAACTGTGCAGAGTAATAAGAGACTTTATCAGAAGATGAAGAATAATATTTAAGCTGAAAAAGTAATAATAAAAATGAGTGATGAAAGGTAGGAGAAAAAGAAACTAAAGGAATTAGGTATCAAGGAAGATGGAAAAATACAGGGCACGAAATAAGGTATAAAAGGTGGTAGAAGAAATGTCAAACTGAAAAAAAAATGCACTCTATAGAGCTTTTAATAGGAAAGAATTATAGAAAGTTAATCTGAAAACCCAGAGGTGTTTGGAAAATCTTAAGAAACTATAAATGAAAGTATGAAGAGAGGGCTTAGGATGGGAAATAGGAAAAGTTATAAGGGTAGATTTGTTTTTGTTTCATGTTCATGTTGAAATTTTGCACTATTTTTTTTTCAATCAGATTTAATCCACTAGGTTTGATTTTGAGTTTAAAAAAGGCATGAAAAATACAAGATTTGTCATTGTTTGCATGTTGTGATAGAAACCAGTATGTATATAAGCAAATGAGAAAAAAAAAAATAAAGCAAATTGTGAGAATGACTTAAGTAGACAAAAATGAAGGGAATGCTCCAACACTTCGGTATATCTTTTTAACCCATTTCATTGGTTCTAATGGTAGTAGAATGGTTTTAGAGCAGTTGCCAACTTTCCTGTGCATCCTAGTGATGCATTATCTAGGCGTATGGACTAAGTTAACAAAGAAGTGGTACATTTCATTGCTTTTGTTGGTTTAAGCCAGACCTTTAAATTCACTGTTTTGCATTTAATAAAATACATTATCAAAAAGAAGTGTGACATCTCCTTATAGAAAAATATTTTATCTACATAAAGGCAAATTAAAGAGCAGGTGGTGGATTTAGAAGGATCTGCTTCAGCTATCATTCCATACCATTGAAAGAAATATTCTCACTGTTGGTTAGAGACTGTCATAAAGAGCAAAACCCAAGGCTAAGTGAATAACTCCTCCTAGAATTCATAATTACTTATCCAGCAAAGGATTTCATTACAGTGCATCTCAGGTGGGATGAAGCCTTGTCATAGGGAAAAAATGAACACATTTTAAATCTGATTATATGTGAATATTTGAAAAATATATATAGCTTAAAAAATGTATCCTTGTTAGAAATTCTATGCAACAGCTTCAATTTTCATTCAGTTGATGAATGTAAGAAGGTAAATTTATCCTTAATAAACAAAACTTCCTTGTACTATATTTCAAGCATACTATACAAATGCACCTGAAATTCTGCAAGTTGGGTCCCCAGCAATAGTAAACTATCAAGCTGCACTGATTTCAGGGTAATTGTAACAAATTATTTCTCCAGCCAAAGCAACTGAAATGTAATCAGCACGGAACATCTAAGGGTTTGTGGTTTGAACAATAATGGAGCCTTACAACACATTATAAAACAAAGCTTTGCTGAGATAGTAGAAAAGATGAACAACAACATGCCCATAAGGCAACTCTCCCAATTCCCGATAGCAAACACAGGATCATAAGCAATGTGTTGGCTCTGGTGAACTGCCAGGGACACTTGGAGTTCAGGTCATCTGTCCACAACATCCAATCATGCAAATGCCTTTTGAATGTTTTAAACTAGAGCAGGGTAGGTTTAGATTAGACGTTAGGATGAAGTTCTTTACAATGAGGGTGGTGAACCACTGGAACAGGTTACCCAGGGAGGTGGTGGAAGCCCCATCCCTGGAGACATTCAAGGCCAGGCTTGAGGAGGCTCTGAGCAACCTGATCTAGTTGAAAATGTCCCTGCTTACTGCAGGGGGGTTGGACTAGATGACCTTTAAATGTGTCTTCCAACCCAACACATTCTATGATTCTATGATTCTAACGTGGGTGAAAGTCAGGACAACTGGTTAAGGGTTCAGGAACACAAGTAGTGTTCTTCTCTATCATTCCAGTTGCAGGGAAGGATGAGGGAACAAACAGGAAGAGCCAGCAGAACAATACCTGGCTCCAAGTCTGGTACCTCCAAGCCAGGTCTTCGGGTTTTTTGGATCATGGGTTGGTTTACATGACACCAAGCCTTCTGGCTTGGGTATACCTGTCTCAAAGGGGGAAAAGGTTCTTGGCGCAGGAGTTAGCAGGGCTCATCGAAAGGGCTTTAAACTATATTTGAAGGGGGAAGGGGTTGAAACCAGGCTCTTTAGAGGTAAGCTTAGGGATGGTGTGCCAATGCCTGTGGGATGGTACGCTAGTGAGTCCCTCAGTCTGCTGTCTCAGTGAAAGTAGGGAATGGACATTCATGCAGCAGCACAGATGTGTGGCACATTGATGGCTTAGAAATTATGGACACGCCTGGGAATGGTCAGGTAGGAATTAGGGGTTCTCCCAGCAAAAAGGTGACGAGACCAATAGCCTGAGTGAAGTGCTTCTACACTAATGTACACGGCATGGGCAACAAACAGGAGGAGCTGGAAGTCATTGTGCAGCAAGAAAACTATGATGTAGTCACCATCACAGAAACGTGGTGGCATGACTCGCACAATTGGAGTGCTGCAGTGGATGGATACAAACTCTTCAGAAAGGATCAGCAAGGAAGGAGAGGCGGTGGGATGGCCCTGTATGTTAGGGAGTGTTATGGATGTCTAGCAATTAATGAATGGTGACAATGGGGTTGAGTGTTTATGGATAAGAATCACAGGGAGGGCCAACAAGGCAGATATCATAGTGGGAGTCTGTTATAGGCCACCCAATCAGGATGAAGAGGCAGAAGAAATATTCTATAAACAGCTGAGAGAAGTTTCACGATTGTTATCCCTTGTCCTTGTGGGGGACTTCAACTTACCATATATCTGCTGGGAATACAATACAGCAGAGAGGGAACAGTCTAGGAGGTTCCTGGAGTGTGTTGAGGATAACTTCCTGACACAGCTGGTGAGGCAGCAGATTAGGGAAGGAGCCCTGCTGGACCTGTTGTTTGTAAACCGAGAAGGACTTGTGGGGGATGTGATGGTTGCAGGCCGTCTTGGGCATAGTGATCATGAAATGATTGAGTTTTTGATCCTTGGAGAAGCAAGGAAGGGGGTCAGCAGAACCGCTACCTTGGACTTATGGAGGGTAAACTTTGGTCTTTTCAGGAGCCTGCTTGACAGAGTCCGTTGGGAGGCAGTGCTGAAGGGCAAAAGAGTCCAGGAAGGCTGGATGTTTTTCAGGAAGTAAGTCTTAAAGGCTCAGGAGCAGGCCATCCCCATGTGCCAAAAAATGAGCCATCAGGGAAAAAGACCAGCCTGTCTGAACAGAGACCTATGGTTGCAACTCAGGGAAAAAAGAATTCATGGCCCTTGGAAGAAGGGGCAGACCACTCATGAAGACTCTTGAGATGCTGTGAGACTATGTAGGGAGAAAATTAGAAGGGCCAAAGCCCAACTAGAACTTAATCTGGCTTCTGATGTTATGGACAATAAAAAAATTTTCTATAAATACATTAGAAATAAAAGCAGGACTAAGGGTAATCTCCATCGTTTATTAGATGCAAGTGGAAACATGGTGATGAAGGATGAGGAAAAGGCTGAGGTACTTAATGCTGCCTTTGCCTCAGTCTTTAGTAGTAAGACCAGTTGTTCCCTGAGTACCCAGCCCCCTGAGCTATCAGATAGGGGCGGGGAGCAGAATGAAGCCCCAATAATCCAAGGAGAAATAGTAAGGGACCTGATAGAGCATTTAGACATACAAAAATCTATGGGGTCAGATGGGATCCACCCAAGAGTACTAAGGGAGCTGGCAGAAGTGCTCACTAAGCAACTTTCCATCATTTATCAGCAGTCCTGCCTAACCAGGGAGTCCCAGTTGACTGGAGGTTAGCGAATGTGACGCAAATCCACAAGAAGGGCCAGAAGGAGGGCTCAGGGGACTACAGGCCTGTCAGTCTGACCTCAGTGCTGCGGAAGGTTATGGAGCACGTCATCTTGAGTGCAATTATGAGGCACATGCAGGACAACCAGGTGATCAGGCCTAGTCAGCATGGGTTCATGAAAGGCAGGGCCTGCACAACAAACCTGATCTCTTTCTAGGATCTCCTCCATCCACTTAGTGGATGAGGGAAAGGCTTTGGATATTTTTTACCTAGACTTCAGTAAAGCCTTCGACACCGTTTCCCACAGCATTCTCCTGAAGAAACTGTCTGCTCATGGCTTGGATGGATGTGGGCTTCTCTGAGTAAAAAAGCTGTCTGGATGGCCTGGCCCAAAGAGTGGTGGTGAATGGAGTTAACTCCAACTGGCAGCTGGTCACAAGTTCCCCAGGGCTCAGTATTGAGGCTGGTTCTCTTTAATATCTTTATCAACAACCTGGATGAACGGATAGAATGCACCCTCAGTAAGTTTGCAGACAACACCAAAGTTGGGTGGGAGTGTTGACCTGTTTGAGGGTAGGAAGGCTCTACAGAAGGATCTCGACAGACTGGATTGATGGGCCAAGGCCAACGGTATGAGATTCAACAAGGCCAAATGCCGGGTCCTGCACTTGGGTCACAACAACCCCACGCAGTCTTAGGGAAGAGTGGCTGGAAAGCTGCCTGTTGGAAAAGGACCTGGTCAACAGCCATCTGAATATAAGCCAGCAGGCCAATAGCATCCTGGCTTGTATCAGAAATAACATGGCCAGCAGGATCAGGGAAATGACTGTCCCCCTGTACTCAGCACTGGCGAGGCCACACCTCAAATACTGTGTTCAGTTTTGAGCTTCTCACTACAGGAAAGACATTGAGGTGCTGGAGCGTGTTCAGAGAAGAACAATGAAGCTGGTGAAGGGTCTAGATGGAGACCTTACCGTTCTCTGCAACCAGCTGAAAGGAGGTGGTAGCAAGGTGGGTGACAGTCTCTTCTCCAAAGTAATGATCAACAGGACAAAAGGAAATGACCTCAGGTTATGCCAGGGGAGGTTCATATTGAATATTAGGAGAAGCTTCTTCACTGAAAAGGTTATCAAACATTGGAAAAGGCTGCCCAGGGAAGTGATGGAATTGCCACCCCTGGAGGTGTTTAAAAGATGGGTAGAGGTGGTGCTGAGGGACATGGTTTAGTGGTAGCTTTGGCAGTGTTAGGTTGATGGTTGGACTTGATGATCTTGAAGGTTCCTTCCAACCTAGCCAATTCTATGATTCTTAGAGTTGTGCCACCCCTTGGGTCCACCAATGGTCATGTGATTTGAGAGAATCACACTTTACGTGGATAACTCCAGTTGCATCCTGCCTACGCTGCCTGTCCTGGTCAAGGGCAGGGTGTCATCAGTGTGCCTATGCAGCTGATGTTGGTTAAGGGGCAGGGTGTCAGGAGACAGGGTGTCAGTGTCTTAAAGAGCAGTGTATATTTTTTAATTGTAATACATAGATCAGTTTATATTCAAGATGAGCTGTAAATTTACAATTTCTTACTCAAAGATATGTCAAAATGCAGAATAACAATTAAAGCCACACAACAATTATTAATGTATAGCTCTCAGGTGGCCATATGGCCAACAAACAAGATTTTTAAAGTACCTCATAACCTAAAGATGTAGAGACACACCTAATGGCATTTTCAAAAACACCCAGGTGTCTACCTCTCATTGATTTAACTGGGGGTGAAGGACAGGAATTAAATGCTGAAACAACAGTGATGATAGAATTCCTTTTCAGGCTCTCTTACATAATTGTCATATCCTGGAGAACAGGGTACTAGCTAGTACTTGAACGAATGAATGTTTTAGTTAATTTTATTATGTTATTAAATGTAACGTTGCTTAGCTACCACAGTGGTAAGTGCCTCAGAAAATCCTGCTTTGGGGAGCTTCGTCTTTTTTTATCCTTTGAAGGAACAAACATGCGGAGCAGCACAAACCTCATTGTATCATCTCATTTTAGCAATCTGCTTTCACTACATTCCACGTTTTACTTCGTATTTACTGTAACCTGTAGTTACAGTGCTAACACAGACTATTGTTTTACCTCTGTGTCACTGATTTGTATTTAGAGGGGTATCACAGAATCACAGAATGGCAGGGGTCGGAAAGGGCCTCTGGAGATCATCTAGTCCAACCCCTCTGCCAGAGCAGGTTAACCTAGAGCAGGTTGCACAGGAATGTGTCCCGGTATGTTCTGAATGACTGCAGAAACGGAGACTCCACCACCTCTCTGGGCAGCCTGTTCCTGCTCCAGTGCTATAAGAGATCCTTTCTTATTGTCTCTCTGAAGCATATAACTCAAGAGAGAACAAGTACTGTATTTTACAGATGGAGTTGTCTGCCCCCCAGTAGCAAAGTACAGGAAAGGATTTGAACTACAGACCCCAGAGCACATCAAACTCCATGTCTCATTCCAAGTCAAGCCAGGGAGACCATACCACAGGGGAGCAATTGGGAGTGCTCTTTAGAGCATCAGCAAGCATGATGTAAGCAAATGCAGGATGAATATATTATCAAGCCATCTTGCAGAGAAGACTGTAAACACATGTATTAGTGCTTGAAAACTATAAGGAAATGGCTTTCATGAACTATGAGGTTCCCTCCATATGTAGCTTTCCTTGCCAAGATTCCTCTACTGTGAAAGCTGAGACACCCTTCCAGAAGAGGTGGCCAAGGAAGGTGTATGGCTCAGCAAGTTTCCTCACTGCTCCAAATCTGTGCAAATGAGCGCAGGACAACCTCAGAAAAATACTCAGGAAAGTAGCAGGGTTTTCCCTCTCCTATGATCTTATGCCCGCATGACCAACCAAATGTGGCCAAGCAAGTGGCCATGCTTCCACAGAAGACAACATGCAGCAGCCTCCTCTGAACCACGAACTGCATTTCTTGCAAGGGTCACTAAAGCCATCCATTCAGTATCTCTCAAAGGTGCGGTATTCCGTTTGTACTTCTTGCTAAATTACATGATCTTATGATTTTCTTGTGAACTTCTGTCAGTTTGGGGGATGTGTTTTGACACAAAATGTAACATTGCTGTCTAGCTTAAATCCACCCTCAAGATTTTACAGATGTGGATGGGTTGACATCCTCAGGGTCCTGTTCATTCTGGAAAATACTCAATTTCAAGTAGAAAACTATGCAACCACCAAACTTATATCCAGTGAGGTTTAGCCCTTCTGATTTATAAGAATTATTTTCCCATTCCTACTTTAACACATCATACTGGATAGTGAAATGGTAAAACAGACACGTTGCAGAAGAAAGAGTTATCTACCCTTTTTTCCCAAACCCTGCATCTCTTTTTCAAAGGGCTTGCTTTCAATCAGTGGGACTGAATCAGGTTTTGAACATTTTGTCTATTAAAATCTCACAATGAATCCGCCTTTCCCTGCCCCCCCTCCAAAAAACCCCAACCCCAACCAAACAATAAACCCCAGTCCTGTTAAGCTGTAAAATCCTGCTGTGGCCAAAAAACAAACTGTATTTCCCTGAAGGGAAGCATAACTTCAGCAGTCCAAATAAGACATGACTCTGTTTGACAGGACATTTTGCGGTCAATATTACTTAAGAGATTGCGAGATCTCTCCAATAGCTCATTATGCTATGGTAGCGTGGCAATGCCCACGAGTTGCGGTATACCACAAAATTCTGCATAGTAAATCTGTTAGATTTACTATACACGAACTAATCCAGACTACTACTTTGGATTTCCAAGAAGCAGGGCACTGTTTTTATCATCTCCCTCAACTTAACTGAAGCATAACATTTCTGTTCTTCTCCTCCGTACTTAGGTAGCTGCTCAGCTCTTCGTAGTTTCTATTCATACGGTATACAGATGATGGTAACGTTGGACTAGGTTTATCTCTCAATTTTTAATGGAACAATTTTACCTAATTAAGTCAAAGCTATCAGATCATCTGCAAACCAATAGATGGATGAAAAGCATTAACCTAATTCTGAAGCAATATTGTGAATGTTCAAAAACTGCCAACAAATGTCCTTCTCTATTGTACCAGAATTTTATGGTGAGTAATATACAAATATACATGATTTAATGTCTGCATGAAATCAACCACGGCTTGCAAGCTCGTATAGAAAAGGCAAATAGAGTTTTACAAAGTCCAACCTGGGTAGAGCTATGAAGAATCTTAAATGCTCTAAAGAAAAAGAATTATGTGTTGATACCAAACACCTACAAACTGCCTAAAAGAACTAGAAATGGATTTCTTGGATCTTTTTCATAATTTTTCTCCAGACTAGCTGGCTAGCTATTACCTTAACCTATGTTTTATTTTTCAGGTTCATTTCAGCTTTAATGATCCCTTTTCAAGTCTTTCATAGAAAAACTATATTTACTGAGTATTAAGTACCACCCACTTCAATTGTTCTGCTGGATTAAGGTAAAGATTTTGAGGGCTTCTTTTGCTCCTCTTTGTAACTTATGCCCTGCTCTAACTCTGCCATTGCTCCTTACTGTCACTTTTGCTTAACCTTGTCCTTTCTCATATTCTCAAACATGGCTCTTCCCCAGTTTCTCCACGGATTGCCTCAGCTCCCTTATTCCTTCCTCAGTCCCATCCCTACCACAGCCCTGGCCTCAGGCCTATCTTTCCGTTCTTCTGTTTTCACATCCTCACAATTTGGATTCACTCTCTGGATCTTCAGGGTTTTTCAGCCTGATCTGAGAAGCTTTGTAGTTAATTAATGCATGATCCCAACAGTACCTAAGTGCAGTAAGGCAGTGGTATGGTTTGTTTTTCATAAACTGTATCATTTATGATTGTTGACCCAAATCTCTTCTGTATTTTTTTATATCTGTCTGGACAAACCCCAGCTCTATATTAAATTGTAGTCTTTCCAACGTGTTTCATACTCTAGGTATCTGTGCCCAGATTGTCAAATTTCAAATCTTTGGTCTGTTTGCACTGTGGTTAGAGGAGTTAGTCATTGCAGCACAGTGATACGCCTGAGTGAGCTTTAATCTAGGTAATTCAGATAACAATAGCAAATGTGAGAGCATGGACTTCAACACCTGAAGGTAAAAGCCCACCAAGAATCCCTTTATATTTACTCAA
Organism: Stercorarius parasiticus; assembly: GCA_013396915.1. NCBI lineage: Eukaryota > Metazoa > Chordata > Aves > Charadriiformes > Stercorariidae > Stercorarius > Stercorarius parasiticus. The sequence continues at coordinate 35,452 of VWZL01005300.1, read as the reverse complement.
GGGACTGAATCTTGTGCTGTATCTTCAGGGCAATTATAGCCCAAACTAGCTAGATTAAAGCCAGAGAAGGTAGCTCCTTAAATTATACCTTAGAATCACAAAGCAGGCCTAGCCTTAGAGGGAGAATTATATATTGTTATTATATCAAAGTCATAGTCGATAAACATGCATGTTTCATTATGACAGTAAAAAACAGACTAAATGTACAAAACAGGAAATGTATTCCAAGATGCTAAGCATGTGCATCTAAGGTCACATGAAACTACATTAAATTATATTGTATTATTTAAGAAATAGTATGTGGTCATTGAATTAATGACTATTGTAATGAACCTCTATAAAGAGCCAGAATTAAGATTGCTCATACAGGCTTTACTTTGGCATTTACTGACATGGGTTTTTAACCATGTAACTTCAAGGTTCTCTGAAGGCAGAGGCTAGGGGGATCTTTCTTTATTTCTTTCCTTCTTTCTTTCCCTCTTTCTTTTTCTGCCTTCCTTCCTTTGTTCCTTCCTTCCTTCGTTCCTTCCTTCCTTCCTTCCTTTTTCTTTTTTTCGGTCAGAAGTGGCATTCAGCTAAAAAACCCCTACATTCAAAAAACAATTCTAGCCATGCTTATACAGAGAAAGACCAATCACACTCTAAAAACAGAGATTATTTTTTCAGAACTTTCAGGGTTTCATACCACACAGAAGTCAGGAAGGGTTTTATCCTCCCACACAGTAAAATTTGGATTGACGTCGTTTCAGCGCTCATTAGCAAAGGAAGTCAGAGAAACATGATAAACAATATTCTCTGCTACACTAATAAAATGAGTTGAATTTTTACTTAGTGATGACAGTGTTGGATATTTTCTACCCACTACATAAAAAAAAAATCTTCCAAAGAGACAGAATATTTATTTTAAATTATAGGACAAAAGCTAACTGTGGATTTATTGGCAAGGTAGTATTTGTTTCCCTAGTCGCACACTGGCAATGACAATCATTGACAGCTCGTAGTTGCTACTAGTTTAGGGCTTGATTCTGCAATGTTGAACACTTCCATCATTAAAGCAATAAAAACATAAGCACAGTAATTTACAAAATAATAATCTGTTAATGATTTATAAACATTTCCAATAAAACAAAATTTATAATAATTGTGAACTTTGGACATTACACAGAGTCATAGAATCATAGAACCATAGAATGGCTTGGCTTGGAAGGGACCTTTAAAGGTCATCTTGTTCAACCCCCTCTGCTATGAGCAGGGACATTTTCAACTAGATCAGGTTGCTTAGAGCTCTGTTCAACCTGCCCTTGAATGTTTCCAGGGATGGGGCATCTACCACCACTCTGGGCAACTTCTTCCAGTGTTTAACCACCTCATAGTCAAAAAATTCTTCCTTATGTCTAGTCTGAAGTATGTCAACAGCTGTTGTGTATAAACGTTGTATTTGCCACTTTTTCATTTCTGCGGTTTCCCAAAAGGCTTGTCCCTATTCATAATGAATGAAGAAACTCATGTATGTGCAGATATATTCCTCCACAGCTTAGTGACAGAGCCTGTTGAGTGGTTTCTCAGGCCTCTCCTTTCCCTGTTTTTCAAGTTGGGTTGACACACTACCCTGTTTAACAGCAAAAGGTCATGAAATATTAGGAAAGGTCATTATCCTACACCTATTGAATGAAACAGGTGTTTCTCAAACCATATTCTAGCCCTCGAATCTAGTGTTAGCTGGGGAATTTGATGCACTTTGAACACTTCAAAATTTCACTGAGTTTGATCCTCTGCTATACAAAAACTTTCAAGAATTGCTTCCAATCTCAGATCTTGAGCCTCCCTTCACATCTCTACAAAGCTCCTGAGTGCATTCAACTCTGATTAATGTTGGCAAATCATAGCTTGAGCTATCTCATATTTTAACCCCAGTTAAACAACAGTATATGAAGAAATGGATACACAGCACCACCAGTGTCCTCACAAACCCGCAACAAAATGCTTCATCTCTACTGAGAAGAGACACTTCTAGGGAATATTTTCAGCTATTATTTAGACAAGTTTCAAATAAAACAGACAACAAAGATGCAATGGTATAAAGATTGTCTGTGTTCATCAAAAATCAGGTTTCCAGTTAGGCTATCAATTCATTTCTCCTGCACTTCTGAACAGCTATTGCATTGCAATAATTTTAAAATGCTGTTAAACTGGGCTGAGTTTCAAGCTGTTTTAGAAACACAAAACTGAGTTATTAGTTCCTCTTTCTGATCCTCCCAAACACACAGTCCTAACCTCACAATCTGTCATAGTGGCTGAATCCAGAACATATGGATAAAATATTTAATCTATTTGAAAATATATGAATATGAAATTAACATTTACGTAGTGACAGATGGGCTACCCAAACTTCCTTCCATGAAGAAAACATGAGCACAATTCTGCATAGCTAGAGGGTGGCTGCACACTAAATGAACCTAGTAGGTGCCTTTGCAGCAGTGACATACTGGAAAGAAATATTCAGTATTTTTAGGACTTGAGTTCCTGGCTCTATTAATCTGTAATGTTGGTGATCAGCTATTTTGGGTGCTTTGGTGCTGAGCCTTCATTCAAAGTATATAAATAAGGGTGACAGCAGGCACTGATTGGGAAAAAAAGAGGAGCAAGATCAGTGTTGCTCTAGCAACATCACTGGATTATGAATAGTGCAGCACCAACTGGAGTTAATTCCCTCACTCTTCACATGCCCATGTTCCTGGAGATGAGTGTTTTGAACACATCGTAGGGAAGACAGATGGCAGAGGATCTGGTTGAAGGTGTGATTTAACTTTTATAAAAGTTTGGGGTTTTTTTTACAAGTTTATCTTTGGCAAGCAATTAAATTAGACTGTGCATCATACAGCATTTGCTAAAATGTGTTTGATCCCTGGAGTATAAAGCCAGCAGATTTGTATTGCCATATTAGGGCTTTTTACAAAGGACCATACACACCATTTTGCTGGTCAGCTATACAATTTTACAGGGGCTTTGTAGACCCTACAGGACATTTTCTACACTCACAATTATAGAAGCTCCCCACACATTCTAATGGATTGCTTTTTTTATGCTCAATATAGCATTCACTGCAGTGACTCATAAATACTTTAATGCACTTAATGTAGTTAGTTCTACCTGTTGTCCCTGCAGTAAATCTGAAGGAGTCTGCAGGGGGAGGAAGGGATGTAAAAGAAGGTATTTTATAATTTACATTATTTCAAAATGCATATAATATTTTCTATTTAAAATAAAAATCTAATTTATTTTTAAAGTGGGTTGGTTTGGGTTTTTTTTTCAGTCTACTAATCAGAGAAATAAGTGGTCAGGAGTAACAGCTCCCTTCTTGACAGGCTGCACATTCAAGACAGAGTAGGAAATTTGAGTCTGACTCTCTTCTCTTTCTCTCATTTGCGGTGGCTCTTTCAGTTTCTTTGTCCTCTCAAAAGGCATTATTCTTTCATTTCATATTTGGTTTTCTATAGCCTTTTCATTTTAATTCATTTGTGAATAATACCAGTCAGAAATTTGGTTATGCAGACACCTTTGTACTTTCAACAAGACAAACAGTTTTTATTACCTGGATGCGTAATACCTAGGTATTTAACTGTAGGTGCCTTGTGTATGGATACCAAGATGTGTGAACACGTATAGCACTGTGCATGTTACAATTCTTCAAACTTTAATCATAAATGTGTTTTTTTCTCACAAATACATGTTCACAACTTAGTTTTTAAATGTGAAATTTGAAAAAAATATCATCTTTTTCTTTAGAAGATCCATATGGTCAAAATGGGACAATTTCAGAGGATCCAAGATACTTTTTCATATATCAGTCAGCAAAGTTCCCAGCAAAATTCCTATTCAAAATTTCGGCTATTGTACAGTTGTTATTTAGATGTGAGTCTGTAGACTAGGACTACATACACTTAGTACTTTTTAGGCATTCACCGAAGTTGTGAATTCAGACATTAACTTTGATTTAAATTCTCAACTATGCATTTTTGTCTTAGTGGGGTGCAGGTTCCTAAAATTCATTTTTACTCAAATTCAGACAGTTAACATTATCACAAAAACTCTGGCTAGGCATTTAGGTAGACTGGTCACTTTAATTTTCCTTTTAAAAACATGCTTATGTCCTGATAGCTGTACTCCTGCAGCATACCCAGAGACTCTATCATGTTGCTGAGCAAGGTGGTTCGGATCCTGACTTCCAGACAAGACTGTGAAGGATTCTTGTACAAGTTTCCCTGTGTCTACACTCTACTCCTGTAGATATGCTCACAGAGTGTTTAATGTAGAATGACAGTGTTTCAGCCAGTGATTCTCTAATGCAAAATTCTTCTATAGTGGTGAGAACAAGGGCTGGATTCCTCCCACTCAGGCAGGGTTCTCTCGCTGCTTGAAGCAACATTCATGCTGCTTCTTGCTAACACTCCTTCTGACTGTGAAACTTCTATCCTTTACACAGTGGCTGACCAAAACAGAAGAGACAAGCACGTTAGCATAATCTGAACTTAATTTAATTTGATTTGATGTTTAACATATTCAACTGCAGAATTTAAAGATGGGATTTGAAACCCCTCAGACTGAAGAACAATTAGAACTCAGCTCTGCCACATTCTTGGGCCAGCAATCTAGACACTATATTGGCATGCAAGAGGAAGGCAGAACTTCCTTCTTGGCTTCATTTGAAGACAGAAACACAAATCTAGTTGTCTGCAAAGAAAAGAGAAAAATTAGTGCCACAGTCCATGAAGCCTACCTATAAATACACACTATGCAAATATCTACCACAGAGAGATGTCGAAGGCTGAGAAAAAGAAAACTTCTTAGACATATCCTTTTCTTAAGTGATTCTTATAACCCAATCATGTCATTAATTCTCAACCTGCTCAGAGCACTGTTTTTACAAATTACAGGCACTGAACACTCCCAACGAACCCTGTAATGAATCTACCCACCTTATTTAAGCTTCTGAATTTAACTTCTCCATACTTGAACTTATAACCTTTGGGTACCATGGTAGAGCCAAAATGCTATTGCAGTTGCATGCCATGACATTGAGAGTACTGAAATAATCCTCTGCTGGCAGCTGATAACAGAACATATTTCAGCACAATATGATTATTTTTTATTTTAGCGGAATTTATACCACAAAAACTTGCTTACATCTTTCTTTTTTTTTGATTGTTTGTTTGTTTGCTTTGGGGTTTTTGTTTTTGTTTCATCATTTACCTTTATCTTTGTAATTAACTATTATAATTGGAAAAATTATGATTAGCTTCAGGAAGTAATTCTGAAATCATCTCTGGTTCACTATGGAAAAAGCAACGTGTATTTCCTCTCTCTTGTTCTCTTTAACTCCCACTGGGCTTTACAGTGATAAAAGCTTTGCCTGGTAATGCCCAAAAACTACAAAGACAGCAGCCCATGCATTAGACATTTTTAAAAGGCCAAAGCCTTTTCTTAAGCAAATGAAAAAGAAGGCGGGGGGGTGGGTAAAAGACAGAGAGAGGGAGAAACAGTGTGACAAACAATTAGGCAGACTATGATTTAACAGGAAGGGTTACAAGATGCGTTTCAGCAGAAGGATCTTAATTCCTTATGAAAACACAAGGTTGTTTCAAACGAACTCCTCACTAGGTAACCACCTGCCTTCACTAAGCATGGTACAGGGTCTGGGAAAAGGTGATGGAAAGAACCTCCATTCTCTATTTCCAAAGCTATTCAGAACTTGAGTGGGTTTTTTCAAGCTCTTCCATACTATGGCATCAGTTATTATTAAGGGATTATTATTAGGACCACCTTTTTGCTATTTCTAATCTTACAATTCTTTTGTTAAAATTAAGAGAATTAATTGTCAGAATGGAAGATTAAAAGAAGTTAGGTGCTTTATCTTTGGCAGATATGTTGTAAACAGACTCAGAGAAAATAAGTGAAATTTTATCAAGATTATTTCTTGTTTTTCTTACATGCTGTTTGGATATACAAACCTCACAAGAAATAAGGAAAGCATAAAAAAAAGACCTACAACAGCCTTTAAATTATAACATCCTCTCAGTCTAATATGTTTAACCTTGCCAATTCCAGAAGGATGTGCTAGGTCTCATTGGGAAGCTGGTAAATTCTTTTTCTCAAGATATTAAATTTCTATATCAAAACCTTCAAGCCCTGAAATTTTAAGCTTTAAATTGTTCATTGTTATGTAAAGAGAAAGTTGTAGCTGTTTCAAGAATGACTCTTACCTACCTGAGATTTAATGAAAGCAGAAATGACTCACTTGCAGAGAGGAGGAAACATTTCAGTGTCAAGTTGTTATCATCTTTTCAACATCATTTATTTTGATCTGAGATTTTGAACAGTAAGTCATTGCAGAAATGAATAAATGGGTGGGAGGCCAGGTGAGCTGTTCAAAAGTGCGTGAGAAAGTTACTTGAGAACCTTACATTTATTGCATCAAGGCAAATGCAGACTGCCTAATAAATCAGTGGTCAACTTGTGGAGGGATTTTTTTTTTAAAGACTCAATTTATAATTTTTGTTCTCTGATACAAATGAGACACATTTTGTTTTCATTCTAAAAATATTTTTGTTTGTTAAAAATCGATGCATATATTTATCTGAGATTAAAATTGAAAAAGAGAAGAATCTTCCAGATTAGTCATACCTTTCTGAAGAGCACCATTTTCTCAGCAGTAAGTCACAGAAGCATAGAATTTGGCTGGGCTTTTATTTGTGTATTTCTTCCAGGTAAGCTGGATTCATCTAGCTAAACCTACTAGTGTTTCATGAAAATCTTACATATATGCACAGAGATTCCTTTAAATAGTTACATTAAACATCAGTATACACAAATTACAGAGAATTGACTGACTGTCCTTGATTATTACAGAAAGTAAGTTAGGAATGGAATATTTATCTTCTGTATGTGCCAAATATTTTCATGGAAGAATGTGTTTGTAAAGAAGGCCAAACTACATCAGCACTTGTGCCAGTACAGTCTAAACTCTTTTCATAAGATAGGGCATTCAGCTTGTAAAGACACATACTACGCAGCACCCCATAATGTGCTTAAACTGTGAAGGTTTGTAACAAGATTGTATTGCAGAAAAGAATTGTTCTTTTATGTGTACTTACGGATACCCTTTCATGAGAGAAAACTAGTGAAGTTCATGTCCTCACTTTAAACAGTTGTTTCCGTGATGATACCGAGAAGTACTCAGCTGTTTCTGAGAGTTCAAATCACCAGTGTAATTTGCCAGATCTGCAAAATATCTTGTGGTAAAAATTCTTAATGCTGATCTCTGAACAAAATCTAGGTCAATTTCAAATAAGCAAATCTTAAGAGAAATGAACCCAATTAATAATGTTAACAATTAGTGTACTCTATAATGACAGGTATATATGAGAAGCTCTTGAAGAGTGATTTTGTCTTGAAAGATAAGAATTTCTTCTTACCAAGTGAGATACCAACTAAGACTCACGGGGATACTTCTGAAAGGTAGAAGCAGTTTCTATACAATGGAAACGGATTAATCAAAACCAGCATTGTACTCTATTGGATGTTCATTTTCACACAAAACAACCTTACATATCCCATCTTCCAGAAAAGAAAATTAAATGTGTTCTAGAAACTTCAAGACATAGTAGTATATTAAATTCATTTTTATAAGACCCTGTCTATCTACGACTCAAACTATTTATTTAATCAACTTTGCCTAATCCGTCTATTTAGATATCTGATTTGAGCACTTCTGATATTCTTATGATTATGATCCTGTTAGCAGGTTAGATAATATAAAATGTGGCATGTAATTTCTGACGTGGGGCAACACAGCAGAAGTATGGAGTCCAGTGTAGTTGAGGACCCACCAGACCATGACATCAGTGCAACAAAGTCCTATTTTTATCATGAATATTTGCTGCTTTTTACTGTTT
>VWZL01005300.1:0-22500 GCA_013396915.1 Stercorarius parasiticus | reverse complement strand
TGAGGTTTTACAGTACCAACAAACAGCAGGTGATTTAGAATAAAAAGATGCACAAGCAGGGATGCTTCCAGAATCTGTCTAGAACTATTTTTTTTTCAAACACAGCTATTTAATTTCGCAAGGTTTGAGCTCTATAGAAAAAGAAGGAAGTAACATCTATGCCTAAGAAGTTTTCTTGAGAAAAGTAGATGGCATTATGCATATATTTATATATAGAAGTCACCCTCAATACAAAAAGGTTATTGTGACCTTATTTGTTTGTGTGATAAAAAAAACACCAAAACAAGAATAAGAAAGATCATGCCCAAAGTCCTGACCAATATGATTACAAAATATGTGGAAGGTGTAAAATGTATAAAGTGCATGCTTAAGGGAGCAGGCCTCTGAGCTTTTTCAGAGTGATATCTCCAGAAGCGATTACACTGTTTTTGCAAGAAAGTGTTAAGCTATATCAAGTAAATAACTGTTTTGATTTTAGCAATGAAGAACAAACCTGTGACTTTGTGCAATCATTTTAGTGTGACTGGTGAGAAGCAAACCTAGGGAAAATAATAAGTATCAATCTCATCTGACAGTCAACACAATATAGCTTTCTGATTATATTTTGTCTAGATATAGTTTAGTTATTCATGCTAAAATCCATACTGGAAGGTAATCACGTGCATCCACAGCTCACGTATCAGAAATGTAGGTGTCTACAGAGTGTGAAGGAACATTATGTTACTGGTGAGACAGTGCTGCCAAAGTGATGAACTAAATTACTTTGTGGGAATTGGCTGACGTAGCTGCCAAGCCTCTCTCCATCATATAGGAAAACTCACGGCAGTCAGGCAAAGTCCCCAGTGACTGGAGAAAAGGGAAATATCACACACATTTTTAAAAAGGGTAAAAAGGAGGACCTTGGCTGAACAGTCAGCCTCACCTCCATGCCTGTTAAGATCATGGAACAGATCCTCCTGGAAGCTATATCAAGGCATATGAATGATAGGGAGCTTATTCAAGACAGCCAACGTGTCTTCACCAGGGAAAAATTGTGCCTGACTAATCTAGTGGCCTTGTATGATAGAGTGACTCCATCAGTAGACAAAGTAAGAGCTACGGATGTCATCTATCTGGACTTCTATAAGGCCTTTTATACAGCCTCCCACAACATTCTTGGTGATAAACTGGAGAGGTATGGGTTTTATGGATGGACTGTTAGATGGATATTAACTGGATGGCCTCATCCAAAGAGCTACAGTCAGTGGCTTAATATTCAAGTGGAAAACAATAAGAAGTTGTGTCCCTTAAGGGTCTGTACTGGGACCAATACTATTTAATATCTTCATCAATGACATAGATAGTGGGACTGAGTACACCCTCAGCATGTTTGCAGATGACACCAAGCTGAGCGGTGCAGTTGACACACTTGAGGAAAGGGGTGCCATCCAGACGGACCTGGACAAGCTAGAGAAGTAGGCCTGTGTGAAACTCATGAAGTTCAACAAGGCCAAATGCAAGGTCCTGCGCCTGGGTTGGGTCAATTCCCAATACTAATACAGGCTGTAGGTTGAAATGATTGACAGCAGCCCTGCAGAGAAGGACTTGGTTATACTCGTGGATGAAAAATTGGACATAAGCCGGCAATATGCGCTTGCAGCCCAGAAAGACAATCGTACCCTGTGCTGCATAAAAGGAAATGTGTCCAGCAGGTTGAGGAAGGTGATTCTCCCATCTCTCATGAGACCCCACCTGGACTATTGTGTCCAGTTCTGGGGCCCCCAGCACAAAAAGACAGGGATGTGTTGGAGTGGGTCCAGAGGAGGGCAAAAAAAGTGATCAGAGGGCTGGAACACCTCTACTATGAAGAAAAGCTGACAGAGTGGGGTTGTTCAGCCTGGAGGAGAGAAGGCTCTGGGGAGACCTTATTGCAGCCTTCCAATATATAAAGGGAGCTTATAAGAAAGATGGAGAGAGACTTTATACTAGGGCCTGTAGTGACAGGACAGGGGGCAGTTATTTTACACTTAAAGGGAGTAGGTTTAGTTTGAACATAAGGAAAAAAAATTTTTACAATGAGGGTGGTGAGACACTGCAATAAGTTGCCCAGAGAAGTTGCGGATGCCCCACCAAAGTCAGGTTGGACGCGGCTCTGAGCAGCCTGATCTAGTGAAAGATGTCCCTGACCACAGCAGGGGGATTGGACTAGATGATATTTAAAGTTCCCTTACAACCCAAACAATTCTATGACTGTCTGTTTCTATAAACACATGCCTCTTATGGTATTCAATTACCAGAGTACCTTCAAGAATTCTGAAAGTCTGCAACAGAGTTTTTTATTAGGTTTTATCCAACCATCCAGCTCAATCTTTGGGTGGGAATTTGTGTATACCAGGGAGACATGTTATTTCTGTCCAAAAGACACCGCAGCAGTGGACACCCTTACCAGCACTAAGGTTTATTCATGTTTTGAGAAGTGATTGCCACATTTCCATTTAGAGACCTAGTGTTCAGGAAGAGTTACAGTGGCCAAAAAACTAGTATGTGATGATGTTCCCTCAGACAGAATTTGGGCTGCTGAGGAGGGGTTCAGAGAGCAGGAGTCCTTGCATTTTGACACTGGACTTTCAGAAACTGCGCAGCAACAGCAAGATGTGTCAGATGTAGCAGAAGTAGTTATTTCAGGATGAATTTTGAGGCAGACCAAACTAATAACCCATTATGACAGAATAATAAAAAGGCCAATGATTTCAGCCTATCAAGGTCGTGGAATTACTCAGGGTGAAGTCCAACATCACTGCCAGGTTGGTATTCATGTCTGTCCTTTACATTTATTCCACTTAAGCATTGTGCTTTTTTTTTAAAGGTACTTTCAGCTTCTTTTTACCACTTGTAACAGTAGGGGTATATGCAATAATTTTAGAAATATTTTTAAAGTAGAAATATTAGTGTTTAAAATAAAATAAAAAAGCTATTAGCTAATACATAATAAATCCACAAACTATTATGTTGTCTCTTCTTCATGGCCATTTAATTTTGTATGCACATAACCAATGTTTTACTAACAGTACCAAGGGTTTCATATGTAAGACATTATTCACAGTATGTTTCCTGTTATTTTGCATAGCATTATTCTTTGTGGAAATAATGTTTCGGCCTCAGGAGAAATATTGCAATTGAATGCACAGCAATATGTTTTTGGTATGGGGCCATGGTACTATGACTTAACTTTTTTCTGTTTTTTTTTTCCTTCAAATTACCTCAGCAATCAAGACAACAGAGCCAGGATACAAAATGTAAAGAGGTGGTAAAAGAAGGATATAATTTCACTGTTTAATTTGCAAATAAAATGTGCTGAGGGAAACGAGAGAGGAAACTACCCCTTTCTGACCAACATGGTTATATGCCCATCCTATAAATGCTTCTGAAAATGGGATTACATAGCTCTAATATGCATATTTATTTTTGGAAATAGGTGGGCTGAGCCAAAATTATTGCTATTAAGTTGATTGAAATGTTGAGGATTAGCACAAGGAATAAAAATTAAACTAATTTAAACTATATGCTGTATTTTTTGCCAACAGACTATGTCATGTCATTGCAAAGGCATGATTCATCGTGTTCTATTCCAGTTTCCTCGTGTAGCAAAATGGATCATAATTAGCACTAATGACAATGTTAAATCCAGTAATTTGAGTGACTGCTAATAAAAAGTATCCAACCCACAGAAATCTATACCGTTACCTTTTAAAGATTATATATATTAGGCTCATCTATAATATGAGCAAACAAGCAAAGTTTCACCTTAAATTGAGCTGAAAAAAGACGTGTCAGGGAAGTCTTAGAACAAGAAAATGGTTTTTAGAAATTATACCCTTCCACTGCAATATTTCAGTTGTAAGAGCTCAAAGCATCATCTGTGGAATACAAGATGTCCCAAAGAATTTTATATGAATCTCCATAAATTCCAATCCTTGATGCTTCAGCACATCACCTTGTTACTGTTTACTTTGTGGAAGCCACACTCTTTCAGACAAGCAGAAATCATCCCCAGTGAAGTTAATGGGAATTATTCACATAAACCAGTATTCAGCCTGAGTAGAATGTAAATACTTCCTAAACATATCCATGGTTTAAGCTGCCATTCTGCTAATGTTGATATATTCCTATGTATACTAAATACAGTTTTTTGTATTTTTTTTACAACTTAAATATCCCTAAGAAGGTTGTTTTCTGGTTTATGTTTGGGCTTTTTTGAACTTTTTTCACTACCAGGAAAGGAAGTCAAGTTCACACCTCTGGTCACCAAAAGCTTCTGCTTCCTTACACGATTGATGTAGTAGGTGGAGTGAAAACGAAGGTTTCTACTGCTCCTTTCATCCCACTAGTAAATGACCAACCATCTTATGGAAAGCCACCTTGAGTTTGCAGAGTCATTTAATCACGAGATCTTCTTGCTCAGAAAGTCAGATAGTAAAAGTTGCATTGTTATAGCATCTGGGAGAAGGTCAACTCTTCACTAGAAAATACACCAAGAACAATGCTAACTTTACTTATACGTCAGAAAACCACTTGACAGGAAAAAAATGTTGTGTACAATTAATTTGGAATCATAAGCTCTATGTCCTATTACCATCTTGGCAACCAAACAATACCATGCTTCTGGGGTTTCTTCAGTCAAATTCTGCATTCATTTTGTCCTTGATGTGGAAAAGATCACTGTGATATTTCCTGCCAAAATCTACACATTGGACTTTAGAGCATTTTCAAAATGGCTACAGAGCTTACAATATATTGTGTGGCACTTCTGATTAAACACATCCATCTCAGAAGCAAGATCACTTCATGCTGTAATTGTGAAGCAGCATAGTGGAGATTTCCAGAAAAGACTGGGAGCTGCAATAGTCAACAGTCAGTTCCTTTTGGTAGTTAAATGAGGAAACATCAAGCATTTGTGAGTAGTATAAATACATCTTCATAGGAAAAAGTGGGTAAGATTCCTACGAAATCAATTCTGAAATAGCCATTTTTGAGAAGTAAGAAATAGTATACAGTCATGTGCAAGTTATTGAAAAATGCTTTAAGTATATGGGATAAATAATATGTATTTTTTAATGATTAGAACTGAAATTGCTTTGCAGTGGACTTGAATGTAAGCAGCGAAAGCCTTTTGTTCAGGTTCTTTCAGATAACTCTGCCTGCCTTTTTGCTTGGACCATCATTTAAGTAACAGAATGCTTCAGAAGCTGCTTGTCAGAGCCACTGAAAACTAATCGCTTCACCTTAACTTGGCTGTGCTTGACTGAGGAGTGATTCACACTTCCAAAATTTGAATTTTCATATACTAGAGTTTGCAACACTGTTTTGAAATTGCTCCTCAAAAAGAAAAGTCTGGGTTAAGGCATACAAACTGCTCGAGCCCTGCAGCTCTTTCAAAGTGAGTTGCATTCTTTCTCATGTGTTTCCACAGGAATATGTGGTATCAACTATGTCTCATTCATGTTTATTTTCAGTGTACACCTCTAGACAATGAATAACTTGCACAGGCAAAACCACAATTCCAAACTCAAATTCTGCATCAACAGTCTGAACTGCAGGTAGTTCATTGTAATCAGAATATATGACTTTGAGCTCAATACAAAGAAAAACAAGGGCAAAGGATATTAATTTACTTAAGAGTTTGTCTTCTAATTACAACTTTGTCACACATATCCTGCATTTGTACAATAGCCAAAAAGGCCCCTCGAAAGGGAAAACGAAACTTCTAATAAGGAGGAATGTGGAACAGCCAAGGATAAACAAACAAATCAGACTGGATAAAAAGTGTTGGAGAACTTTCTGCCCAGCTAGAGGAAATCACAGACTATTGGAAAGCTAAAGCGAATGAGCTTCAATGTGAAATATACCACATATTTAACTTCAATGAAAAATAGGGAATGATTTGGCAAAGGCTGTAAAACCAGGAAGAAAGTTTTGTTTTGCTTCGTTTTTTTCCTATTTTACTAGTCTTTGGTTTCTAGTCAATCCATTTGGTATTAAGTTCCTAAATTATTGCCTTGTACCTTTTTAATACCAAAGAATAAAAGTATGTTAGAGAGTTTTTTACGTCGCATATCATACGCCTTAAGAATTTGTTCAAGAAATATCTAAAAAAGCTTTGAAATGACTAAAATGAATCCCATATGGTTTGTTTAAATATACTAAGAGAGGACTTTTTTCCTAATCTAAGAGAACATCTGTACTTTATAATGCTTTTTTGTGTGTGTGATATCAGGTTGTTTTTCATACAAAATTGTTAGTCCGGCATCATATTATATATTCTTCAACTGTAGTAGTGCATTTCAAATTATTTTGTTGAAATTAGCCTAAAATGGATGGCTTTCTTTTTGTTCTTTTTATGCTCGTGCTTAATTTTTTCCAATAATACTTGAAGATCAGCATGCATTAATAGCTGCGGGGCATAAAGAGACTAGAGGAAATTAGCTGTCACCCACAGCCAGTGATTCTGTGTTCTTATAAACATAAAGGACTAAATTGTCTTTTATGTTGACCATGCATGCAGATCATGTCATTTTCATTAAAAATTAGACATCATGCTTATATAGTACAATTGTTGATGGAGATGTTTGAATTAATATGGTTTTAAAGCAAAGACTAAACTCCTTTTGTTTTTTTCCTAATCAAGTCTGGATTTTATTATTGAAATACGCAGTTGTATATGAATCTTAAATCAAATATTCACTTAATTATTTTTTCATATGTATACTATATTTCTGTAAATATTTTAGTGTTCGGTGTTCGTAGTATGGAGTAAGTAATTTATAAACTGATAAGGCCTGATTTTATTAAATTTTCTATTAAATTTATTTAGTTTAGGTTTATTTGTTACAGTCTGAGTTTTGGCCTTAGATTGCTAATCAAATGTCAATTAAGTGTTTACTAGTACAGACATATTAATAAGTTACTGTAATGAGACATAATTGGCTTAAGCATTTAAGTAAGTGCCATGTGATTATTTTGCTTTGTATCAAAATGTAGCATGATTATATCTTTGTCTACACATCACTAGCAGGATAGCACAATGCAATACAGAATGTCCTCCAGCTCTGCTGTCTTCTGCTGATATTGTCACTTTGCTTTGTGTCATTCCTCCCCTAGTGTTTTCTCTGCCCAGCAGCTGATTACTTTGCTGGTAGTTGGTCCTTTAGAAACATCTTGTCCAAATTATCATCCTCGTTCTCTTGTGTCTGTCTAAAAAACATCTTTTACACCTCAAGGCATTAAAATGTGTTCTCACTGATCAAACATTCTTACCATAGCACAAGGAACACTATATTAGCTGGATTAAAAAAAAAAAAAAAGAGAAAACCCACACACAGTCCTCAGTACTGACCTTTTTGTTTCACTGTCCATCTTTCACAGTGTAATTTAACTACAGATCTTATTTAAATCCAGCTGAAGCTTTAGCTTTTATAACTATAGAACTGCTCCAACATTGCCCAGACTCATAAATGATTAAGCCATTCTGTTTCATATTCTGCAATATTCTTGATTACATCCTGCCTTGAGGTTTTGTCAGTCACCACTCGAGCAACATATATATGCATTCATAGAACTATTTTGGGAGGACAGAGTGCTTTGGAGCTTATACGGCAATGTATTTACTCACACCATCACATTTATTGTACACTTCCTTTCAAACTACACCATGCATCTGCCGATTCTTAACACTAACAGATGATAGGGTGATCTTTCATTAAAAATGATTGCAATTAGTGCAAAGTCCACCATAAAGATACATTTTTTTTTTTTACATAAATGACCATTTTTAAATAAATGAGCATCTACTTAGCTAGTTAAACACAGTTAGGAATTTTTAAAATATTTTCTGAGGCGAGGGTTGCCTGTTCCTACTCTAGTCCTTTTAGCTTCTAGATTCCCAATAGGGTTTAATCAATACCCATCATCCTCAGAAGTGGTACTTGAAGCAGCTGTTGACTTTTACTCAGTAGCATGGAGGTCGCCAGACAGCCTAAGGAACTCTCCACCTGACATATGTACTTGCTCTTACTGTTTTCTAGAGGCAGAAGTTGACTAACTGGCGGTCTTCATCAAAGCCAAATTGAAGAGTCTTATTTGGCTCTATCACTTGCCTTGGCAAAAGTTATTGTACAGGAAGAAACAATTACATACATTTGCATTGTAATGAGGTACCTTAACCTAAAATATTTAACATAACAATAAACTAAAACCATTATTTTTCGCTCTATAGAGCACTTTTCAAATAATTATTAGCTCCTTATGTAAATAAGGACTGACGTATTTCACAGTTCATACATGACAAAAAGGCAGCCCGATTACTAGCTTTTTAACCTACTGAGGGTAGCATCTTGTCTGAATAATCATTACTGGTTGGCTCTGCCACCTTTCCAGGCACTTAAGAACAGTCTTCAAAATCTTCAGAAATGTATGGTTTGGTTTCTTTTAGTACTGTTTATGCATATTCAGAAGCTGGAAGAAAATCAGATACTAATTTTTTTTTATTGTATAGAAAGCTGCCTAACTCTTGACCTGTACTCCACACTTCTTCCTGGGGGGAAGATGAGTGGGTAGGTACAAAATATTCCTTCAAGTGTGAATACTGAAGTAGCAAATACTAGTAGTATAACAGAGTTCTAACAATTACACAGTGGTTAAAGTACTGACAATGTTTTTGTGTCATTCAGACTGAATTCCTAGTGTATCTTCAAGACTAACCTTTGAGACATACAAGTTCTGTCGTTATAAAATGACCAGTGTTCATCAATCAATCAATCCACAATATGAGGCATTGATGCCACTAAGGAAATGTTTCAGTATTTGCAAATGTTTCGTAATGAGTTTTTAATTTTAAGATCAGTTTGATATAGTAATAACTTTTAAGTGTGAAAATGGGAGGTGTAAAGTCATTCTAATTAAATTAGCACCTAATGAATGTGATCAATTTATATTTGGCAGTGCAGAGAAGACTGTTAGAAAAATATTCTGTTAAGGTGACCTGCACATAAACAGACACTCACCAAGTTTTAATTAACAAAGCAATGTGAAGAAAGAAACCTTTAATATGTCAAATGATACCTATTTTCTGAGGAATCTTTGAGAAGGCATGAAAAACAGTGGCAAATAAACCCGTAATATATGAGAAAAACTACATATCGTTAGAAATAACAGTTTTAGCAAGACATTCGTTTGCAATATTGGAAGGTGTTTTCGTTGGGAACTGAAGATATTGTAAGTCTGAGGTTAGCATGAGGTACTCAGAACAGTGAACTGCAAATAGCCCTGTACCGTAAAACTGCTATCATTAAGATCTGGCATACCTCAAACCCATATAGGAGTATTACCAGCAAAAGTACTAAAAAGCAAATTGTCTCAATATGAAATCCATTTAATCTCCACTGGTACTAAACAGTATATTCATAATTTCTTTTCCTTTTTCATTTCAGGGGAAAAAAAAAAATGTGAAAAAGAGAGAAAAAAGAGCAAAATTTACATTCCGTCTGTACCTGGGAAAATTGGAATTAACAGTCAGATAAAAATCAAAGATCTGCCTCTCAGTGTTTCCCTCTACAACTGAATCCTTTCTCTCATTGGGCTTGGCCAGTCATGAACCTGGAGGTGACTGTCAGGATGAGAGACAAATATCCACTAATATTTTAAAACCAGAGAACTCAGTTGTTTTTCCCCAGACCATTTTGTGTGACATTCGTTATCTGAGGTCTTTGACCTCTTAATGGATTACTTTCAACACCAAGGTGTTTTATTTGTAAAACATATTCTGGAAATGCTTGGGATCCTAGGTTAGAAAATAGTTCTAATTAAAAATTTGCAGTACTAGAAATTATAACAAACTTTGGAAAACTGTTTGGAATCATGGAGAAGTAAGGGAACTCTGAAAGTGACAATCATGAGATATTCTGTGAGGAACTCTGTTATTGCTATTATTTAGGAAGTTCTCCCCTATATTTGAAATTTGTCTTATATCCACCAAAAAGAACTTTTTTTCCTCCTGTTTTCCTCCTGTGAGGAATAAAGACTGAGCCATCATAAACATCTACTACTAGGGCTACTTGATACTTCCATTTTCCATCTGTACAACCCTGAAAATCTTGAACTGCTTGGATATCAGTCTAACAGTTCTGATGTATCTGAAGAATATGTTATTTGACCTGTATTAAGAAATTATAGGAAAGTTTATATTTTGACATTTTTCTTGCTTTAGCACAAAGACATTGCTTTTGGTAGGAAGGCACCATTATTCTACAGATTTAAATATTACTGCACTGCCAAATTCCAAAAATTTCCAAACCTCTGAAAAATTACTATGTGCTGTATCAAGACTGTGAAATGATGTAACAGCTCTAATCTCTTTTGTTCTTGAATAAAACCCAGTAACACCAGTAAGAAAGGAAGGAAGTGTTTACCTCTTGGCAATAGTAGCTGAATGCTGCTTTGATGACACTAGCATGGTCCCTGAGTTTCTCACAGAGTTGCTATGCTATGCAATGTTAATGCAAGCTAAACCAAGTTTTCAAAAGGTAATCCAAAGTTATGTGTTCTTCATTTGGGGGATGAGAATCTTTAGTATGTGATCTACAAGACTAATTAACGGCTGGGCCTGTGTACCATTTGTATAACGAGCAATGTAATGGTGAAGGGCTTCAAAAATCAGGTTCTGAGGCCTTCTAAAATTAATGTGTATTTCTAACTTTAATATCTTTCCTCAAATTTTCAGAGATTTTGACATATCTATCTTCAATCAAAATAAATGAAGCCATCCTATAGCAAAATTCCCTAATAGTAAAACAGCTTATCACTTCTGATCACAGGAAACACATTAACCATTTTTAATTATGTATATACAACATTAACGAGTGGCCACGGCAAAATTGCTACAGAACTTAGCCTTTGTGTACTCAGAACAGAATCTGGGCAGTGTACATTCAGTAAGGTCTATGGTCAAACAATAGCAATGAGAATACAAGTGATGAAGAGGTTCATTGCCAAGGATCATCTTGGAAAACAGATAAAATGAGGCCACCAAGGGTGTGGAAGTATATGATCCTATCGTTCAGGCTTGCATGTTACCATACATATGCACAAGTTACCTAACTTTTACATTTCCTAAATTTTGAGTACCTTTTCAACCTGTACAAGATTCTTTTAACATAAACCTTGTATGTCATGTAAATTTTGTTTGTAAAGGTTTTCGGTTTCAAAGTTGTATGATGGACGTTTCGTTGCATACTCCTGTAAGCAGCGTTCGTGCTTTTGTTAATGCTCAGAGGTTATGACTTTACATTAAATGAATCATATAATCATAGAATGGTTTGGGTTGGAAGGGATGGACCTTAAAGATCATCTTGTTCCAACCTCCCTGCCATGGGCAGGGACATCTCCCACTAGATCAGGTTGCTCAAAGCCCCATCCAGCCTGGTCCTCAACACTTCCAGGGAAGGGGCATCCACAACTTCCCTGGGCAACCTGTTCCAGTGTCTCATCATGCAAATAATGTCTTCCTAATATCTAACCTAAATCTCCCCTCTTTTAGTTTCAGTTTAAAATCACTACCCCTCGTCCTCCCTGATAAAGAGTTCCTCCCCATCTTTTCTGTAGGCCCCCTTTAGATACTGGAAGGCCACCATAAGGTCTCTCTGGAGCCTTCTGCAGGCTGAACAACCCCAACTCTCTCAGCCTGTCTTCACAGGAGAGGTGCTCCAGCCCTCTGATCATCTTCATGGCCCTCCTCTGGACCTGTTCCAGCAGGTCCTTCTGATGCTGGGGGCCCCAGAGCTGCACGCAGTGTTCCAGGTGCGGTCTCACCAGGGCAGAGCAGAGGGGTAGAATCACCTCCCTCGACCCGCTGGCCATGCTTCTATTGATGCAGACCAGGATACAGTTGGCTCTCTGGGCTGTGAGTGCACACTGCTGTCTCATGTTGAGCTTCTCGTTCACCAGATGAGCACTAAATGACACCCCTATACACAGTACAGAAGTTTATATCTCCCTCATTAGTTTAATGGGTACCTCAGTTGCTCTGCTTGCTCTTCTCCTGTTAGATCTTCACGTCTTTCCAGTTGTAGATAAATGTACACTTATTGCTGCATCTGTGCCAGCTGAGAAAGTAATAACTTTATTGAGTATTTATGACTCCACTACAGCTTACTACTCATTGTTCTGCCAGCTCTGCTGTTCACTAATACATTTAAAATCAAAACGTTCTAGATTAACTAAATAATTTAGATGATTTAACCAGAGGAATTTTGACTGAAATGAGTGGAGGAAATGTGTGAGTAACTTTGTGGGTAGTTTTGTATGGGGGAGCAGGAGGGACGTTAAGGGAGGCAGGCCTGATGGCGCAGCAGCAGCGGAAAGATTGTGTTGTGCCTACAGACTTGGACTAAAAATTAAATTAGATTTCAATCTCCTTAAGCTGTTGCTGTGTAGGACATTAAAATAATTTACGTGCGGTGAGAAAACTGGAATCTGAAGAGTGGCTGGGAGTGACCCTCACGTTCACCTCTGTCTCCTACATCTGACCAATGTCTTTCAAGAACATAAGGCCTTTTAGATGGTTGGATCTGCAGATTTGACATGGGTAGATCCCCTGTCTGCAGACACAGCAGTAGGCAATAAGTCTCTCCAGTGCTTTAGAGCAAGGAATGCATTACAGTCTGCACCATACAATGCTCTGAGACTCATCAGCAGAAGTTATCTTAATGAACAGAGTTATTGCAAATCTAGAGGTTACAAAGCTTAAGCAGCTGCCTAAATTAGCTCAGATCCCACTCAGCTATACTTCTGAGAGGAAACAAGATGCCATGACAGAAACTCAAAATCATGATATTACGTATGAGGAATGTTATACCAAAAGGCTGCCTTTTGGCAGGTGTGGTGACCTTTATCAAGACTTTTTATCAATACTCCGTATTTGTATTCCTTCCAATTGTGAACTAAAGCTTAGGACCAAAAATAATAGGACCAATAATAGGACCAAAAATAAACCTTAAAGTTTGAAAAAAAACCCATATAGCCGAGTGTTAGGGAGAAGTTTGTAACTCAATTCAAGCAGTTTCCATAGCTAATCCTTCTCAGGTGGTTCTGTCTGAGGTCATTCCTTGCCTTCCATTTGCCCTATTCAAGAACAGGAAGAGATCTTGACATGTGAATGTGGAGCAAAATATTCACACAACTTATTAGGGCTAGGCAGAGTAATGAGGACTGATCCATTAAACCGAAACATACCAGTCAAGTTTGACCCTCCATGAAGATAAAGTGAAAGACTATTAAAAGTTCTCAGGTGAGAGAAGGCTTCTGTCCCTAATTGGTTAGGATAGTTATGGTACTATAACCAAAAGAAAGAAAAAAAGAAAAACAAAATCCTCTCCAAGCTGTAGGACTGGAAGCTTCTGCAAGCTAATGGAACTAGTTTGGAGGAACAGTTCCCGAAAGGAAAAAGGAAATGCAGTGTTCTTTCTCATGTAATCCTTAGCCTTCCCTGTGGAGACTTCCACTACAGTGCCCAATATCACCCCTTGTGATACTGCTACTTATAACACAAGTCACTAAACAGCCATCAGAGGGTAATTATTCTCATGTACACATGACAGATCTGAACTGGCAGCCATGACATGAAATGCACTATCTTGTGTCACCAATCCCCAAGCAGGCCAGTTCTCACTACAAACCAATGGTAATATTAAAGAAAAAAAAGAAAAAAAGAAAAGAAAAAAAGAAGATTAAAAAAGTTTTATGCATTATTTTCATGGGTTTTTTTCTGAAAAAAAATTTCAGCACTTGGGTTATAAACCTCTGAAATATGAGTTTATCATATATAAAAAACATGACTACCTCACTTCCAGTTAGGTTATCGCTTTTTTTTTTAGTCTTTTGCAATCACTGGGAAAGTGTTTATGATGATTTGCTTCAAAAGCGTAGCGTCACGTAGCACTCATTCTTTTCATCAAATTCGTTTGTATTGTCCTGCACCTTGGGTGTAATCCATTGGACTCACTTACACCCAGCCCTCTTGATAACACTGATAATGAAAATATTGAAATATTTCAAAATTTGTTAACTAGTTTTTTGAAGGCCAGCCCATACTGCCTCTGTTAATCTGCACCAGAGACAAAATGATTTTTTATTGCAACACATCAGAACAAAGAGCACATAAGATATTTCAGGCTATATACTCTTAGTTCTTGCAGAAGTATTCTTTGCAATTTATAAAAGGAAATCCAATTCTCTAAAATCTAATTATTTCATATGTGGAATTCAGCATAACTTCCCCCTCCCTTGACATTTATTTGGCTGGGAGATGTGTCTATTTTCTCTAGAGATTTTTTTTTTTTAACACAGTTAGAACTTTTGAAACAGAAGTTGGAACTTGGCATATCTCTTTTCCCATCTCTTTATGGTAATCATAGATAATGAAACTGTTGGGTTATACTGATACTGAGTTCCTTTTTTTTTTTTTTAAGCTTGTGTGGTCTACTGGAAAATAAAAGTTTACTTTGCTCCAAAAATGTCATTTCACTGTTTTGATTGGTTCAGAATTGTAATTTTTTTTCCAGAGGTAATAAGAAAATTCAGCCCAAAAACATGTTAATAATTATAGTAAAAACAAAAAAAAAAGAAAACTGCTTTACTTCAGCATTAAAATTCATTTTCAGCTGCTTTGTTCTGTAATAACTAGGTCATCAGTTTAGGTGCTCCTGCTTAAAATGCATTTAGCATCTATATGTATTCCCTCACCTAGAGGCTTGATATTTTTAATGAGATTATATCAAGGAATGTGAAGACCGGAGAGTGGTAACATCATTTTAGTGTGTAATTCCCAGAACTCTGATCCATTTCAGGGAGGCAATTAAGACTGCTGACTACAATAAATGATACTAAGAGATTATAGAGGTTTTTTTCTGCATGAATGCATAGTTTAAAAAATAATTTAGGTTTATTTAACATAAAAAACACCTCCAGAGGGGGGATTTTTTTTTTTTTCCAGTTTCAGTGATTGTAGAGAATATCTCTTCTGTCATTTATCTGTAAGGGTCTGTGGTGTACTCTTGCAATAAAGAATAACTTTGAGATACTTTGATAAAAGAGGTATATTTTAATTTTATGCTATTTCCTTTGTGTTGCTCATTTCAAAATTTCCACTTAGTCCTGGAGCAACTGAGTGCCAGTGGTATGCGTTTGAGGTGTGTGTGTTTGTTTTGGGTGTTGGTTTCTTTTTTTTCCTTTTTATTTTTTTCCTCTATTGCAGGACAATAATCTGAAGTAACATTTAGATCAAAAGCTTCATGGGGATTAACCCTTGTCTTGTTACTGCTGACCACAAAAACTACATACAGAAGAATACAGAAGAATTGTTAAAAACAAATACACTGGAATCAAAAGTTTGTTGTCTTGAAGAGTTAATTCTGGCAGAGAGGTGACCTTTATCCCTACATACTCACTCATTTTTTTTTTTTTTTTTTTATCAAACCTCTCCAAAGGGACTCATCATATGCGGGGCTCTATGAAGAGAAAAAGAAGAGCATTGTCCTTATCACCTCCTTCCAGAAAGTGGCAGAGTAATAGGACTTTGTAAGGCGAAATGAAGCCCAGTCTGATGGCTGCTGATTAAAAATTGACTCTGCCACATCAAAGAAGAGTTGAAGGTGAAAATGATGATCACTTCCCTCTCCCAGGGACCCTGCACCATTTCTTTTATTCAACCTTGAAAGGTTCTTTCTGAATAAGATAATATCCCTCGAGTCCATTCTGGCTAGGCGGCATGGGAAAATGTAGATCAGTATGCCTATTCTCTATGAAAAAATGGGATTTTGTTAATGACATAGCACTCTAAAGTGATGGCTTGTATGTGGTAAATGCTGAGAAATTAATTATAAAATGCCTCTTAGACTACAGATCAAATTAATTGCTAGTATACATCTACTAAAAAGACCACTGTAAACCCGGACTGCATTTCCTGCCTCATGGCTGGAGATTTCTGTACTTGAAACACACTGTAGCTTGCATCGCCTTTTCTGTTTTCCCATCTTTTATAGCAAAATTTTCAGTTAAGGTGCTGTCAGTGAAATAGTATCATTGAAATATAAAATTTTATGACTGGACTAAAGCATGTGAATAGATAGATACATATATATACAGAGAGAAAGAGACAGTCACTCACGTATATGAACTATGCAGAGAGTATGTAGACAGGGAGAATAAAAAAATGCATGTATACACACACACGAATGCTCAGAAAGATACACAGCTTTGATATAGTGCCTTATACTTTATTTCCACTAGTTAATGTGTCTGGCAGGCAGAGGCAGAAAATTTACAGAGAAGCTTGTATGAAAAATGCTCCTCTCTATTTTAGGTTTTGGTTGTATACCTTATGCCAGGAATTCTGGAGAGCAATGCAAACCTTTTAATTCAGGGCACAATTTGCTCATGCATATATCTAAGCAGACCAGCAGGCACAGTGCTCAATAGACAGCACAGCATCCCAAAATACATAGCATGAATAACAACAGCAAGAAAGGTCTTGCATGAAAAAGAGCTTGTGCAAAAAAACAATTTTACACATATGCCCCCCCACGCACATGCTTCCCACTGGTCTGCTGCTCTCGAGGATCCATAGAAAATGAGCAGAAATAATGCTTCCCTCTGAAAATAGTGTGTTAAAACCATCGTAAAAGTAGAAAACCTAGTCCATGCATAAGAAAAGGTTCATCCCGTAACTGGCAGTGGCCACAATTTTCATGTTTACCTAATCATCTACATCTAAGTCTATCTGCCTGATAAACACCTTTTAAAACAAAAAAGATTTTCTGCAATAGGATAATGTATACATTCAATGCTATAGCATGTAAAAGCTTTAACTGTATGTATGTTTGACATGTATGAATTACACAGTAAAACATAAGTTATTTATTAATGCTGATGAATGACACAAATATCATCCTGTTGAGATTGGCGCAATTAGAACAAACAAGTCAGAACAATGGAAATAACATGGTAATGACATCAAAACAGTGAGAAGAACAATAACACCCTCCCCTCATCAATGTCATCTGTGTCTTCTGCTATTTCTTTGAAGAAAAGATTTTACAAAGGTGTTGTTTGCTCGGTATTTCTGTTTTTTTTTTTTTCCACCTGCTGTAACTATCCAGTTATCTATTGAATACAAGGTGAAATGTACAAAAAAAATATAAAAAAATCTTTTTCTTTCTTTTTCCAGTGGGCTTTATTACAGAAGGTATCCAATTTGAACAATGCAGAGAATAAAGTACAGTGGTGAGAATTAATGATCAGAAGCTTGTTTATTACAAATTAAATTCGCTGTACAAAGATAATGATTTTTACCTTAGTGAGTTCCCAATGTCTTAATAATCTTTACTGTAATGAATATGAGCTCATAGTCTTAAAAATACCTTGTCTCCCTTCCTAATTTAATCAACATTTTAAAATGTTCAGATGTCCTAATCACCTAAGGCTACATTATTATCATGGTACTTACTTTAAACAGCTTCTCTAAAATGATTGAAGAAAACAATTTATACAAGTGCTACCTTTAATAAGAATAGAAAAGCAAGCATAGCTTGTTTGCCTCATTAAGGCTAACTTTTGATCTTCAAGTTTTATAAATAGAACATGTATCGCACAGTTCAACAGTATCCCTCATGTAGATACGAGTCCTACTGATGCTAACGGGGAAGTTCCATGCATGCGGTAGGGGAGAATGGGCGACCATGAGTTATTTATAAAAGCAACAGATATTTAATAAGACACATGTTAGATCAAGAAAGAAGTAAAATCCTTTGTCAGGTTATTATGGTTCTATTACATACTGTGTACAGTAGCTGCAAAACCTGGTTTTGCTTAATGAGTCTGCCTTTATATGTGAGCTCTCTGATGACACCTGGGTTATAAGATCGGTGGATTTACAAGGGTGCTCCCCCACAACTCTAAAACGTGCAGCCCTTTTTATCATGGGCAATATCTGAGATAGTGCTGATAAGGAGTACTGAAGAATGTTTTAAGCTATCAGCTGGCAGGATGACTTTTTAAATTCAAGCTTATTTAAAATATGGGCTGTGAAGCAATCTTCCCAAGGAATCAGATGGGAATGTTTCAAAAATCTTGAGTGTTGTGGAAGTATACCTAGCCACAGGAAAATATTCTTTTAAATAAGTTAAATAATAATAGCAACAGAAATTAAAGGGAGAGTTCTGACAAAGTGACGAATTTTAAATAACTTCTGGCATGCCTTTGCCAATTCTAATCTTTTTAGGACTAAGAGCATTGCAGTAATGCTGTACTATTGCTGCTTTTGAATAAATTGTCAAGTCCACAGATTTTGGTATGCAATTCTTTGAAGACAGAAAGTCATTCAGCACTTTCCAGGATCGTTTTCAGGAACAAAGTTGTTCAATATCTGTGTAAAGGAAAGTTTGTATTCCTGTATAATTAATTAATCCCTTGAGCTCTGAGGAAGAGTTGCACTGAGTTGATTTTATTTCTGGGAAGAAGGTACACCCACTGCCCTCTCACTTTGTTGGGTTTTTTTGTTGGAAAATACACGTTGCAAATGTTTCTTTTGAATATGTATACAAAACACAAACATTTTCAGACCACCTAAAATTTTCTATTGAGGGTGCAATAAAAATACAGTTATGAAGTTTTTATACAATTTCATTTCAGTGGAAAGACTCTACTGCCTTTAGTGGCCATGGGATTGGCTATTAGGAGGGCAGAATAAGCTCCCCTTTTATAGGATATAAATATATAAAGGTGGCAGTGTCCCTCTATCTAAGCAGTGACTGATACAGTCAAAAACACTATATTTGCCCCTCGAACTGTTAAAGCAAGATCCCTTAATCCTTTGGCAGCTTCCCTTCTAAACAGGGGCATTTTATCAACCATTTCTGTCCTAGGATTCCATCGTAGTTCATCCTGTTGTACAACATTCATCACAGCACATTGAACTACCGCTGTATTCCTTCCTCCTCATGCTCTCTTTCTTTACTCCAAGGTAAGCAGGAGTCAGAAATGAGAAGTGAGATAAGCTGAGCCAATGTCTAAGATGTTAAACAGAAGTTGCTTAGCGAGCCAGCAAAACGTATGAGTCTACAGGATGATCAGGCCCTCAGGGAAATAGCAAACATACGAAGGGTTAATATTTAAATAGACCACAGACATTCAATGTGTATAACATAATATATGTTATAAAAGAAGGCAGATTGCAGGCCCTGCTTCTCTGCAGTTTCATCACATTTGTCTGCCAAGTAGCTTGTCATCCTTATTTCATTGTCAATTATTCATTTGCATTTTATTTGACTTTTTTTCCAAATTGCTAAAATCAAATTTGGCTATTTGCTGAAATGATCAATTGTTAAATTAAAAGTAATTTGATTCACAGACTGTCTTGTTCTCAAGTTAAAAAAAAAAAAGTAAATTAAATACTGATAAGTAATGTTTTCTTTAAGCACTACTTTGTGCCAGGGAATGGTGCGTTTGTCATGAGATTTGCAGCTTTTTGTAAGTGCAAGCAAATATCTGTACTCCCTGACTTTGCACTATGACATCTGCAATACAGACAAAATGGTTGAGCTGGGTACCCACAAGACCATAATACCTTGCTGCATACTTGTAAGGGCTTTCTTGGCTGGTTGTCTACCTGATCGTGAGGCTGCCACAGACTGTCACTGAGCAGGTACATCTATGGCCACTCATTGCAGAACCATGTTGAAGATGGGACACAGTTAGGCCATGTGCTCTTGAAACTTTCTTTGTGCTGGAATATCGATTTTTGAAGAGATAATTTTGTATTAATATTCAGAAACATGCTGAGAACACTGGCATTTCCAAATGTGGGACACCTTTGACTCTCTCAATCAGATTCCTTAAAAGATTATCCATCAATATTTGATAATCATTACAGGACAGCCTTAAGAAGACCATCAAATAGTCTCACTTTTATTTACCATATCGGAATTTGCTGCATCCTCCTATGGTTAGTTCATACTATGGTAAGCCATACTATCTAAGTACTAATATTAGCAAACTCAGTGCAATCACAGCAAGACATCTCTCTCCTGGGAATTATAAACAAAATGCCACCTTATTTACAGGACTTCTGAAGAACTTGCTATTTTTTCTGAAGAACTTGTTCTTTTCCATGAAGATCAGCTGCATGCTCTCTCATATCACTTTGATTTATTTGGAATATACGCTCGTTACAGCACTGTAACAAAAACTTTGTGGACACAGCCCATACAACCTGTATGAGTATGTAGGAAAAAAGGGTTGTATGAAACAGATCTCTATTACAGAAGGTATGGGCAAAAACTTATTATAGGAAGAGCTTTATGAAACAAATAAAATTGCTTCAGATATTCATGTACATTGCATATGCCTGAACTCGCCGCAAAAATAGAAAAGAATCAGAGGTCTAAATATTTTGATTGAATATAGGGAGTTACGAAGAGTTTAAGTTTTTTTTTCCACCCTTACTTTTTGCATTTATGTTTTCGTTTCATTAGAAGATACTACTAAATTAGATATAACTACGTGAATAGCTGGATTAGAAAGTTATAACCAACATTGTGTGAAATATAGCAGGAAATATAGGCTTAATAGGATCAGTCCTAGACCAGTAAATTAAATTTATGCATTATATTAAGATATACAGAACTCGCAACTAAAGCTGTACAAGTAGGGTTTGGTTTTGTTTTTCCCCCGCTTGAAATGGATGAAAAACTAAGTTGGTGTCTCTACTGCTAGCAAGAGGTCTTCTACTGTACAAAGATCTTTTACAGTTATCAGATTTAATATAGTTTGTCACTCAAGTGTCAAGTGTGGAATAGGCAAAAGCTCAAGCTCAGGACTCATCTCTCTAAGACAGCATTGTACATGCAGCCTGGAAAAGTGCGAAGGTCTATATCTTAGCACAGAGTGCACAGTTATAACACAGCTGCCTCACAGTAAGACTAGAACACTTCTGTCTGGCTGTGGGGATCAGTTGTCACCATTTCTCAAAACCATAATTACAATCATCCAATGGTGAGGACTATGCTGTGTTACAGATGTCTCATCTGTCTTCATTAGAGGTTGGAATTGTGTCTTAGGAAAGCCACAGAATAACCGCATTGCAAAATAAGAAAGTTGTCTTTCCCTCCCTTCTTGTCTCTCACAGCTCATGGTGTACAATACAAACTAGTTGCCCTTCTCTCAATCAGCCACAGACTACTCTAAAAACTGCAACTGCACCTGCAGATATACTTTGGAAAATGTCTATCTTTATGGGGTTTTTTGTTGTTGTTAGGTTGTTGGTTGGGGTTTTTTTCCGGATGGGAGGCTGTGTGCCCCTTGATATTGCAATTCTTTTTAAAGGACAATTTTGAATTAATCACTCCATTTCCAGAAACAGCTCACTTTTAATTTCAGAGTAAGAATATTTAACTCAGACAGATAATCCATGCTGTAACAAAATGCTCTGAAAGTATAAAAAGACTGTGAAAATAAATTTTCTATAGCCAGCATTTTTACCATAAATTACGTTCTTTAATAAATAATTTACTGCCATGTGGTTTCACCCTTACATAACAAATTTGTCAGCAAGGACCCCATGCCAGGCAGACACAGCCATAAAAGCTGTGTCTAAACTTGTCTGTATTGTGTTTTCCAGCTTGGTTCCACTGTTCACCCAGGCAGCCTGCACAGCACTGAATAGTGTGAATGCATTTAATTACAATCTGACATGTGTATTCCTGAGAAACAAAAGGCTGTGAACTGAGGGTGATGATTAACTGTTCTACCAGATAATTTCTTAAACAACTACTTATATTATGCTGCATTTTCTCTTTTGAACAAAGTGATTATTGGCCCTTTGTGTAGCGATTATACAATGTAAGTGCAATCTTGCTGTTTTAAATGTTAGAGTTTATGTTTAATATACTTTTATTCATAATAAGGGGTGCAACTTTAGATTTTCTTTAAAGGATTATTCTCACAACAACAAAAAAAGAAAAAAAAAAAGAAAAATCATGCCTCAATTTCTCAAATTGGTCCAAGATTGAGACTTCTTTAAGGGACTTAATGTCACTGGAAAAAGTGACATCCTCAGTTCCTGAGGAGATCCATTGATAGACAACTATTGTAAAGTCCAGTGACCTTCCATTAAAAGAGGTAGAGCATCCATTTTTACGGGAAAGAGGGAGGAGAAGGTACAGGAAGTAAAGGTTATTAAGGATTCTGGGGGAATGACAATAAGTGCAACAGCAACAAATTCTGATCTTCAAAATAAATTTAATTGACATAAAAGATTGCATTGTCTTTTTCCCTTCTTACAAAATTATTTTTGAGGAAAAAAGCATACTTAAAGAAGGACCTGCAACTCTGCATCTGAATAAGGTACTATGGAAGTGAAGAGAAGGCCTTTTCATTTTGGACATCCCCATTGTGTAAGGAGGGGGATTAGCAAAA
>VWZL01005299.1:161321-202687 GCA_013396915.1 Stercorarius parasiticus | reverse complement strand
TTCCTTGGTCTGTGGTTTTCTGTGAAAGGCAGGCAGCTGAGACCAAGTCTTGGGGCGAGGGGGAGGTGCAGGAGAGCCCACAGCACGTACAGTGTGCCCCCGCGCCTGTAAATTGGCTGCCCGTATGACAGCAGGATGGGGGGAAACCTCCCGCCCTCATTTGCATCCCGAAGAATATCCAGGATTAAACCTGACCGATTTCCATACGGGATTTAGACTTGGCATTTATTATTCGGTTCACAGACCTCTTGAAGGAAAGTTTGTTTTCCACTCTCAGATGAAAAATCTCCTAAAATAAATAAAGGCTGGCTTAGCAGCAACAGTAAATAAATATCTTTCCTGTATTTCTTATGAATTTATCACACGTGATTACCAGACAGATGCTTGCCACCAAATTATTGTATTTTGCTCCTTAGTAATTCAAAAGAAAATATCTATCGCATCTACCGCATGGCATTTGGAAAAATATGCACATTTAATTCCAGAAGTTCACTTCCCATAAATAAAATTATAGATCATGGTTTTAAAGGCAAATTAAAACAATCCTTGAAAAGCTACATAAGAAAGATTGTATGCCTTTCTATCTTCATGTAGGGAGATGCAATTTTCTACCTGCTGTATGCACCAATTAGTATTTTTGAAGCAGCACGAAAAATCCAAGCAACTGTCACATGTGTGCATGCATGTAGTGAATTTATAACATAGCAGTAGCTCATTTTCATCACCTAATAGCTTCATAAAATATTTTGATGTTGCTTAGCACTCCAGTCTTAATAGCTGGTTGTGATAAGAACCTATAACATAATATTTTAATAAAATTTTAAATAAACCGGGCCTTTGCTTTTAATGAGAGCTCGTACAATGCTTTGACTTGTCACTAATTTGAAGGAAGACGTTACAGTCTTCTCAAGGTGCTGCTCTCCAGACATCTCCCCCGTAATTCTGGTGCAGGGTGTTGGTGCCTTCCCTTATCTGCTTAGTGGCTTGCAGGGCCTTAGCTGGCACATCCACTTAAACGTGGATCCCAAATCTCTGCTCTTCACACAACAGCTTTTGAAACTTTGCTTGGCCTGAGCAGTGAGAGCAGAGGACAAATGCAAGCTCAAGGCTGATCCTACAAGAGTTAGGGCATGCTAACGTCAGAAACATGCACTAAGAGCATATAGGGACGAAGCCCTAGTATTTTCCCACATTATTTCATTCAATGAGGTTGTGACAATTTAAATCAAACAGAAACCATGGCCTGATCTTTGGTTTGGCCCCGTCTCCCGTTTGGTGTCCCAGGTGCTGAGCACCTTTTCGGGGGACATCTCTCGGAGGGTGTGTATGGGGGTGTCCAGGCATAGACCCTTTGTGAACATGGGGCAGACCTTAGTCCCTCCCTCTGTGACTGCCAAATGCAAAATACATACTCCAAGCAAATGGAGACAACACTTATGTCTAATTTCCCCAATTAAATCTGAGATCTCGCACAACAATAAAAGACAGGACTTTTGGCGAGCTCCTCTTCCACTACATTGTTACACATGGAAGACAGGATTGAGTTTATGTCCATTAAAAATACTGTATGAAATATCTTAAAAAAAATGATGAATAAAACAAAAAAATACATCCATTTTCCTAAGTGCAAATGCAGTGGTGTATTTATGCATTTAAGAGAGATGGTGAAATGTATTCTTAAATTTTATGAAGATCAAATAACAAAGAACAAACATAATTAAAATTAGAGTGTTATGTTTTCTCTTTAATGTGGCCTGCAACATTTTTTCTGCTTAGGTATATAGCCAAGGAACAATTTCTGCTAAGACTGAAATATTCATACAGTGATGATGCTGCATATTTTGTGAATATTTTGAGGCATGTGGCAGTGTAAATAACATGGTTTTTTTTGCAAATTAATTAACTCTGTAACAATATCCAGTAATACTATAATTTGCAGCGTAGCAGGCAATTTTACATTTTTTTTCTTACAAAGCTAGACTTCTCAATCTTACCGTTGCATACTAATGTGTGGTGAATATCCACTCATATTTTGAGGCCTTGCAGTGCATTGTACGTTCATCTACAAGTAACTTTACCAATCTCAAATGAAATCATGTGATGAATTTGAAGGTCTAGCAGATGTGCTAGCTACTCAAAATATGAAGAAGAAAAATGGCTATAGTTAGTAATCATTACAAACAGTACATTTTTAGACTAGATCCCAATTAATTTCTCTAATAAACAACGTATCCAAACCTCTAGGAGGTACAACAGATCTGGAACATAATTGCAGTTCACCGTAGTTAACAGCAAATAATTTAATGCCATAGTTTTAAAAGTCTGTGTTTAAAATAAAAGTGAGAAGAAAGGCTTGCTAAATCACTCTATCAGGTGGGTAATCAGATTACTGAAGCAATTAGACAGATCAAACTGATCTTCAGAAAGCAGTCCAATAAAGGAGACATTTTACTCTCCATTGTTATCTGTAGGTAACGGAATAATAACATGTAAAATTTCTACAGAAAGACTTTTGTTCATTTCACGTAAATAATTGACACTAAGGTTAGACAATCTGACATGCACGCACACACACCACATGTACATTAAACCCATGAAGCTTTAAAAAGTAACATGCTAGTAAAGTATTTGATTTTTAAAATATTTTGTTCAAATTCCTACCAGTTCACACTGCTCCCAGGAGAGACCAAGGAAATATTAAAAATACTACGGATATAAAAAGGATAAGATATTTGTCACTCCCGTTTAAATTGATGTATGCCGCTGTCCTATAAACGTCACATCGGATAACCCTGAAAAATTACCATGAATCTCCATAATTACGCATATTCATGATGGTGTTTTGCATGGAGCTAGCAGCAGACTGCATGAAGCAGGGGGGGGCGCTATGAAGGGAGGCGGGTGAGGAAAGACCGAATGGTTTGACACACTGAAATTATTACCAGCGTCCTAGAAATAGACTCAGCAACAGTTCCATTTCGCTTGGTTTACAAAAACAAAACAAAGTCCCCAGCGCTGCTCTGGTGATACTCAGGGTTTGCCAGGTGTTCCGTGCTGCGTACTTCACCACAGAAATGTAGCGAGGATAAATTTCTGGGAGACGCCCGTGCTAATTAGAATGTCTTTTTTTTTAATTACTGAGTTGTAAAGAAAAGCAGGAGTGAGAAACTGGGGGAGTGCTTTTTCAAAATGTCCTTTTTTGGGGGAAAAGGGTTGCATTTCCAGTACTTTGCTACGGTGCGGGTTTCTCATCTGCTCACCCGACGCAGGTGAGCCTGGTGCGGGTTCAGGTGCATCCTCACTTCTGCATCCCAGACGAGACCTGGGCGATATTCAAGCAAACTGTTAAGAAACCAGGAAAGACAGCAACATTGTCCTGCCCCTGGCTCAATAGCTTTTTTTGTGCTGAAAGTGGAGAACAGAGTTAATCAGAGGCTCTAGAAGTAATTATCGGCAGGGTTTGGGCAGCGCGGATGCTTGGGTAAACAGCGATTGTTCTTTCCACCAGATCCCGAATGGAACAACAATACTGGCATTGTCCTCTGCTTCTCATTAAGGGGCTTCGGAGAGGGAGCTGGGCTCTGGGAGGCGGGTGGGAAACTGACAGTCAGACCCTGCTCCGGAGGAGCCTCTCCTCTCGCTGCCGCAGCCGGCTCCGGCTTCTGGCATTGGCGGTGCCAGCTGCAGGGGGAGAAGCCAAGCCTGTCATACCATCTTCTCATCAAATCATCACTGCCTGGGCAGAAGCACTGTTAGAGCCTAATGAAGAAACAAACACAAAAGGGAAGATTAGGCCTCGTTAACACGTGCATTGGTTTGCCCCAAACGAGGTTCTGCCACCAAGGGATGGCTGCGTAGGGCGTTCCATTTGTTTATTTTGTTGGGTTTTTTTTAAGGGGGAGAGCGCAACATGGGGGAGGTGGTGTTTCCTGTGGTTTTTTAGACATCTTGCCATGACCACATAACGCTAACCCGGCAAATTGTGACTGTCAAGAACTGCATTTGCAACAGCGCCGCCAATGGCCACCGCCAGAGCCTACAAACGTGTACTTTGAAAACACTGGTATTAACAATATCACCCCGCTCTTGTCCACTCTACTAACAGAATTGCGCGCTTGTGAACATACAACCACATGGGCCGTTGTGTGTTGGCCATTGTGTGTTGTCAAACTCAGCCTACTCTTTGGTACCAATGCCAATGTGTGATGGCCCCGAGTTACTCCTAAGACCGGTCTACTAGCTCTTCTCCCCAGACGATGCTCTCCTTCGCGAGCAGCTCCACTGCTTTTAGCAGTGCTTCTGGTGGGGCCAAGGGTTGCTCGCCCTGAGCGCAGGCCTCTCAGGCTGATCCTCCAGTCCTTCTTCAGCCCTCTGCACTCAGAGCAAGGTGGCCTTAAATCAGGGTCCCAGCCCAAAAACCTTTCGCATATCCCATTTCTGGTGGAGCCAATGGGAATCTTGTGTCTGCAGTTCGAAGAATTAAGGCCCCCGCTCTGCAAGCCTGTAAACCACACTATCTGCAGGGGAAGGTTAGCTTTAAACAACGGGAATCTGTGTAAAGTAGCTTGTAGAATTACATCCTCAGCAAGGACTTGGGATTTGGCCCTGCATTAGGCATGTTTTAACACAAAGATACACTTAAGCCTGTGTGAGGCCTGTGTGCTTGAATGTACACCACCACAACAATGAACTGGGGCAAAATATGCATAAAGCTTTTTGCTAAATTTATATTAATAGGTGATTTGTAGGCTGAAGGCTATTTAAATGTTCACACTCATAAGATATGTGCATACCTGTATGAAGATATAGGTAGATGTATGTGCCTGTGATTTTATGTTTTCATAGCTGAGTATATGTGCAAAGAAGCTGAACGCTGGAAACACCTCTCAGGTGTTTCTCACACAGATATGTGTGCATATTTACCTGGCAGTGGCCAGGAAGTTTGACAGGTGTGATGCTGCAATTATTTTCATTGTTGTAAGAAATCAGTCGTCTGCAGAAGGGTGTGCTGTGTGTAGACCCAACGTGAAGCTTCTCTTTGTTTATGCTGCATTTAGCTATCTCTCCACCAAAGGATACCAGTAGAGGGTATTTTAAATGTTAATACTCTAAAGAAAACAAGAGAATCTCAATTGCATGATCTGTTTGCTGACCTGCAAGGTGTGCGTAGAGCCTGTACAAGAAACATCCATAATAAATCCCTATCTTTGAAACCTCAGGTGCATGTTTGATGAAGGTAGCTAGAAGTCAATGACACAGAAGGATGTACACAAGTATTTTGTATAGAGAAGCAGGAATTTTGCAAAAATAACCTTTGTATTTTCTGCTTTGGACAGCCAAATTTTGTACAAGGGTGACTTAAGAATTGTTTCCGAAGTTCAGCTTCTTTCCAAGTGTGCTCTGCTATCGAAACAAAATGCATAAATATTTGAAGTACATAACAACACAGAGTTTTATGAATGCTAGCATGTAACACCAAGTCCCTAACAGGCTAAAATACTGTTTTTATGTTAGATTTGCCAAAACTTTGATTTCAGTATATTTATTTCCAGATACTGACTCTCTCCTGCCTAGGTGGCATTAAGAGGAAAAAGTGCTTATGATGCATTTGAATTGCAAAAACAAGACCTATTTCACAAGGATCCCACCCCCTGGGATCTCAGTGAATGTACGCCTTATTTCATTTTCCCAGTTTTTACTATCATTATCACACATCTTTATCTTCGTTTCGTTTCACAAAAATTAAAAAGTACCTTTCAATTACGAGGATTAGCGTTACCTTTTCAACACATAACAGCCTGGTGTTTTATCAGGTTTTTATGATTTAAGACCTATTGAAATGAAATGTCTTTATTTGAGAAATGCCTCTGCAGATTCAGGGAGACTGCAGGCAAAAAAAGACTACTTTTAGTAATAATCCTCATGATATTATTTGGTACTGTGTTTACTAGTCAGAAACCCACTGTTGTGATTCTCTGCCATTTCTGTGAAGCCGCTCATTCAGTACCAAATATAGATTATTTTCTTCTTGTTGTTGTTATCATTAAACTAAGCAGCAGCCCTTCAGTTATTTTCAAGGAAGAGCAAAAGACTTAAATGATGTCTCTAAAAGCCAGTACCGCTGTACAATAACTTAAGGTCAATATTAGTGCAGTTTGCAGCTACAAGATCATATTTTTCTTTACACAAATATAAGTGAGCTTTGTAGTAACAGAATCTAAATTTATTATCAATTGCAGGACACCTAAATATATTGTTAGAACTATAGCTAATGCAATCATGTATACGTGAGAATTATGCAAAGTACAGCTGCACTATTTCATAGGTGATTATTTGTCCCTTGAAGAGTTTCTGGTTATATATACAATTATAAGATTGATAAAAACAGCATCTGAAAGCCCTGTTTAGCAGATGCTAACTATTACAGGTATGCCATGAGGTCATAACATACACTAGTATCATAGAGAAAATAAATATTCTTTGTGGTGCCTGTATGAAGTGCTATCATCTATGTACTTCATGTGTTTAGATGGGTGATTATTGGTGCCAGATCTGTAGACCAAATATTAAGATAACTACTTTTTGAAAACTCTGTTGCTGGCCAGTCAGCAGTACTGCAGCCTTCAAATTCCTGGGAGAATTAGCCCAAATTACTGCATATTTTATGCTTTAAGTAGCTTTTGAGAAAAATTAGATCACATATGCTCAGTCCTTTGAAGAGGTTATTGAAATATTTTCAAAAGAAATGTTGTGAAAATGTCTCCTTTCTAGCTCTATTTTATTTGAAGGTAAAAAGATCTGTCCCAAAGTGTTTAAAAAAAATCAGAAAATATTTAAAAAAACCCCAAAACATATATACACAAACAAATGTATACATCCTTATATATATACACTTAATGTATTATATACTCATACATATGTTTATATGCAGTATCCAAGTATGTATATAAATATACACATATATATACCTATCTCTCTCTACTTACGATATTATATATAAATATGCATATAAATATATGCAGTATCCTCAAATTTTTTGTAACTATAAGCAACATTTTATGTTTTTCATGCGTTGCTACACTGCTTCTATAAAAAATGAATAATATACAAGAAAATATCAAGTATAATATAAAACAACAGACTCATTCTTGCAAAGCTTAAGCAAAACCACCTTCAGCAACAATTTATAAAGTTTGAGTTTTCATTTCTCCTTCGTTACTAAGAAAGATAATAAATAAAGTAGAATAAAAAGCCACTAAGATAAAATATTACTGTTCGTTACAATAAATCATTTAATAAGGTTTTGAATATGCCATTTTTACCTACTTCTCTAGTACTCCTGTGAATAGTCTTCACCAGCACTACTTTTTTAGTCAATGACACGTAAGGTGAGTGAAAATTGCAGAATTGGGCTCTGAAAGGAATATTAAAAATCCCAGCAAAATCACTGGAGCGATCCTGCAAGATACAGAGTACTTTGCAGCTAATCTGAGATGAACTCATGAGCAGGATAAACTTAAAGTGTGTTCTCAAAGTTCAAGATATACACGGGTTTAAGTGCTCTGCTGAGTTGGGAGAGGAAATGAACAGAACTTTCTTGCCATGGTTTTCGGTGGGTTTTCGAGCAATATTTTGCTTTAAGTGTTGAGAATGGTTTTTCTGAAATGTGCAATGTTTATTGTAACAGATTATTTTCTCCCAAGTACACACCAAGTTCTTTTTTTCTTTTTCACTCTTAGAATAATAATAAGGAAAATCATTTGACAAAGATATAGGACCTGGGTTTGTTCTCAGCCCTGACAGAGACTTCTTTGTGAAGAAGGTCTGCTTCATGAAGCCAAATTCAATCTGATTAATCAGATTAGTGTTCACTGGAATAAATGTAAATGGCAACATTTATTGCCTTGCAAGACTGTCAAAGTGTTTAATTTGTTAATGCTTGTGCATTACGTTGAAGGTCCTCATGTAAGTAACAACCAAGACACATGGCTGTGCTGTGAGATGAGGTGGGATAACCATACACGTGGGGACGGGGCTGGTGAACACCCAGCGATGGCAGGGAGGATGTCCTGGGCGGGCGTTGAACAGGATAATGTCGATATTATCCAGAAGAGGTCTTTTCACCAGTCAGACCTACTGCACAGGGCGGGTGAAGCACCAGATGAAGGAGGGGAAACAGGCACTGGGCAGGTTTGAGTTGTGTCTATCCATGCCTGATGAGCTCCGCTCAAACAAATGCAAAGCAGGAGGAAGTGGACAACTCCAAAAGCATCAGCTGTGTATTTTACAGAGCAAAGATTATATTAATTGATGTCCAAAGTAGAGAGGTTTTGCAGTCCCTTGAAGAAATTCAGTGTTTCTGCCCAAAGGGGATATTTTGGAAATACCTGCTTTTTAGTGTATTCCTCAGGCAAAAACAATCACTCTTTATGAGCTAAGAAGAAAAGTTAGCCTTGTCAGTGCTGGTTTAGAAATTTACAGAGAGGGACTTAAAACACTGGAGGCCACACTATCTTTACTTCCCACCCCTCTCCCCCCTTCAAATTTGGCACCAATATAGATATCTAAATAGCAACGTGGTCTGCCTCTAGACCTTCTGTTTTCCAGCAGTGACTTCAAATTTGTTGTTCAGCTTTCTTACAATAAGATTAGTGCTAAGCACTGAACTGTGCCACAGATGGGTCCATCCCTGCAGTTTCGTGTATGCCATTCATCTTTCTATTAGATTTCTATTAATTTTCACAGATGTAATTTATTATTTCCCATGACTTTGTTTTTTCCTCTTGCTCTCTATTGCTGTTTTGTTTGTCAGTCTTGTGTACGCTTTACCTTCAGAGGTGTTCCCCTCATTCCTTGTGTCTTGCTTTCTTCATTTTGCCTCCCCTCCCCTCTTCATTTCCTCCCGTTGCATCTTCTCCCGCAACCCTACTATTGAAGTCTCCCTCTATCCTTCTGACTCTCATTTTCTGTGGTCGCCACCCAGTTTCCCCAGCTGGCACAGCTGTCCCCAGCTCTTCTGCCACTGCAGCCACCGATGCTCTCATCGGGTCCCCGGTGTTCACTCCGCAGCCAGCACAGGCATCACTTCGTCTGCGCAGGACACAATGAGGCACTCAGTTGGATGGTGCAGATCTCTGGACTTTGAAGTCTAATTGGGAGGCACTTTTCTTTCTGGAGAAGTGCCATAGATGCATGTGGCTGCTCTTTTGGGTACGAGAGGGCCAAAGAAAACTCTCTTTATCAGGAGAGCTTAGGCCACCTTTCCTTTGGGTAGCATAAGACTGTGCTGCTGAATCACAGGCTGCATTACAAGAGCACCGTCTTCATGCATTATGCACTGAGACTGCATGAGGGTGGAGAGAAGACACCAGTCCTGTGTGCTACCCGGGGAATTTATCCACTGCCAAATTGCCTGGCCCAGCTTTGCCGCAAAGACGATTTAAAAGTGGATTTAAAATTATCACCTGTATGCTTAATGTGAAAATATTTATTGCAAATGTAATTATACACACATTGTTTAATATTCTGAGAAATGTATGCTCTTGCTTTCAACTCTTCAGCCTCTCTTATTTCAATACTTTTTTTTATTATAGTATATATATAATATATATATTTTATATATACAATATAATGTACATAATTATAAAAATACCGTTGTGCAATACCTCTCTGTTAGAAGCACGACATGACCCAAACCCTGTGCTGACCTGCACCATGTACCATTATTAAACCCAACGAGTCACCTTCCATGGAAGTCCTCTGCAAGGATGCCCGTGCTTGTACAGAAGACTGCTTTTCACATAAAACCACAGAGCGATGAGAATTGGTTGGGAGGGGTTGTTTCATTCCTGTCGGTATGGATGCCGTGCCCAGCACGCCCCACATAAGGGCGCTCCTAACCTAAAGCCGTCAGTGCAAACCTTATTCACCCTGCGTGTGGGAAGGGATGCATCTCATCCTCAGCTGCTGGTGCACAATCACCTGCTCTGCCCTGCAAAGCGTTCTTAATCTAAGTGAAATATTTTGCAGCCTTATTAGGTTTCTTCAGGTAACCTGCCATACTAGTGCATGAAAAATGCTTCTTTACTATTTTATGAAGGCTGGTGGATTTTCAGAATTGACCACATACATTGGTGTTAAATCAAATCTGCTGAGTGTGTCCACATGTGGGCTAACAGAAATGAATGCTCCAGCTGTAGGTGTTGCGGTGACCTAGGGATTTCATTCCTAAATCTTTCTATATTTAAAATTTAATTTAGCTACCTGCATGCTCTGCCAATTAATTCTTATTTTATTTGTCTGTTTATTTCCTCAAGTATCTTCCCAATGAAAGTTTAAGTGACACATTTGAATGAAGGAGCCTATTCTTAGTTTTAAGTGTCATGTGAAAGTCCCTCAAGTGGAAATTATTATACAGAAAGCTCTCTTCTGTAAGGAGAGTGCTCACACATACAAGTTTTGGCAAGGATGGGCCCTCAGACCACCATGAGAATCCTTCCATGGATAAAGTTAGTGAGGTAAGTAATTGTTTGCAGGACTAAGCCCAGATACAATAAATGTGAACATGGGAGAAATAGAAGCACTTTGCAGAGATGTCAGTTTATGATGAATGCCAGTGTATTTGGAAAGGGTACTTTGCTCTCTGGCATTCATAAAATTTATACTCTAACTGTATATTGTAAGTGTCAATATAAATATAAAAAAATCTTCAGATAATATATTTCTAGAGTGAACAAAATTCACATAAACCTCAATGATTCAAAATAAAAAGAGATAGCACCAAGTACCCAGAATTGCAGACAGTGAAGCACACAAGGCTTTGTTGATTTCCGTGGGACTACTTATATGATGAAAGTTACCTTTATTCCTAAGCGTTCACTTTATTGTGTTCTAATAACGTCATCTCTCTTTTATGAAAAGCACTATCGCCCCTTAAAAAGAACAAAGATCCTGCTAAATCATAGAACCATAGAATCATAGAATCTTCATGGTTGGAAAGGACCTTTGAGATCATTGAGTCCAACCATACACACACACACAAAACCCCTACAATCTCTGTCACTAGAGCATGCCCTGAAGTGCCAAATCTAGACCATTCTTAAATCCCTCTAGGGATGGTGACTCAACCGCCTCCCTGGGCAGGCTGTTCCAGTGCCTGACCACTCTTTCAGTAAAGTCATTCTTCCTAATAGCTAATCTAAACCTCCCCTGCCGCAACTTCAGACCATTTCCTCTGGTCCTGTCATTATTCCTCTGGGAGAAGGAGCCAACACCCACCTCTCTACAGCCTCCTTTCAGGTAGCTGTAGAGGGCAATGAGGTCTCCCCTCAGCCTCCTCTTCTCCAAACTAAACACGCCCAGGTCCCTCAGCCTCTCCTCATACGGCTTGGACTCCAGACCCCTCACCAGCTTGGTAGCTCTCCTCTGGACCCGCTCCAGCACTTCAATGTCCCTCGTGTACAGAGGGGCCCAGAACTGAACACAGCACTCGAGGTGAGGCCTCACCAGTGCCGAGTACAGAAGCACCATCACTTCCCTACTCCTGCTGGCCACGCTATTCCTGATACAAGCCAGAATGCTGTTGGCTGCCTTGGCCCCCTGGGCACACTCCTGGCTCGTGTTAAGCTGGTTGTCCACCAGCACCCCCAGGTCCTTTTCTGCCGGGCAGCTTTCTAGTCACTCTTCCCCAAGTCTGTAGCGTTGCTTGGGGTTGCTGTGACTGAAATGCAGGACCCGGCACTTGGCCTTATTAAACCTCACACAACTGGCCTTGGCCCATCGATCCAGCCTGTCCAGGCCCTCTGTAGAGCCTTTCTACCCTCCAGCAGATCAACACTCCCACAGTATCGGTGCAGGAAAAACCACAGAGTAGCTCAGAGTTATTCATTTTATAAGGGAACACAAATGTGCATTTCTGTTGGTGAAGTCACTTTAGGGCTTGACTGCCTGCGCAGCATCCCTAAGCAGTGAGTAGTGTGCACTGGCTCATGCCAGAGACACTTCTAGGAAGTCACTATTTTTTATTTTTCTCACCTCTTGCTCCAGAGAACCGTAATCTGCAGGTGACTTCTTCCAGGGGTAAACTACCTCTCACTCCCTGCATCCCTGTGCCTGCTGGAGAGCTCGGGGATGTCCATCCCCTGTGCTTAGCTCACCTTCTGCCTCCTAGGGAGATGCAGGATGATTGCACGTGGGAGTTGAGAACTGCTCTCCCTCATACGCAATAAGCCACGACCAACTTCTATTATTATATTCCAGGCTTTCTATTAATAGATAAAGCCAACTGAAATATTTTCTTTCTCGCTGGATGAAAAACAATTTGCAGATTTTTCTGTACTCACCCCACTTTCGTGCCAACACCGCACGCGCAGTTATTATTGGGTAAAACAGTATTCTGTTTGCAAAAAAAAACTACTTAAGAGGGAGAAAAACCCTGAGAGCGCCATAAGGATCTCCATTTTCTTCTCTAAGGGAACAAACCTGCGGATGCACAATAGCACAAGTGGCTTTGCAGTCACACTGGCAAAGACTCTCCTGGTGTCGTGATGAGCAGCTCACAGGGACATTTGGCAAGCAGCACAGAAGCTGAGGATGGAAGCCAATAGCGAGAAATTAGAAATTCCTTGCAGAATTCTCTGGAGAACCTCAAGGAAAGTGTGCTGTGGAGGCTCATGTTGTTTCCCAGCCTTGAGCCTTCCTTGTTTCCATTTCACGGAGGCTGCTCATACAGCTTTTAGGGGAATTCTTCTGGTCATACTCTCTGCAATCCTATTTTTTGGTGTTCACGTATGGGAGAAAAGCACCAGGCTGACTTCTTATTTTTGTTACTTCATGCACTTAGAAAAGCAATGGCTCATTATACTTTGTTTTCATTGTGAGTAAATATTTGCCCTCATCACAGTGTGAATTTTTTGCACAATTTGTGTATTCTGAAATATTATGAATTCTTTTCCTTGAAGTGTAGACTCCAATTTATCTGTTTACAACATCGTTTAACGAATTTCCTTTTCCTGACCTGCTGTACTATTGTAGATGTGGCAATCAAATGGCAAGACAGCTTGTGTTGCTTCTGGTCAGGAAAGATCAGAATTTAAGGCACTTATTTCAACCCATAAATGAAATATTTCTGTCAAATCACAAATATTATATGGTTTATGATAATGTTCTGTTAAAATACTTTTTTCAAACACCTAAAAGTATTTTAAAAAATAAAATTTTTAGAAAAGCATTAATCCATTTTCCCAGAATGTGCCACTGAGAATGAAGATCGACAATGTTTATTAACTGAGTCAGTGTTTTTCATTTTTAATGCAAAAATTGCATCCAGGAAAAAAAGAAATTAAACAGAAAATGTTTTTTGATTTTGTCTTTGGTATTTCACTAAAAAAATTAAAAAAAATCCACAGGAAAGCAAGGAAAAAATGTACAAATGCTTTTTAAAAGGCTTTTTTTAAAACAAATCTGAATTTCTTAGGTGAGATAGTTCCTTATTATTTTTTCTCCATGTCCAAAGCCAAAGAAGAGAATGGATTACTCCTTTTGTATATCAGCAAAAATTCCCCGTTAGTTCCTACTTTATGGAAAACCTGGTCCCAGACAGAAATTGCTCATGACCTGCAATCCGTTTTGAGTTGTGTGTGTTTATATCACCTCTCCAAAAACTACCCTCTGTTGCTGTCTGCCATACATAAAGGATGAGGCCAAAATACGACAGTACTGACAAGTAAGCCAAAACCAGACCTTTTTTCAATTTTGTCTTAGTTTATAAGCTTACAAGCATTCTGTGTGACTGCTCAGTGAGCTTGGTGTGATGGGCCAGATGCTTGAGAAAGGAGAAATGTCTTTTTGTTTTGTGCCATGAAAATGTCTTCCTGGTACCAATTTATCACAGAATCACAGAATGTTTAGAGTCGGAAGGGACCTTAA
Source organism: Stercorarius parasiticus (assembly GCA_013396915.1). Taxonomy (NCBI): domain Eukaryota; kingdom Metazoa; phylum Chordata; class Aves; order Charadriiformes; family Stercorariidae; genus Stercorarius; species Stercorarius parasiticus. The sequence continues at coordinate 188,761 of VWZL01005299.1, read as the reverse complement.
AGATCACCTAGTTCCAACCCCCCTGCCCTGGGCAGGGACACCTCCCACCAGCCCAGGTTGCTCCAAGCCCCATCCAACCTGGCCTTGAACCCCTTCAGGGATGGGGCAGCCACAGCTTCTCTGGGCAACGTGGGACAGGGACTCAACAAACTAATATTCAGTGCAAACAGAAGAGCCCCATTGTTTGTATATTATCCCCTCCCACTCTAAAAAGTAATTTGCCATGTCGTCAGGGTACCTACATGAGATGGGTGTGGGGAGCCAGGGGGAGGACTCTGCCTTCCTCAGCATTTGTCCTGACATCCCTCCTGGAAGGGAGGGGTAAGCAGGAGTGGCCAAAGCATCTCCTCCATAGAGAATGCCAGCTTGTCTACCTATAGCAAAGGGATGCTCTTGCTGGTCTATACTTAAGTGCTTTGCCACAAAGAGCTTTGCAGGTCTCTATTGCATGTCTGTGTATGTCTAATGGCATACTAATAATGTGTAATCCACAGGCTGATCTTTAGGAAAATTCTGTTGTTTTCCGTTAGAAAATACTACATGACAAATGCTAATTGTCTCTTCCTTGTAGTGTTTTAACCAATCATGTGCTATTTACATCAATAAAGGAAGTGGTCTCCAAAATGCAACATTTACATCAAGAGGAAAATCCCTTGCCTCATAGCGGAGCATCTTGTGCCTCCTTTGGCCGCAGATGCTGATAGGCAACATTTGATCAGCAGCCACTGCCATTGTTTTTACTTTCTGTTTTCTGTTGTGTAAATGCCAGCGAGGGCCTGATTAGGATGCTGAACGTATCGTTAGCAACATTGCTAATAAGTGAACACCCCAGCGCTTATTAGCAAGGTCTCGCTGCGTGATGAAATTGCCATTTCAGTACCGGGAGCTGGAGCAGCGGAAGTGACAGGAGAAGGTCCATCCATCCGCCTATCCGCGCATGTCTGTGAGGCAGCTGGAGTCACCGGGACGGTGGGACCGGTTGAGGTTCAAGGTCGCTGCTGACATTCAGCTGTCACAGCTTCATTGTCTGCATGCCTTCCCTCCATTGACACGTTCAAGGGCACTTTATAGCCAGCACAAAGAGCCAGTCAATTGATACCATTGCACTCCCTGTGTGCACAAACCGGGCGCTTGTTCAGGACTGTTGATACAGTCTCACGTTTATTCATTAGCGGAGCCATTGAAATAGCGACTCGCCCAACACCGCTCCTAACAACACGGGCTTGCCTGTTTTAGTCCAAACATTTAGCTATGTCTTTTTAAAGTTTTGCCCGGTGTTCTCTAATTGAGGTAACATTATCTGCATTTTAATGCTAGGCCATTTGTGTCCAATGAAAGATTACCTGAGGAACGCTGCCATTTACCACTCCAGTTTAAATACAGACGGCTGCAAAGAAAAAATATACACAAAAGATGCAAGCAAGGGAAAAAAGGCAGATATTTATTTGTTCTGAAATCCAATTGCTCAGAAATAGTCTGCTGTGAAAAAGGGGAAAACATAAGCTTGGGTCATGGAAGAGACAGTGATTAGCTCCATTGTTAGGGGCTCTTTGAGCTTCGTTGGTCCTAAAGAAAAACCCACTAATGAATCTATTGAAGCTTGCCAAACTTTGGAAGACAACTTAAGTTGTGGCGCTTGTCTGAGACCTGGTAGTGAGTATGCTGATACAGAAAACAGCAAATGTACATCTTTATTAACTGCTTTCCTCCACAGCCCCTACAAAGACTGCTGATGATTGTTTATTCCAAAAACGTGCTTTACCTGTAAGCACAGTTCTTTAATTGAAAACTTTGATTTTGGGAAACCAGCATACGGAGGTTAAAATATAAAATGTGAGGCCTGGCGCTATGTGCTAGAGGAAACTTCAGAACTCCTTTTACTGCTGTTTCCACAATGGGGCCAGAGGAAAGTTTGTTTTCTGTGAGCTTGCTTGGGAGACATTAATTTTGGTATTTGTCTTCATGCTTGATCAAGGACTTGAAATGTTTACAGCCAGACCTCACCACCACAGTAAACTTCGCCATCACATTAGTTGCATATCAAAAGCTACTGGTTGCTAAATGCTCTACGCAAAAATACAGGTTTTACTGTACAAAGCTATTCCCTTATGTTTGTTTTTTTTTTATTGCCTGCTTTCTCCTGTACTGCCCGAGCTCCTTTGTCACGGCGCTGGTGCGGCAGAGGCTGCAGCAGAGCAAACTTCCCACCAGCCTGCCTCATCTGATGGGGAGGGACCACCTCTAGAGGCTGCAAGCTGTGGAGACAGTTGACAGGGGTGCCAATTAGTGTCAATTGTTGCCATCGTTCTCTGATATGGACATCTGTCCATTGGGAACCAGCCTGAGACCACCAAACTAATCTGACAGAAACCAGTGCATAGGCACCAGCTGAAAACTGTCTCCAGTTACACACCAGCTATCTGAACCTGCCTGATAAGGGCATGCGTTAGGCTGTGCAAGCAGAAGGCCATGCATCCTTGGCAATGGTGAAGCACTGTGTTCATCCCATGAAAACATATATTGTCATGTAGGCAAGAACCGATGTTCAGGTGATGGCGTGAGAGGGCCCTGGAGGGCAATGGTTGATCCCAGGTGAGGCCTCCACCGATCGACCCTCCACTGGGAGTCCCACCTACCTCCAGTTGGCCTTGCACTTTAGCAGCAAGATCTCACCCGGAGCTTTTTCATTTAATCTGGAAAGCTGCAACCCCAACCTCTCCATCGTCACCGGGTCAATTAGCAGTTTTTAAAATCACCAGATGGGACACCTGGTAACCTAGCAGGATGTCAGGAGAGATTTTCCTGAGGGGTGTTCAGAAAGGTCTGGCTGTGGCTGACAGGCTTTTTGCCTCCTTCACATCCATCACAGGACAGACCTGGCAGCTGGAGGCCCAAGTCCTTTAAGTGTTTATGGCTCAGATAGAGATCCCACTTCAACTTGTCAAAAGATAGTGCAGTTGAAAACTAAACCAGCTCTTCCTTAGAGATACCATATCTGGTAGTAGATGGTTCCCTTGCAGTGTTTATAAGTGATATTGAGGGTATTTAATCCCACTTAGTCTGTGTAATGCTTCCCTTGTACATATGAGGCAGTGAAACAGTTCCTGTGTTCAGTTATGATTGTGCATCCAAAGGTTCCAAAGTTCGTTACCACGTGCTTACAAATACATAAGCCTTCACTCCACATCACACTACACCAGTGCAACTGAAACGGTTTAACCAAGCCTCTTCTCCACTTCTGCCAGCTTTCCTAAAACCAATGCATCTTGTGTATAGATGCAGCCAAGGATGTCCTGTGGCTTGCAAGAAAGCCAATGTCTCAATTTAGGCATTGACTGAGTTCCCATCACTCCAGAATGAGTTAGTCAACTTCTGCAACTCACCCCTGCCAGACACTCGGGTTTAACCTGAAAAATGTGTGTTTCTGGGTAGTTTCCAGTTTTATGGGTTGCAGTGCAACCTGGATCCTTAAAAGCCCAGGTGAAAATACCATATTCCTGTGAGGATACTAATACATCGTCAAAGTCATATTTCATGCTTTGTCGACGCCTAAACCCACTCTGAAACAGGCAACAGAAAAAAATTCATTTTCATTACAGGGAACACCACGTTGAGTCCCAAGGAGATGGAAACACCAGCTATGTTGTGCATCTGGCTTTGCTTGTAGGGGATGATTTAGGCAGCACCATGGGTTTGGTCCAAGATACTCTGCAGAGAGCAATGGGCTTGGACCCAGATAAATCTGCTCTGACTACTCTTTGTGCTATGTTTGTTGGGAAAATTAAGAAAAGAGAAACCAGTTCTAAATTACTGTGAAATAATAGGACAATAATAACAGCGGCAAAGAGAATCAGTGTAGTACAGCAAGGTTATCTGCATAACAAATTTTCTTTGTATGCGTGTATGTGCAAGCACAAGTATACCACCAATATCACAGCGTTACTTAACTAGTGTTTGTGCGGGTGTTTTTCTAGCATCAGCATCTGTATTTCTGGATGAATTACAAGGTCATGCTAGTAAAAACCAAAACCCTAAAAGTAGGCTTCTGATTTTGCCTATTTTGGATGTACTGTACAACCAGCAATTCCTATTAGCATCAACAGGATTTGCAATAATTAATTTTTGGAAAATCAGGTTACTTAGAAGTAAAATTTTCCCAACATGCTAGAGAAGTTTGTAGGAGATGTAAAATCTTTTCTGCTATGTTGAAAAAAACAGGGAAGCTTTCAGGTCCATGAACACTTCCTAACATCCCAGCCTCATACAAGACATTAACTCTTCCTGTATACTTTACTTCTTGTGCTGAGGCCATCACGACCGCAAAAAAATTATGATAAAATTGACTTTGAGAATTTTAAAATTTTATTTTTATGCGCATAAAATCAGCTTCCATTTTTTGATCGACATATCCACGTACATTCTTGCTTAGAGCATTCCTGATTTATAGTGATTGTGTATTGGGATTAAGCTGTTTTCGAGACTGTATTGCTCTTCTGGTTCTTCCTATTTTATTTTCTTTTTGTATTCCATTTTGTCCTGGAAAACCTTGTATCTCAATGGCTTTTTTCGATTTTGTAAACCTAAATCTGCTACTGATAAAATCAGTGAGACCTACATCATTGATGTCTGAAGAAGTATGACAAAGCCATACTGTTTGGATAAAATATATCAAGCAAATGTTCTTCTTGTGATTTTAAAAGCTGGGTCGTGCACCATTTTCTTTTATAATTTAACTTGGCTCCTCACTGACACAACTCATTTGGACTCTTCTACTTCTTAAATAAGGAGTAAACACCGTAACGTATCACACATTGTTCACATGAGGCTGTTCATTAATAAAGGGAGTGTTTAGATGCAGCAATATTGCGAAAATAATGTTTGGCCTTTTGTGAATAAATGACAGAAAAAATTTCAGTTAAGAATAGCTCTGGTGGTCTGGCACACTGGTATAAATTATATCAGAAACCAAGTATTCTAATTCCCTCTCCCTTTTTTCACAAAGAAGTCTACATCTGGCCCTAAATGTAGTACTGATTATTTTAATTTTTGTTATAGCCTGCTAATTACACCAAGTCATATTCATATATTGTTGAAGGAAGGTTAATTAGCAGTAGTAAAAATCAACCTTGTGAAACTCAAACTGCAATTAGACCAGATTGTAACATTTTTGCAGTTGTAATAGATGCATTTTGTGTTGTTCAAAACTAGACATTTTAATTACATTATCTGGTGCTTTAGATAAACAAACATCATTTTTAAGACACAAAAGACTTGCTGGTGTAATTTCATTTTACCTTTCAACAGCATAGAGCCAAACCAAGCAGTTTACAAAGCAGGAATTTAGATAATATTTTGTTCTTGCAGATTAAGGAAAAAAAAAAAAGGAGGGAGGTAGATAGGGAGGGAAGAGGCAAAGGGGGTGGGAGCAGCTTACTATTCTAATAGCTCAGTCTTTCATGGAAGGATTGTTGAAATACTCTTTGAGCTAATTTTTAATCTAGAATGAGAATTATTTGATGGGTTTACCCAGTAATTAGCAAGATCCATAATCAAGACAACTGATTTTCTACTGGGGAATCTAAGAAACTGAGTGCATCTGTTAACAGCGTGTAGTCAAGCAGCATGCAACTGACTTGCTTTGCCATAGCAAGACTAGTTGTGCCTGATAAGAAAAAAAAGAAAGCTATTATTATGTTAATAGCTAAGTCCATGTAAAAATAAAGTCATATTTGTCCTGTAGGAGTAGTAACTGTGTTGCACTACTGAAATTGGTGGCCCACAATGTCATTAGCAATGAACACAACCAGACGTGCTGAGCTGTGCCTGACACGGGCAAACAGCTTCCCGTACCTCAACACAGGCTCAAAATGAACTCATTTTTAATATTTACATAATTTGCCATTTGTAAATTATTTTTTTGGCTCTTTTTTGATATTCTTGTAGCAGATGACCATGTTGGCATCTTGAACATTTTGGGGTTGTTTATTGTTTGGCTTGTTGCTGATGGTTAGCAGAAGAGACACTTTCAGGTTCTGTTCAAGGAACCTCAGGGCTCTCTTTTAGGCAGTTCAACCTAATGGAATTAAGCCTGACATGTTTCAACTCTATTTCTTTATAAAATAAACATAAAACAATGGTGTAGATTTCTAATAAAGCTCTTGAGCCGTGTGAGACTCAAACTTTCCCTGTTTCTTTACACATCTGTAAATAAAGACCATAAAAGAAGAGTACAACAGGATAAATCAACACGAATTTGGAATCCACTGCAGCATATTAAATGGCGCAGTCTCACTGAAAGAAAGGGCGACCCCGCGGCTTCTTGCAGTTTGAAGCTAATTGTTTTCGTCAGGATGGGAACGTCTGGAAGTCCACTGCAGTGTCCCACCAGCAAGGCTTCAGTAACTGAGCCGGCTTGCGGAGAATGAGCCCACTTTGTAGCGACACAGCGGGCTCAGACACCACCTATTCTACTCTCCAAACTGTCATGCATAACAACTTCATTGTGCTAAATTGAACTTGAAAGCAACCAAAGGCTATGAGAAGGAGAGGCTATGAGAAAAGCGTGCTGTCAGCGCTGGCAAAAGCTGACCTGGAAAGTAGGCTCAGAGACAGGAGAATAAAAGACCAGGGCCCATGAACACAGCATATTGTTTCGTTTTAAAGTATGATTCCCATACCAGCAAAAGTAGCAAATGTGATGTAAATTTATTTAAATAGATTCCACTGCTTAAAAGTTTGCCAGCCGCTCTTATCCAACTTTCCCAGCTCTCTGATTCGTTACTTACAGTGGGAATATAATGACATATAGTCATCATTGTAACAGCTTCTTTGCAGGGGCACAATGATGATTAATAGCTAGCAGCAAATTTTCACATGGGCTCTGAAGCACTATAGCGTTAAGCAGCCAAACACTCCCAAATCCCCCTTTTCTGTTCCACTGAAAAGTCCTCTCCTTGTACCTTGCAGATATGAACAAAGCCTATCTTAATTCCAATCAGCTTTTCCTCATTCAAAGAAACTTTCTCTTTTTCATAATTGATTCATGTGCATTTTTTTTCAGTCTTTCACTGAGCCTGAGACTTTTTTTTTGCTGGGGAAGGGAGGAAGTAATTTCAGTAATAACTTCTTTTGCTTTGTTTTTCCCTCCAAAATGTATTTCAAGACATTTCTCAGATAGTTGAGCTAATGTACATTAAAAAAACCCGCAAAAAACAAAAAAGAAGCCTTAACTTTCTCTGCATTGAATGATTATTAACCATGAGCACTGAGGGATGAGCTCAGACAAACAGCTCTGGTAACGTAAGTCAAAGACTGGAGAGCAACAACAATAAGTTGCTTCTATTTATTGTATCAATTCCCATTCCCATAAGAAACTTACAGCTGAAACTGGGATGGATTCATTTTTCCATGCAGAATTATTTCAAAGATAAGATAACTTTGAATAGAAATATTTTATTAGAAATATTTAGAAATACTTAGAAATATTTCAGTTTTATTGTAATGTTTATTCACTGATGTGAACTTAACGGTTTTCCATAAATGTCCTTTCCACATTGATGGAGGAAAACATAGTTTTAGAACTGATTCAGTCTTCCTTTCATCAGTTTCAGTATGGTATAACTACACTTCAGCAACTACACTTTGAGGGAATTACACCTGATTTACACCAGAATGAGCATAGGGCAGATCAGCAGGATTCAGTTTTGATTTTTTTATCTGGGAAAACACTTTTTAAAGAGAAAGAAAAATTTCAAAGCAATATTGGGAAGCTAAATTTTACACAGAATTTCAGTCTGTTTTACTCCCCCTATGGCAGAAATTGGCTACAATTCTATAGCTCCACACATGAACAACTAAGGCTGTTGATGTTTGACTGGTAGACTTCGCACATTACTGGTGTTCCACTCATGAACTGCTGTACATCAGATTTCATCTGTCCAGGGAAGAAGAGTATTTCCTTGGCATTTGCATATTAAATATAATGTAGAGAAGAATGGATTTTGAAAACAGCATAGTTTCTAGGAATAAGTAGTGTTTGCTGAAATCGCTTCATACAGTATGTGAGATGAGGAAGTAAATAAATTCATCATTAATCTTCTTTTTTATGCATTTTAAGAGAACACTGTGGTCAAGTTAACTGTATTTTCTAGAAGAGGCGAAAATTTTCATCTTTATTTTTGCTCCCAACAGTTCATTTTGAAAAAAAGTATAAAATATCTGTGAACATTTGCAATTGTTTTTCTTTTGTGGAAAATTTTCATTCTGTTAATTTTGTTTCAGGGATGAAAGCCTTTAGCAAGACAAACTGCACAGCAGACTGGGTTTATGATTTTCATTGAAAATTTCTCAAGAATACTTAGGAAGTAGCATTGCATAGAAAAATCTCTCAAGAGATCAAATTTCTACTCAAGTTCTTTCTGTTGCAGCACTTTGCAGTTTTGCTCCTTTTGTACGTTTCAAATATTTTTACCCTGACATAACTTAGCAGAATTACATATGATTTAATACGCGTGACCCAGGACTTGAATCAAGCTCATAGGATTTTTGCCAAGAGTTATTAATGTTCAGTGAAGTAGAGGTTGTATTACAAAGTTGTAATTCTTCTGCGGTATCAGTGTGTGAGGTTCTTTCCACTTAACTGAAAGATATACTGCATTCAAGAAAAATCTTGTGTTGTTTTCTACAAGCGACACTTTTGACATTTAATTGAAATTGTTTGACATTTAATTGAAAGAGTTAAAAATGATGTAAATTCTAATATGTACCAGTGACTTGTATTAAATAACACTTACTTCACAGTTATTTAAGAGGGACTGCATTGAAAATATTCCTGGAGAAGCGGAAACATAAACTTGCCTATGGATGAGGGCGATCCATTCACTGGTTTATGGACCCCAGGTCCCTCGGATGGAGTCACAAATCTACCCAGCGCCTCTGTGAGTGGTGTTTTGTATTTAGAACCCTGAACTTGCTGCAAAATATGTAAAATCTTGTGTAGTCAGCGAGGTCCCCTTTGACTATGCATCTGAAGCCTTATCTGTGTTGTTTATTTCAGCAAATCCGTAGAATACATACACACTCCCGATAGCCTCAGACAGCGGTATGCAAATAAATGGCATGAGGGGCTAAAATCTCAGATGACCTACCCTTTTCAGGATGTGTCAGCATGAGCACATTCAACATGTCAACATGTTCATGCATCCTAATATACCTTTTGGAGGACAGCAGAATCCCAGCACAGCCCGGGTTTTACAGCTAGGAGCCTTGCAAAAGTGCATTTGTTCCACTTTTCGGTGCTATGTATGTATCCTGGTTTCACAGGGACAAGCTTTATGTAAATGCAATGTTAGATGGGAAAACTCCTTTCACCAGCAGTCTTTAGTGATTTGTGGGAATAGGTCACATCACATAATTTGCTGAAAATATTAGACAGATCCAACCCAAGGGCATGGCCAAGTATTCTTGATACTTGCAGAAGTCTAGCTCTGAATTTCAGGCTCATACTCCAGCGTACCTCAGCCTCTACCTTCTGCTATGTTGTGAGCTTCTGAGCCACCGAATTCAGCTATCTTCCCTCACTTTGAAGAATGTTCATTCCCCTTCCACCATCAGTTCTGAGATATTTTGATATGTGACAAATCTTTCCATGGTTTCCCCAGCACAGCCCTATGCGTACTCAAACAACACATACCTAACCAGTACAGCAGTTGCAGGTTTGCAGGTTAAATCTAGGAAAATATACTTGCTTTTAGTGGAAAAAAATGGTCTATTTTTGCCATCCTTTCTCATGTTGAGTGGTAACTTAAAACTTCTGCTGGTAAGTTAGACCCTCATTCAGCAGGAATAGGGGTCAGAATCTACTTCTTCATGGTTTTAGGTTGGACGCAAAAAGTGATCATTTTGTTTCCACTCTCATTTGCACTAAATATATTCCTTCCCTCTTCCTACCTTCAGACTTATTAAATTTTTCTGCTACTTATTTTTCTCCCCTACAACCTGTTCTCTCACATGGTTCTCCTCTTTCTTCCATGCTTTTTTTTTCCCCCTGGAATGCAGAAAAAACTCATTTTTGTTCCCTATGCACTTGCCTGGACTCCTGTATTGCCTTTTGCACCCTCCTTGAAAATTCTCTTCTGCTGAGTTCTGGGCCACCAGAGGTCCATCTTTGGGTTCCTTTTTTGCTTCAGAGCAGCCTTCCAGTTCATTGTCCTTTTTGAGTTTGTCGACATCATATGGGCTTGTGTGTCCTCCATTTCCAGCAGCTTTTAGTCACCTTTTTTAAGGTCACAGTATTATGCAGCAGTGCACACTCTCTGTGCATTGAAGATCTCAGACTTGATGTGCCTACTACAGTGGTGTAATTCTCCCTGTAAGGGTTTCCATTTATAAGGAAGCGAAGTGTCTGTATAGTCCTCTGGCTCTTCCTATCTTAAATTAAATTTTCTCATTCCAGATATACACAGTTGCACATTTCCAAGTTATTCTGTTTTATTATCCAGTTCCAGATCACTACTTGTTTCCTCTGTGAGCTGTCAACCTTGTGATGAACCTAGATTAAATATCTGGATTAAAATTGTGCCAAAGCCGGTGAACAAATACATTTAATTGTCTTGGGAAACAGCACTGTGGATGTATTGGCATTACATTTGTGCTTAGTTTCAGCTGCAACAGCCTCTGTTGAACAAAGAAGCCCAAAAGCTGTGAAGAAAACTTATTCCTGTTCAAAGTCTACCCAAGTATCCAGAGAACAGCTTTTTACTTCTAAATCTCATCTCTGAAAGTCATGAAAGATAAAAAAGTCTTGCTGAAGGTTACCATAGAATAAGCCCCCATCTGCCATTTTCTGATTTTTATTTTTGCCCTGCTTTCTGCATATTCTTTAGGTCATCAGTAAGATCAATAAATCATAAGTATCATTAATATCATAGACACAGATATCCCGTGACATCATGTTTCTTGAATTATTCTTTTAGTCCCTTGCTGACAATTTCTCTTAATTGCTCTAAAGGCAGACAGTGCTTTCTGTCTAGAATTCGACTATTCCTGTTTTCTCTCACTCTCACCCTCACCTTTAACCTTTTACTTTCCTTATCCAATAAAGGACCTCTCAGAAAGTAATTTCCTCCCAAGCATAATATGTATTATTCCTCCAAACTCTTAAAGCAAATAGTTCTTTGCAAAGAAAAGGAGCGCTTTGTACCCTTTAGGAAATAAGGAAGCCAACGTGTCACCCATTACGGGTAGAGTCAGCACATGTTGTCTCTTGTCTCAACATCATGCAAAACAAAGCCCAGTAAAGAATGGGGGAGGATGATGTGGGTAAACACTGATGGGAGATATTGTAGCAGGAAATCTGCGTGTATTGTGGTGGTGGAGGAGAAAAGACGCAGAAAGGACATGGAGAAGCTATGGATTATCACAGTTGATGATAGGAAAGAAGATAAAGCAGATGGCTACTGAAGATATCAAAAAGAATCAGTAGGATTAGCATATAAAGGTGTCCTTCCTTCATCAGTTTACAGGAGGTAATCCATTCGAATTTTCACATTGCAAAATGGTTCTAAAAAGCTTCAGGAGAAGCACTGGAAAATTGGAGTGGCCCCAATTTGGGGCCAACAAGGTGATCAGAGTGCTGGGGAACCTGATGTATGGAGAAAAGTTGAAAGGATTGGGTTTGTTTGGCCTGGGGATGATAAGGCTCAGGAGATCAAAGTAATCTCGTATCTAAAAGGTTGTTATAGAGTAAGAGCTGTCCTTGCTTCACAATGATGCATGGTGACAGCACAAGAGGCAAGGGGCACAAGGTGCTTCAGGGGAAATGCTGTCTGGATGTAAGGAAAGCTTCACTAAGAGCACTCTTAAATATTGGAGCCCTTTGCCTGGGGAAGTGGGAGAGCCTACCTTGCTGGAAATATTCATGTCTTGGCTTGATAAGGCCCTGGATAACCTAATCCGAGGCCCAGAAGGTTGGATCAGATATCTCTAGAAGTCCCTTTCAACCTAGACTTGTCTGTGATTCTGTGACTCATACTAGAACTGACTTTAGCATATGGTTAAAATCCTACAATAAGGCTAATTTTAAAGGCTTTGTTAAAAATTAACACACATTTAAAATTTGAAAATAAAACCCTATATTTTTAAATTACTTCCCAAGGGTAAGCTGTTTGGCAGTTCTAAAAAATTTGAGGGTTCCAGGCCAATGTGCTCGGTTCTTCAGCCAGGCATTCTCCACTCTCACCCCAAATCTCTCTGCCTTGTACGTAGCTCTGTCAACTTATCTATCTGTAAAGCAAGACTGAGATACTGTGTGAGCTTCAGTTAATGTAAATAAGTTACTTTAATGACATCTATTGCAAAAGCAGTCAGACAATATAATTTCGTAAAAACTGAATTTTAGTTGTTTTGTTTATATTCCACTGTGATTGGTGTCACAACACACCTTTTATTGTATCTCCCCTTTAATTTTAACTGCTCACACCCCCTATATTTGTATTTCAAGTCCTGCAATCTCTCCTGTGGTAGTTTGAATCATCAAATCAGCTAACTCTTTGCTGTCTCTCATTTCCTATTCCTTTTCTTATCATTTGTCTTAAAATAGTTCATCTTTTCCCACATCGTACTGCAGTGATGTGCTTTGAACTCATCTCTGATCCTTCTCTATGATCTTTCACACCAAATCCCTTTTCTCTGTTGACCTCCACCCCTAGCTTGTGCCCTTTCCAAGACTTACAAGTTGGCAGTGTCTCTCATTTCTGCAGTGCATTCTGCACTTTACTTCTGACAGTGTTACTTCTACTGTGATTACAGCTATGTTTTTTTAATAATGTAAACTCTTGATCTTTCTTTTCATAAGTAGTATTTGCCTCCTGTAAGACTACGAACACTACTTTATCTTCCATCTCTGAAGTCTCATGTTCTTATGCTCTTTTGCCATAGAATTAAGAAGGCCATGTACCAAGCAATTTCCCTCTTCTGTATAAGCTTTACAATGTTATATTTGTTATATTTGTAAAATAACTGTGCTTCTGTTCCCTGTTCAAATGCTGATTTTACAGTCTTTTCTGCCTTTTCTGCAGCTTCACACCTCTCTTTTCTTGACTCCACTGGAGGACTCAGCAAGTTCTTCTTTCCCCTTCCTTTTCCATCATGCCTAGTCATGTTCTTCCCTATTTCTATGCTCTTATCTCCTTTCCTAGCACCTTTGCTCTATTAAAACGTGATGGTTTTGTGCCCTTATCCTGCTCTCATCTTCAGGCACATATGATGTGATCTTGATGGAGAAGAGGCTGGGCAGCAGTCACCGGAGAAGATGAACCGCTTCAGGAGGACTGTCTGAACTATTGACAGCAACTTCTCCTGCTCCTCTCCTGGACAGGATTCTCACTTTGGTACAGAACGCTTCAGTGTCTGATCACCCCAAGTCTCTCTGGGATGAACTCCTCTGGCAAGCTGGCTGTTTAGTCAAGAAAAATTGAAGAAGAAAATAAGAAATAATTAAAAGACATCCAAATGCTAATGGTCTGTCTCTCCCCTCTCCTGGAGCAGGCTTTCTGTCTCCGGTCCATTTTCCCACTTCCTTGAGTAGTGCTGATTTACCACCAGGACACTCTTTCAACGCCACGCTTTTGAATGGCACTTCCTGTTTCGGCTTTTCTTCAAACAAAACAATTGGGTCTGAGCTCCACAACTGCAGCAAATGCAAACTTTGAATAAGAGGTGAGGCAACCCTGGCACACCCTCAGTTACAAACTGTCTGGGGGCTCAAATAGCTTTTGACATAACTTAGATCAGCCTGAAGGTGATCTCAGTGACCTCTATGTTTCCCATGGAAACCACCGCACTGGGTAATGATCAGGGCAATAATTACATATTTTGCCCTGCCTTACCTGCCTGGTCACTATCCCTCCCTAGGCAACCACTCCTTCAACAAGAAACGACAAATGGTAGTGTAGAGCATAAAACCACTGTAGCCAGGCTTGTAAGACACGCCTCTTAGGTTAATATTTTTTCTCAGTTTTGAGCACATTGCGATAAATACAACTAATAAGAACATGAGCTTATTCTTTCAGCATCCCACCAGAACAAAGGTGTAATTCAGGCTTTCTGTATGAGTCTCAGCTTTTTCACATCAGCCGACTCTGGCAGGTGCTGAGGACAGAAAGTACATCCGTAAAAAAGTCCTAGATCCAGCTCAGGAATCACCTGGGCATTAGGGCTTCCTCACGCAAAGAAGAGGAAAAGGAATGAAAGATGCTGGCCTACTGGGCATCTTTCTCTTTGAGAAGGGAAGAAGGAATTGTGAAAAGGGAGAATAGTGTAGATAAAAAAACTGTTGTATTTACCCAGCCTGACGAGGATGACAACATCCCTTCAGAGGGCAGGCTGGACAAAATCAGCCCTTGACTTCAGTGATCCAGCCATGAAATGTCACAAGCAATACCCCTGGAAAAGTGATTAAAGAATCTTGGGTCACGACAAATATAAAACATAAATAAATATGCTACTAAAGAAAATAAGAAATATTCTAGATCTCTGTTCATGGATGAGATATCTTTGCCTCAAGGAGGAATTTCATTTAGGGACTGGAGATGCATGAAGACCTGTTTTTCTGCCTTTACATATTTTTTGTTTGTTTACTTAGAACTGACAGCACGGTTATTGACCTACAATGTACAAAAAATTATCCTTTCTATTAATGGTATAGATAACAATAAAATTATAGCATACTGACGTGGAAAATGGCACAAAAATGGTAATAAATTTCGCATGGGGGAAGGTAATTATTTTTGTCTTCTCCTGTGGAAATTGCAGAGTACGTGTCTTTTTAAGATGGACTAAAATAAAAAACGGGGAGGGGGTCCAGTTATATCAGAAAATCCAGATGAATTGTGACTTCTCTCTTTCTGAGAAGCTGAGGTGAGCTTCTTTTTGAGCCAGGCTGGCTCAAACAGTGAGAGAAATAAGGGAATTACTGTGCAATGGCCATCATGTGACCAACCTCTACTATTTGTCTCAATGAACCAGGTATGAACTTGAAATACACTGAATGGCATGATAGAGGGATAAAACAAACCTGCAGAAAAACAGACAGCAAAAAGCTTTTAGGGATCACAAACAAAACTTGCACAAATCTGTTAAGTGCTCGTTCATGGATGCGATTCAAGACATGTGGCAGTCTAAATTGGGATAGGATTGGACAAAAGGTTGTGGAAATGAAATGCTCCCTGCAAAGTTTCTGTGTTTAATTTGTGTGCATTTTCTGCTCTTTAGCTGAAAAATAAATCTAGAAGTTGTGCCTGAGCCACCTTAGCTTCCTGGTGTGAAGAACTTGTGCTCTGATGCAGGGACACTAGTTGCTTGGTTTTTGGCAGCTCCAGGAAACAAATTCTGTGAAGCACCGGGAATAATATAAAAATGGAGCATCACTGTCAAGCTATCAAAAATAAATGAAACTTTCAATATGTAGGTAATAATACTACAATCTACAAAGGTGCTATAATATACTACATCCAAGACAGTGTGCTATAAAACCGCTATTTCTTCTGAACAAAAAATCTTTGAAAAGACAACCTTTCATCAGAAGTCTTGGTAAACTTACACCAATGAGCTTAATAAAATTGGACCTGATGCTACTCTTAAATCTCATAAAATTGCCTACTTTCTGACATTTCCTGTGTTTGTTCATGTTTCCCCATGGAAATATACCAAAGTCAAAAACAGAAAAATCTTGAAATCTTTTTCATGCTTTTGATAATATACTTTCTTCAAATAATGTTTAACTTGCAATAACTCTTCAAGCCATGTAGAACAGAGTATTTTTAACTTCTCTTCTTTCTCCTTCCTCCAAACAGTTGTTAAAATAAAAAGAAAGCAATTGAAGTGCCACCCACATGGTAGATAACTCAATTTGTTGTTTTGCTGCAAGGTAATCTATACATGCCAGGGCATACAGTGACGTCTCTGCACCTCTTATAGCAGAATTGCCTCAAGGTGAAATTTTTAGTTGCAAAATTTAAAGTTTCATTTCCCTTTGGATGGGATATTAAACTTTATAAAATAAAGTTAACTGTTAATTTGATATGTATCATAGCTTTTGTTTCTTGATACAATAGCATTTATCTGTCATGTAAAATACACAGAAACTGCAAATTTCCTTTCTATTCAAAACAGCTTTTCACTGAAGTTCATGTGAATAGACTAATCTTAGCAATTCTTACAATCTTATAAATTCTACAAGTTTTTTCTGCCTGTCCCATTTCATAAGAATTGAAAAAGTATTTAGATTAAAGGTGTTATGAGTGATCACACACACGACAAAGCAACTTATTTTCTAATCTTTTTGTTCAGATGTTATTTTCAGATGATTGAGATTGGGTCCAATTCTCTGTTGAACTGAAAAAGAATCGGTATTCTGTCATAAATAAAAGTGGTATTTAACAGAAGAAAGATTTTTCTTTAGCTAGTTAAAAATCTCTCAGGGGGATAACTTTGCTAATTATATGAAACATATTTTTTTTATTCCTTCCTCTCCTTATCCTCAATTTGTCTACTGTTCTTTATTTTCCCAAACGTTTACTGTTCTTTAGATTTTTATAAAGGGAAGGGGGGAGGGGGAGCGATTAGACCATGTCTGTGTTGAGAACTAGCTTCAATACTCTTTATTGTTAAGAATGTAACCAGATGCTTAACTAAAATATTTGATCCTCTGTGTTTCAGTCAAAAGCTCCTTTTTAAATCATAGATAAAGCAAGGTCAGAGGAAAGGCTTTCCCTTGCTTTATGAACTGAGGAAGTAATCTGGGTATGTGTTTTGGATATACCTAACTCCCCACATAAGAATAAATCTAAATCTGGAGCTAGTTTCAGGTTCGATATCTTTCACTAAAAGTTGGACCTTCTGAAATCCAATACAAGGTAGAACTCACAAATGGGGATTCTGTTTTGTGAGGGTGTAATTGCACTAGTCATTTCAGTCCTAAACCCTTATATATCCCCTTACCCTCCTTTACTTAGAACAGCATTGCTGTGATCAACTAGCAGAATTTTATGAAGACCTAAACATTGTTTGCATAGGCTTATGTGTGTACCGGTTGGGTTCATGGCACTTTGTATGAATTATATCAATCAAGATGGAATGAGAGAAATCTTTATTTGTTGTATTATAGCCGGAAATCTGAAGGTAAATGATACTAACAGTGTAGCAACAACTTAGTTTACATGCTACTCTGGAGGTACAATGGTTGTTTTGTTGAGTGCTTGCTTTTGTGCCTAGTCTCTGTTACAGAGTGTTATAAACGTGGTGAAATGAATTAAGTTGTTTTTCTGCTCCATTTTTTTCAAGCAAAATGAGATCACTTGTTATTATAATTGTCCTCCCTGATACTGATAAAATTCCAAAGTATACATGCTATATTGTATGTATCTTATATGCTCTAACTACGTTAGGCAGTTACATGTGATATGCACATATATTATTCCGTCTCCTCTTTGACCTGCCTTAAACCGTTTGGCCATGATCCAGATCCCAGCAAAATAAATGAAAATATTTTTACTGATTTCATTAAGTTTCAGATCTGATCTGTAGTGAACCTGTCTAAGGCATCATAAGCACCATATGTTCCTTCACCACCGGTACATTTAGTTTTTCTGTTTTCCTTTTTTTTTTTTTTTTTTTCCTGCTTGGCAGCTTAAAGTCTTTGCTGTTCTGCTTGCATAAGCTTCACAGATTGTGCAGCAGGGCAGCAGAATGAATGGTCAGACTCCTTTGACCCACACACTGTCAATCTCAACTTTCAGATCAGATCTACTGCCAGCACTGGAAAGGAAATATTCATAAAAGCACTTATCCTTATGCAATACCCAGCCAGAATGCTGCCAGGGGGCAGGAGATGCTTCTTTCCTAGAAGGTCATGTTGCTTCTGGACATGAAAACCTGAAAAGTTTTGGGTTGCCTACCCAAATTTTTCTTGACACTGCTGCTCTCAAGTTTCTAAAAGTCTCCTGAACATCTCTGAGAACAACATAGATGTGATCAGCCAGCTCTAACTACAGGAGAAATGCGGTAGAAAGCTGCTGGAGCAACAAATAGCCACTACCCCTGCTTCCTTTTCTTGTGTCAATGTCCTGGAAAGCCAGAAAGTCCACTGCTTCTGTGATGGAGGGTCTGGTCCTTGAGGACTATCAGTACTGGGGCTGAGGAGACAAACATCACAATCCCTTTTACCTTCTCTGAAGAGCAATCTCAGCTCTTTCAAAGCTCTCTGATGAGCTATGCTGCGACTACATGCTCTCCTTTGATCTGTTACTGTTACTGGGTGATGAAGTTCAGTTTTGTCCACATGACTGAGAAACCTAGACCTAATTTTGTGTGTGAAAGAGGACGGTCATGGAGACTGCCCGTGGTTGGTCCTGGCTAGTTCATCTCATCTACAGCACTACCATGGCCAGTGTACTGCAAGTCTGTGGGTATGGCCAGGCCACCAGGCAGAGGAGCTCCAGTCCTATGGGTCTTCACACTTAATTCTTAAGGAAAAGTCAGTACCGTCCTGTCCCTAGACGCTATAAAGGTATCACTGTCTTCTGCTGTTTTATCCATAGTGTTGTGTGTATAAAAGTGCTTTGAAATAAGTAAATCTAATTTGAAATGTTGGGTTTTCCCCTCTTTTTTTCCCTAACCATTTCTTTGATGGGTTTCTGAAAGAGTTAGGATGAATGTTACAGATTGGTAGTTTTGGTTGGGTTTTTGTTGGTTTGTTTTGTGTTGTTTTTTTTTTTTTCCCTTGGAAGTGGGAGGTGTCTCAAACCAAGGACACACTTTTAAAACCAGGTCTTCTTTTAGCAACTGGGGAAGTTTTTTCTTGAAAATTCACAGCAAAATCTGAAAATCCTCCTGTAGTCTATGGGAAATTGTGAGCAGGGAAAAATATGTCAAGAGTGTTAGTGGATACCTTGAACACCAGGAATCAGCTTCCTCTGAACCTGCTAAGATCAATATTTTTTAAAGATTATTTTTGAATAAAAAATGTAACTTCAATTATTTTCTAAAAGTTTAAGTCATTTGATTGTATCCAGATCACATTATCCAGCTTTTTCTTGCAGCCGTAAAGACTAGAAACCCTAAATTTTTAAAAATAAAAACAGGGAGCCCTTTTCTGGTCATTTCCAGATTTCTTCTTTTCACATAATCACTTGGTTTCCAGGAATGCACTTCTCTCAATAGTCCCTGAAATATTGCTCAACTCCAGACAAATCATGGGAGTCAGACACAACACAAACTAGGCTCTTAGTCAAAATCTATACGGATATGATCAATATGGATGGATTACACAATATAGCCTTCGGCTAAACCACAGATCAAGTGCTGCACAGAGATCACCTTGCGTTCCCTGGCCGTGTACAGACAAGCGGATAACTCCTACTCCCCTGGGATAATTGCACTTACAGTAGTGTCACGTTACTGCAGGCTGTTAGTATCCGTTGGCCACACTGAAGAAAACAATAAGGTCCATTTAGCTCCAGATGCAGTCCAGAAGTTCTGGGGAATGCATGTCATCCCCATCCCCAGCACGCCTGCATCTCTCCTCTCACTTCAGGAAGCAGATTTTCCATTCCCATTGAACTCATGCAGAAAAGCAGTATCACTACACAGGGAAGGAAAGAAATCTCTGAAATACAATCCCATGAGATGTGGGGCATTTTGGCCAGAGAACAGGGAGAAAAGTGGAGTATGAAACAGGAAATTTGAAATAATTATGGATTTTCTTGGAAAGAAATAATTATCACTTTTGCCCTACAAGTATATAAAATAAATTTAAAATTATTTTTTCCAATACCACCTAAACAAAGTAGCGCATCCCCACAAAATGCTAGGGATCAGCAGGGCTTTCCTGGAGAAACACATTTTTTTCAGGGTCCTTTGTTAGGTTTCTAATGACAGGCTTGTTTGGCTTAGATACACAAAATAGCAGAGGTGGCAAGATAATTTGCTATCATGCATACACCAGCTGCATAAGGAATGGATTTGAAAGGCGAATAAAACACAACTGCAAAAAGTTTAGCACATCAGATCTGACAAGTGCCCATGTGGTAAAGGTGTATTGCCAGGGTAGACTTAGCAGCTCCATTTCTAGATTGTCTGTGGTAGAAAACTATAAATTTTTTTTTTTCAGAAAGGCAAAATCTAGATTGCCTATAGCAAATGTGTGCCCAAGCTTTTTCCAGATAATTCCTTCTGTCAGTTAATCATGACTATTGGATAGCAAACAGCAGAACTGAGGTTTCCACTGAAAAGGCAGATTCAATTTCAGAAGGATTTTTTGAAGAAAAACATGTAATTTTATAAATATATGAAGAACTGAAATTATATGGTTTTCTGACAACACTTTAAAAGCTGAAGAAATAAGACTGAAAAGATACACGCACTCTCTTTGAAGCTTCTTAATTCCCTTTTTTGCCATTTTTGGTCATTCCACCTTTTTTGTTTCTCCTGATTCCTTCATCATGGAGGAGGGTAGTAAAAAAGGTGAAAGTGTTAGGAGGCTCCTTTTCTTTTTGTTCCTGCATGCGTCCGATGTCTTTTCCTTTCATTGTATGCCATAGTTCTCCTTTCTCAGTGGCTGAAAACTCTAGACAGCAGGGGCAAGACATGCCACAGAGTTGTTGTCGGAAAGGATTTTCTCCATCTACCTTTCTGGTCCCTCCACTGTTCCTGCACGTTTTGGTCTGAGCTCCAGATCTGTTACATTATATGTCATTATATGAGAACTAAGAAATGCAATTAAATGCAAATAAGAAATTTATTTATTTTTTCCATCCAAAATTTGCAACTGAGTTGTATATTCTATAATGAGAAAAGCATACACATTGTACCTATGGGAAAAATAAGAGCAAATCAAGATGAATAGAGCAAAACTACATTATTTTCCCTTCTTTCCTTCCTTTGCCTTTCTCCAGTGTCTGGAAACCATTTGGATCAGAAAATTATAGCTAGATAAAAATTGGCCTCCATAAATATTTTAATAGCCATAGATATGGTGTTACAGTCAGGGATTACATTATACCAACCATTCTTACAGCATGGTTTTTTTGCAGCTTGTTATACATTGGCTTTCCTGGAAGCACCCAGGCTTTCTGCCAGCAGAGACCAAATGAAGCTATCTATGTAGGATGCTTTAGCTTAGGTTAGGTTAGACTGAAACCACCCTCCTGCATCCCAGTGTCTTTTATTTGGACAACTGGACTCATGAAGTTTAGTTCACCATGTGGTTTGCTGGACTCCATGAGCAAGCAGTGGAAAAAGAGATGTCTATTTTAACGGCTTAACAGTGTGTAATCCACCCTTCTGCCTTTCCATTGCCACCCATGAACAAGAACAGAGGAATGGATCTATACTATTTATTAAACAGACACAATGAAATTCAGGTATGAATAGAATGCAGGAAATATCATAAACTTCAGCTCCAGAAAGAGAAGACTTGGGAAAAAACAAAGGTTTTGGTTTTCTTCCTCAAAATTAGCCTTTACAATGTAAAAGTACATATTGATATTGTGTTGAATACATTTTGTGTACCGAATTTGTCGCAACAGCACTATATAAAGACTGAGGTTCTACCATAACTTTAATGTAATGCTGACTTTGTTACTTAATTATGGCCTTTTCCGTGAACAGTATTAATTACACATTGCAGTGTCTCTCTGCTTCCTACCAGGATAAGACTCGCAGCTACATGACATTTAAGTGGGGAATATCATCACTGGTTTTGGCAGAGGGGAGAGTTACTTGATGATGTGACAGCATAGATGTGTTTGCCAAAAGCTTTTCATGTTATAAATAGCACGTATGGAGACGTCTTGTACAGAAATGTTATCTGTATCAAGTAAATACAAATAAATAAGGACTTTGCTGAGAAGTGACCTGGCAGATACATCTGCTGTTGTAAGATACATCTTACATGGCCCTATGTTCCATGTATTTGAGGAATAAATGGAACATGTCTCCTTCTAGGACACACGTGTACTTCAACAGCAGTAACAGCTGCTAAGCAAAAGACGATAAACTCAGAAATCATCAAGGGGGAGGCTGATTTTGCTTTTGAGAAAAAATAAAGAACCAGCCTCATGGAAACACAGTAAAGCACCTTATAAGAGTAATCAGTGAATTAAATTAAGCACACTGAAAAATATCATCCTATTTCACCTATAGTAACTAAAAAAAGAAGGAAGGTTAACTGTCCATATGAACTTGCTAGATATATATTTTTATTAGCTCATCTCCAAGAACAAGACTCTAATAATTGGTTAAAAAGCAATCTATCACTATTTATAGTAAGAGCGGTTGCCAAGTAGTAGCTGATAGCCTCAGTCTTTGCTAAGTTGTACTATCATTATTCCCACAGCTGCAGTGCAAGTGCAAAAAGAAAATGAAGCTGTCATTACTTTCCTGTGCCGCACTCTTCCTCCAGGCCATGTCAGGTCTGCAAGGGGATTTTGAGTCCCACCAAACTGTTCTCTTGGAGGCAACATCATCACAGTGGGCTACGGCAGTTGCATACCACAAGCCCTTCCGTTGGAGCCAAGTTTCAGAAGACCACTTTAGAGCCAAAAACCACTCTGGGTCATGGTAGGGAAAGAGGACTGATCCTGAATTGACCTGAATTGTTGTGGTGGGATGATTGAGGTTTGTATCTCAGGCAGGTGTCATGTGTCCATTCTGTTCTGAAAGCGGATGGCACAGGAAGAATTTGGTTGCTCCTGTAGGTTGCTTCAATGCTCAGATAATAGCCCAAACAAACAGTCATCAGCCTCAGTCCCCCCACATTCTAGTAACAGCTTTGGATTTAAGTTTATTAAAAAAAAAAAAAAGGCAAACACCCATAATTGCGTTCTTTTTCTTCTGGTTTCTGAGCCCTGAGGGTCAAACTCAATTAGAATATTTTGATGAGATCCATTTTTTTTTTCTGGAACATGAAGAATTCCTCCCTCCTCACATACCCAAAGTGCAATGATTACAATAAAATCAGGAGCTGACAATAAGCTGAGTCATATTTTATTAAACCAAGCAGCACACACGCGCACAAACGAAATAGGAAGAGTCTAAGAAGAATCCATGTATTGTGAAAAAAAGAAAGGGGCAGAGGTTTTGGAGTTGATTGTTGGTGGATGCTGGAAAAAAAAAATGCATAAGGCATTAGCTTCAGATGTGAATCGATACATGTACCACTACAATGTCTTGGTTCTGTAGTCAATGGAAAGGGTTAAATGTCCTTGGGGTGGATTTAAAGTATCTAAATTAAACTCCTAAAGTCAAGCTGTGTGCATACTCCCAAGAAGAAATGCAGGGAAGTGACTTAAGGTTGTTTAAGTTTTCGCTAGGAGACACTGAGCTACTCATTTTGCCAGTAATTTATAAACATTACACAGATCATTTGATATTCTGTTAGTGAGATACTGACAAGGAGAGTTTAGCAAAGGAAAAGGCAATATTAGCAGTCTAGAATCATGAGTCTGGCCCTTCCATATTTGACCTTCATGAATAGAATACAACTTGTTTTGTTTTTTTAATTTGAAAGTATGACAAAGATCTTAGCTCACAAAATTAAAGGCAAATACAACTAATCTAAGAGGGCTGAGCTATCATTCAGGTAGCATCTTCAGATGGCACAGGGCAGTGGGAGAGATGGCAACAGTGGTCACATTTCAAGGGGAATGATTTCTCCTGGGGAGACCTGGAGGTTCAGCATTTCTCATTTCCCAATCTAACATACTCTCTTTCATTTCTTCTGTCACGTGTAGCATTCAGACTACGGCTGAAGTCAGATGAAAACTTTGTTATTTTTGTGAGGCGTTTGAGCTATAAAACCTGTATTCAGTTGAATGAATCTCTAAGGTCATCAACACCCATGTCTCTCTCTCATGTCTTTTTCCTTTTTTTGTATTTTACAGTGAGTAGGAACTCTCACCTCCAAGTTAACTTGCTCTAAGTTTATCATGTTTTGAAATTAACACCCAGAACCTGCACTTTTTTTAAGCAATAAGAAGAAAAGCCTGGTGGTTGTGGTCCATTAACAGTCTCTCAGTTAACTTTGCTCCCAATTTATTTGCTTTTAATTGAGACCTTATTTATGGTGAAACCATTGCTGCTGAGGACAGAGTATTGCTACAAAAACACAGATGACTGCCTGGTTTTCATATACATTAGTAAATTATGAAAGATAGAATATCTCATGGAGCTGACACATATGGAATTAATCCTGAAGCTACCTCATATTCACTTTCTCAGGCTCAAGATAGTATATTAAGCTATCGCTTTTGAAAGGCAGTCCCAACAGCAAACAAAAATGGGGCACAAACGTTAAGTGGCAAACAAGATTTGAGATAGAGGTTACCTGCTGTATTTGTAAATAAAGTGCAAACTCAGGTGGATGACTTCCATACTTGCAGATAATATGCTAATTGCACGAAGCAGGAATTTGAAAGCCCAGAACTGAAAGCTCAGAACTCTGGACAGGGTGTAATTGTATGTAAATGGATAACATGAAATTACAAGGGGAAAAAAATATAAGAAACACTGAAGTTATTAATTCCATAGTACATAATTAAATGGAAAAATTGAATTTTCAGCATTCCATGGTGTTAAGTAGCAGCCATTAGAAGTTTTAACTAAAATTTAACGCTTTTAAAAATATTTCCTTGCGTGTTCTACTTTATTTGTTACCTAACAATTAGGGATGAATTCTGACCGGTTCCAGAAAAAAATTATTATCCATGGCATTTCTATCACTAGCTACTGCTCTTACTGTAAGCACTACTGTTAATGCTTACATCTTAATAAAATTAAAAGTTTCATTGACAGTTTAAAAATCCATTTATAACTTGACTTGTAAAAGTGAAAATAGAAAAACAGACTGTAAAAATATGTAAGTCCTTTACGACTTGCCATGGGCCACACAAAGCAGATGCCTCAGCAGCATATCGACTGTTCTGCTAAAAATTAGAGATGATCGTTCCCTGTCTCCAATGATAAACCATGTAATAATAAATAACGCTACTTTAGATCTCAGTTTGATGAGCAAAAGAAAGATTTAATCATTGCAAGTTGGTTGCTGCCCCAGAATCAGTGATTTTGACTTGACTGCATTCAATGTGAGTAAAAGGAGGAAAGGTTCAAGTAGCAACATGGCATATATGTCATGCTTTCAAACTGGAAGTCTCATGGGCAGAGAAAATGTAAAGATATGCTGGAGATGAATGTTTAGAATTAGAGATGTGAATGAAAATGTAGGGGTCTATAAGGTGAACTTATAAGACAGCCAAAAATTGTGATTCCACAAGAAAAACAGGCAACACTAAGCAGAGAAGTGAAGGCAGCATACAAAAATCTTTAAAAAATTAAAAAAATATGTTATAGTGGGGTAACAAAGAAAATGGGTTGCAAAAGTATGAAAGAGAATCTTTGTGTAGGTAACTGAAAAGTTTAAGACACCAGAAAGAGATTCATGGTATCTTTACAGAAATAAAGAAACAGATAAAAGGATTTGAAAAAGATGGAGAAAAATCTACAAAATAATAAAAAAAATACACTGGGAACAAAAACAAGTCCTACAAACATTGGGATTCTATTAGCAAATAGTTGTGATAAACCTGTTAGCAGGCAGGCAACCGAGAAACAGTCAAAATTATTTCAGTTCTCCATTTGGAAACAATAAGGACATTCTTACTGCATAAGAATATCATTTAATGAGGTTAATAAGTACTTTCTAGTCAATTAATAGACATTAAGCAACATCTGCCAGTCGGTCTGCATAACTTTTACCCAAGAGTCCTAAAAGACTTGGCTGGGGAGAGCACTCTTTCACTGATGTTAATTTTTAATAAACCTTGAAACAGCAGGGAAATGCCAGAAGACTGTGAGAATGCTGCTGTGCCAATATTCAGAAAGGGCAAGTGGTCCTACCCAAGTAACTTGAGCCAGTCAGAAAAAAAGCTGCTTTGGGAATCGGTTGATAGGTAATTAAAGGACAGCTCACAGGTGATTACGGTAAATAACTTTTGTCAAACAGACCTAACTTCTGAATAAAACTGCTACTATTACGCTGTGTAAAACAAAAGCTATTCTGCCCCCACCAACCCCAGACCAATATGCGGCAAATGGGTTTAGAATTGGCTAATGGGTGGTTCTACAAACAGGAATGGGAAAACTGGGATTTTCTGCTGGGAACTGCAGGGAAGAGGAGCACTGCTAGTGCTTGTCATCGGTGATTCGGTTGTGACTCTAAAATCACTGGTGAAGTAGTAAAAACTGATGGGGACAATCAAATAAATCACCTAATAAGTGGAGTCTGTCTTGACATTTTAATACAGATCTACGAAAGTTGCATGTAGAAAGCAAGCAGGGCCTGTAAAATACGGGACCGCACCCTCATCAACAGCGTCAGAGGAAAAGATCTCAGTGTCACACTCAACTCCAGCCTTGCTGTGGCAGGAAAAGGGTGCTGCTACCCATGCAGATACGTCATCATATAGGGTTTGTTTTTGCACTCTGCAATGGTAAAACCACCATCAAAATTGTTCAGGTGTGGGGTCCTTTTAAAGAAGTTTCAAAGTCAGAAAGGGAGTAGAAAAGACCCCTCAAAGAAGATAATGTTTTACAGTGAGAGGCTTATAGACTCCATCTATTCAGTTTATCAAAAGGCAGATTGAGAGGGGCCTTGGTTACTGTGTGTACGTACCTTCATGGGGAAAACAGACTGGGTGCTAAAGAATCATAGAATCTTAGAATCGTCTAGGTTGGAAGGGACCTTTCCGATCATCTAGTCCAACCATCAACCTAACACTGACAAAATCACCACTAAACCATGTCCCTCAGCACCACATCTATCCATCTTTTAAATACCTCCAGGGATAGCGATTCTGACACTTCCCTGGGCAGCCTGTTCCAATGCTTCATAACCCTTTCTGTGAAGAAATTCTGCCCAATATCCATCCTAAGCCTCCTCTGATACAACTTGAGGCCATTTCCTTGTGTCCAATGGCTTGTTACCTGGGAGGAGAGACCGACCCCCCGGGCTACACCCTCCTTTCAGAGAGTTGTAGAGAGCGAGAAGGTCTCCCCTCAGCCTCCTTTTCTCCAGGCTGAACACCCCCAGCTCCCTCAGCTGCTCCTCACAAGACTTGTGCTCCAGACCCCTCACCAGCTTCCTTGCCCTTCTCTGGAGCCTCAATGTCTTTTTTGTGGTGAGGGGCCCGAAACTGGACTCAGGGCTCAAGGTGGGGCGTCACCAGTGCCCAGTACAGGGCGATGATCACTGCCCTAGTCCTACTCACCACACTGTTCCTGATACAGGCCAGGATGTTGTTGGCCTTCTTGGCCACCTGGGCACACTGCTGGCTCATATTCAGCCAGCTGTCGACCAACACCCCCAGGTCCTTTTCCTCCAGGCAGCT
>VWZL01005299.1:117374-161211 GCA_013396915.1 Stercorarius parasiticus | reverse complement strand
CGAACAGACAAGGTCCTCCTCAGACGTCGGCCATTGAAGAAGAAGCCGAGCCACAGCCGCGCTGCCCCTTTGATCCCTTAGCTTTTATACTGAGCGTGATGCACATGGGATGGAATACCCTGTTGGTCAGTTTTGGGTCACCCGTCCCGTCCGCTCCTCCCTGCAGATGGGACTCCTCTACGCTTCTCCGCTTCCGACCCTCTGACGGGCAAAAAGCGAAGTTAGCTGACCTTGGTTGTTATAGCAATAAGTATAAGCAAGAGCCTCTGTGCACACCATTCCTTGGTATAATCAGGTCTTATCACTCTGAGAGCGAACAGTTTCTGAGCAACATGCTGTTAATTTCAGACTTTAGTCAGTTAGAAGAGGCCCAGCTAAAAAGTAAAATTACAAATCAGAAAATTGGTTCTGTTTTACCTCAAACCAGGACACTTGGCCTTGTTGAACCTCACACTGTTGGCCTCGGCCCACCATTCCAGCCTTTCCAGATTGCTCTGTAGAGCCTTCCTACCCTCCAGCAGGTTGACACTCCCACCCAACTTGGTGTCGTCTGCAAACTTACTTGATCCCCTTGTCCAGATCACTGATAAAGATATTAAAGAGAAACGGCCCCAATATTGAGCCCTGGAGAACACCACGTGACCAGTTGACAACTGGATTTTACTCCATTCACCACCACAAAGGGCTCTTTGGTCCGACAGAGAAAGACATCAGAAGAACTGGTGGCTGGAAACCGAAGCCAAACAGATTAAAATGAGAAATTAGACACAATCTTTTTCCAGGGAGGCTGATCAACGATCAGACAAATTGCCGAGGGAGTCTGCAGGATCTCCATCTCTCAGATGAAGAAGGAAGATGTCTTTTGGAAGACGTGCTTTAGCTAAACGTGAGTAACAGTTCAGTCAGACAGCAGAGGTCCTTGAGCTCAGCACAGGAGATCACAGACTAAATACAGTTGTACAGTTGCCTGTGATGCTCAGAACGTCAGACTGGTGTGATCTGACAAGTCATGCTAGCCTTAAGCTTTGGGAGTTTATGGCTCAATAATAGTAATCATAGTTGTAGTCGTAATGGCAATTGCAAACACAATCACAAACAGAACAGTAATATGCTTTTTGAATTTTATGCTGTGCCTGAAATTTAAAGGCACAAATTTAAATTTAAAATACTAATTTAAAATTTAAAATACTAATTAAGAGACACAGACCAGGAAACTGGATTATCCTATTGGGAAAAGAAGCAAGATTTTGCGCCACAAAAATTCTCCTCATTCCTCTGAAGCCCTAAAGAGACAGGGCTTCTTCTTCAGGACTGGGGTGAGATCAGGAGGCAGTTGACCAGGTATATTTTTGTTGCATAAGATGCCCTGCCATCTTATGGTGTGGTGCTGCCCCCATAACCCCTGGAAAAGGACCACACCAGCACTTGAGCCTCTTGTGCTGTGTCTCTTAGTTCTCCAAATATGCCATTTCAGTGGAGTCTCAGCACCTGCACCCATCAGAGATGGAGCCTTCTGCACCCTCAGAGGGGTGGGCAAAAGGGATTACTCAGAGATATGAGTCCATTACTTTCTGTCATTTGTGGAAAACTTAATTGACTATAGCGTTTCATCTTGAAAAAAAGGTCTGCTTGTAAAACACTTGCGGTAACGCTTTAGATGAAAATTTCACAAAGATGTAAAGTACACTAATTGTAACTTTGCATACTTCATCTTCTCCTTGACCTGCTCATCACCTTTTGTCTGATTAGCATTCACTATCTATTAGCTTAAGCATTTCTAAGTAAACTTTAATTCAACATATCCTGAAAACAACTCTCAGGAGATTAACATTTTAAAATTATCATAATTATGAATTTGAATGCCCTTCTCCTATAGTGGGGCACTGATAAAAAATCTACACCAGGGCCTTTGTGGGGAGAAGTTACCCCCAAAGCTGTGGAGTGGACATCGAATCACTGCAGAGTATATTACAGTTTTACTCCTCTGGTTCCTCGGAACACCTTCCCTGAGGTGTGTGAGAGGGTCCACATTCTTGTTATCCCTATCACAGTTTTCCTTACTTCCTAAAAGGGATGCAGAGACCCCAAAACTTCCTCCAACATGCTTAGAACTAAAGTATCACCCAGTTCTTTTCTCATTTTACGAAAACTTAGTTGCACATTTTCCTGATCATTCTGTAACTATTCTAAAAAAAGAAACTCATTGCACGTAGCTGCAACACAGCACTGTAGAATTTGGCATTTACAAACACATATTCTAAGTACTTGTACCCACCACTTAAAGGTCTTAAATGCACATTTATTTACCTTTGCAAGCATTATTTTTTTGGCTGAGGTCTGGAAGAAGGTAGCTTATTAAAAAATATAATTTTTCTCAGGGTTTAGACAAAAATTGATACAGGGTAAATTTTGTTATTTTAATTTAATTTTTGTGTGCCACACTTGAGGAAAAAGCCCTTGGCTATTCTGTATTCTGTGTATTTTCTTTTTTTAAAGGTGCAATATTCGTGTTGATCATTTTCACATTTTGTTCTTTTTTAACACATTATTGTGTTTTTTCCCCCACTGTTACTGCAAAAACGGCTACATAAAAAAAATTAAAATGTGAAAGAAAACTTTGGAGACCAAACTAGATAAAAATATGGTGGAAGCTGGTTTGTACCAGCCTTCAAGGGGTTAGGATTTTGATTCCTCTTCTCATATTAGTCTTGAGATGTTGGCAATGTCATTGCTCCCAGAATTAGTTACTGACAGTTCACCCCAATAGGATTACTTGCATTCTTTAAATCAAGCAGGTGCAGAAGTGTTTGCAGAACCAGACTCTTTAATAAGCAGCTATACACTCGCCTGAAAGCACATGGGATGAATAATGAGTCATCAGCCCTCTGAGGGCAGCACAGATGAGCTCTGTGGCTGCTACTGCAGAATATGGTGGGCCACCAAAATTGCAAATGTCCTTTTCTCTTCAGTTTCCCCCCTCTTCTTCTCAGGAAAAGTGGGGCCCTGACACTGTCACATTTCTTTCATGCTCCAACCATTGTTTCATACTCCTGTATGAATTCTCAGAGGAAATTATGGGCAGTCTGGTTAATTCTTTTTCCAGTGTGACTTCTTGGTGTGTTGGCACAATCGCTTTGTAAAAGGAAGTTGCAAAACCGAAGTCTTCTCCCAGGCAAGACATGGAGGACATCATCATCATCATCATCATCATCATCATCATCATCATGAGGCTTTGAGCAGCCTGGTCTAGTGGGAGGTGTCCCTGCCTATGGCAGCGGGGTTGGAACGAGATGATGTTTAAGGTCCCTTCCAACCCAAACCATTCTATGATTCTATGGTTTAGGAAATGCACGGTGTGGGCATGTGCAGTAGGAAAGCTAACTCTGAGAGTTTGCACTTTTGGAGAGCTGAATGTGCACGAGGGTGTATCTCTCCAGAAACACACATTTTTGTCAAAGATGCGAACTGGGTGCTGATGTTTTGTCAAGATGATGCTCACTTTGTCATGAAGTAGAAGAGCAGTGGCTTGCATACCAGCTGATCAGCACAGGCTTTCATCCCCATTTCTTGTGTTGCTTTTTCATGACTGTGGATTTAATGCTTTTGCTTAAACTATGACATGCAACATCTATCTTCAAGTCCCACACCAACCAACTCCTCCCCTAGCCTATAACTTCGCTCATGAAGTAGCAGATCCCCAAGATCAATGAAACCTCAGTGAAGCACACTTAAAATAAGAAAGGTCACGTATTTTATAAAACAAGCTTTACTGCTCCAACCCCCAGCAAACTCTTGCTTGTATGTGTTACGTACTTATAGGATTTCACACTGTTTTGCAAATCAAATAAATCATCCAATGTAGAGTTACTCTTTTGGTTAAATATACATCATAAATATATGTTATAGATGAGCTGACGCTACTTTAAGGGCCTTGCATTTTGCACTGGCTAACTCCTTGTTACCATACATCTGCAGTGACCCAATGCTGCACGCGTTTAGGTGGCATTGACGTTTACCATCAACCTCTACAAAGGCAAGGAAAAGCCCTAACATACACAACCCCTAGGTATGGCCTTTATTTGTAGCTGACCCTGCTCTCTTCCCTGGGCTGAGGCAGGGTGCAGCAACTTAAATGAGAGGATCAATGGACTGCAGTGTGGTGCCACAGGTATTTGCCAATGGCTAATGAAATTAACGGTGTCCATCTGGGCTCATGGGTTTAACTCAGAATTTTCTTACTTTTTGGACTGACCATGCAACAACATCATTATATAAATGCATTTTCATGTCCGAATTGAGGACACATATATAATCCTTGGCTATGTTACGTAAACCCACGCAATTTCAATCAGTAGAAAAGCAAACCCATTTTTATGTTTGTGAAAAAAAGTCTTTGCTTAATAAGCAAGTTTATTTTATCCATGCCAAATACTCATTCCATATTTATAAAATATGGACTTCGAAAACAGTCCTATTTTACTTCAGGTACAAAATGCAAACGATCATTCTTAACTCCTAGTCTTTTCAGGTTTTGAATAACTCTTGATCTTGCAAAAAACCAAGAAGATGTTGGCTACTATTTTCTTCTGCTTATGATTTATGCTATATTTAGTAAATCCTTTGCCAGTAGCATTCCTAAGTAATGGATTCTGGGCATGCATACAATGGCATACTTTTTTGACACATGAGAGGAAATATTCCAGTCTTCAGATCCCACCTATTGTAAGCTTTAAAAAATCATGAATGCTCTGTATGGGAGAACAATGTCTGTACCCATTGTAAAACTTTCATTGCAGGTAAAAACTGCACAAAAATTAACTTCACGTCATGAAAATGCAAAGCAAATTAAGGAAATGAAATGATTTGCATCAACTCTGGCTATATCTGCTAAATATTTTTTGATCATTCTAAGAAAGAAAAACAGAAGGCAAACTCACAATGAATAGAAACAATAATGGTCAGTAGCATGTGTGGACGTTATTTGAATGGAAAGTAATTTATCACTTCTGAAATAAAAGCTGTTTAGTCTTGTGTTTCACTGTCTGTAAAAATCCTTACAATTTATCTACGAAAAAGTGAGAAACTGTACTGCCATTAGCATATGAATACTTGACACATCAAATTGGCTGTACAATAACAGAAGGACATTTACTATTGGTGTATGCACACAGACAAAGCAGCCATTTTGGGAGGGGAGGGGGAGAAAAAAAAAATAATGAAATGGTGTGGGTGTTTAACCCATTCTCTGTCTCGCTGGTTTCACACAGTGGCTTTGATGAGGGCAGCCTGGCAGAGTGGCTGAAAATTCCTGGAAAAAAACCAACCCCGAGCATGCAGGTTAAATGCTGGAACAAAGATCATACATGTTAAATTTGTGTTCAAACAGTAGCAGACGAGACAATGCAAGAAATGCAAGAAACTGGTCCGGAATCCGCGATTTTGTGTGTTTTTTACATGTGCACCCGGGGTGAGGGGAGTACAGAAATGTGGAGGTTGTACAGAAATGAACCATTGCGTACGTACAGTTTTATTTCATAGCAACAGCATCATGGGCTTTGGGTCAGATGTGTGAAACTATTTCTCAAAGAAGCTGCATACATAATTGAGGCCCTATGAAGGGTTCTCAGTTGAAGTTGCCAGGCTACATTCGTTTCAAAAGCAAGAGCCATTTGTTATCAAATTTAAATTAACTCTCTCGGCACTGGATGCATAGTATAAAGCGCAGCTTTGCAGAACGTCCTTGCTGCCTGAGGAAGGAGGAATGGTGCCTGCTTACTGACAGTAGTGTTATTTCGTGAAGGATGGAAATCTTCACTTATTTAGGCCTGCAAAGCCATAATCTAAAAAGAAGGTTAATTTCTGAGGGATATCTTTCTGCTTTGTTCTCTCTTAGAAGCCACAGTGGTCTTTTTTCTCCCATTCTTTTCTTTCCCTTTAAAAAAAAAGTCACGATTTCAGCTTTAATTTGGGAATAAATTAGTAAGTCAATATTTGCTGCTGCTCTTCAGCAAGCACACTGTGGCTGCCTTCACCAAATTATTTTTATTTTGTTTTAAATGGGGCTTCAAGTGTTCAAACATACAGGTTAGCAACTCAAAATATTTGTATTTTTCAGCCCCACGTGGCCTGCAACAGCTGGGTGAGATCCTGTAGCCTTTACTTGAACCAGTAATCCTTATGGATGTAACTGCAATGTGACTTCTGTCACATTTAAGAATTACTAATGAGATAAAAGATTACACTAATTGTTATAATTTATTATTTATTTCCTTGAGCATCCCAGTATGCTGTGTGCTTTCTGAGCAGAAGGGAGATGTTCTTGCCCCAGGGACCTCACATGCTGTTACAAGCAACACATAGGGCTTGATGATGCGGTCTCTTAAGTAGCAAAGGGCAACTGATACAAGCAAACACCCAAAATCACAAACATCCATTCACCATATTAATCTGCTTTCGCTGGGCTTGTGTCCTCCCTGTGCTCTCTTTCAGTAAATATTGTAGCAGTTGAGTGCCAATGGCAAAATATTTGTGGAAAGAAAATTTCATATCCAGGAAAGAATTCTGTTTATTAGAAACTCTTGGTGCCCTCTCTTGATGGAGATGGTGGACACTCCAGAGCTCAGCAGGAACATACATGTGCTTGAAGTTACTTTGGTACTTTGCCCCGGATCCTTGAGGGTCATTCCCTAATCCTCAGTGCAATCAACCACCTTTGAAGGTAGATGCTTTGTTGGATACAAGTCAGAAGCTCAAGACTTTACAGCCTTAGCTCCCAAAAGAAAAGAAAGAGTACAGTAGTTTATAACTTCTCTAACCAAAGGCAATTGATTAGTTCAATGCAGGTTTTGAATATTGGTACTGAAGTCATAGACTAAGAAGAAAAACCAGCCCCAAACCTACCTTGCAATCTGTTCACAGATATGACAAGAGATGAAAAAATGGCTAGATTTATCAAATAAATTATTCATCATGAATTATTTGCTCTGTCTAGCCTTAAATTAGGTTTACTCAGGCTAATCAGCAAAGATATGCCAACAATTAAACCCAACAGAACATCGCAGTCACGCATAGCGTGTGTGTGACTGAAAACGACATCATACACTGTGTGTGTGGTGAACAAGAAAACAAAAAGGTACCTACTTTTGTAAACTCCATATAGAAGACAAGGACGTAATTTTTCAGTAAATTCTCTTTCAAAGTGTTAAAAGCTTGTGGTTTCAGAGCTTTTAGACCTGAATTTTTTATCCAATTTAATTTGACATTTCTATTTTCATTTCTCTAATAAATTGGAGTCCCTAGCTAAGACTTTTACTATCATGAAGCTTAACATACTATGCTAAATAAAGTGTTCTTAACTATCTGTGCTTTTCCTTCTTGTAACACAAGCTTAGGGCATTTAACCTACATCCCTTCGTCAACATAAGATGCTGAGTTTTTAGAATCGAGTCAAGCCTGTTGTAGCTGCTGACAGATGTGTTGGTAAGACTGAATTTCATCATTGTAGTCTCTGGGCTGAGAGCAGACTTTGTCTTAGGAAAGACGACGAGAATACTGCCGAACATTGTGCTGCCACATTAAAATTACTTTTCCCCATTAAAATGGACAAATTGCATTTTACTAT
Source organism: Stercorarius parasiticus (assembly GCA_013396915.1). Lineage (NCBI taxonomy): Eukaryota > Metazoa > Chordata > Aves > Charadriiformes > Stercorariidae > Stercorarius > Stercorarius parasiticus. The sequence goes on along the minus strand of VWZL01005299.1, from coordinate 153,590 downwards.
TCATATATGTAAAGATGTAACTCATTTGTTTAAGCAGTTAGTAGGTGACTACCCCAAGTTGCCTGCCACATTAGAGAATAAACCGTCGTGTAACCTTCAAACGTCTCCTGAAAAACAAGAGGCAAAGATAAAATGAATTAAAAGTGAGGAGTATAAAGTTACACAGCATAACATTTACCCTTTGGTTTTTCTAAAGGAAGATATACCACATGTGTGCCCCCCCACAGCCCTGGATATTATTCTAAAACAACAAGCCGTTTGCTTATTTAAAGCCCTGTGCAGCTAACAATACTACAGAGCTAGTAAATCCTGCCTAGCACTGTTTGAGAATCTTGTTTATTTACTGGTGGAAGCGATGGACCATACTTGTGTATCCATGACAACATTGCAACATGCCGGAGGAGGACCAGGTCTTTTCTTGCTCCTGCAATATGAGACTACAAGTAAGAGGCTAAATCTTATTACATAGCAGAAGCTTTCCAAAAGATAAAACAAAGTTTATAGAAGCATATGATAGCTGTTCATGGTAATATATTTGTGCTATTTCAATGCTTTTGTTAGGTTCCTCCATTGATTGTAAATAGTACTGGATGGTGAACGTACCAGGAAAGATAAAACTTTGCAGTTCCTCCTGGAGTTTGTAATACAGGAAGGTGATTCAACAGCATCAAGCCTGAATTGTAAGAATATCCGTTTTAAAGGGTATTAAATTGGATCATGCTGTAATTTTTATCTTTCCTTGAAAGGTGTTACAGGTTCTTTACTGGTTTTCATTCTCATGCCAAATGTTTTGATTGAGAATGTCATATGATCCAGTGGATTAGTAATGTAATTGCCTATTTATATTTATAAATCCATGCATTCTCTTGGTGCATTTGTGTTTGCTGTGCCGTTGGTATGTTAGACCATGTCTCACTCAATATGATTGAGATGCAGATCATGTGTATGTGGTGGAATTTAAACGTAAAGTGAAAATTCAATTCTTTACAAGCTATTGTTTTTCTTACTGTTACCCTTGATTATGTTACCATTGCCTTGACAAAGGTTGTGCACTTTTAAGGTTTAGAAAAGCACCTTGAAAAGTTAAATCAAATTAATTTTGTGCAAGCAAATCTATGCAATAAAGGAAGAGTTTCTTAGCTAGCAGTGGGCTCCAGAACAATATATATCTTTGTTTAACATCTTAATAAATAACACAGTAGGCCAAATTGTACCATAGGTTTCTCAGCGTTCATAGATTTAAACGGCAAAAGATTTTGATTTAATACATCAGATGTCCTCCAAGTATATTGTATTTTCCAGACATGTTAGCATTTAAGCTAATGTCTAAAGTACAAGGCTAGTATGTTACTTATATTCTGATTAAGTGTGTTACTTGAATCTGACAGTTGATTGACTAAAATTAGAGATGAAGTCCTGAAACAATCAGTAAGCTGTAGCTGAGGCCAGCCCATCACTGTACATTAAAAAATGAGGATCAGGGTGTGTCAGGTCTGGAAATTATACAGAAAACACCCCTTGAACTGCATGGACTAACTTCTTACTCGTTTTCAGAATAAAATAAAATAATTTATTTTAAAAGGGTAATAACAAGGAATAATTTCTGTGGTTTTTTTCCTCACTTTCTATCCCATTCTCAACATACTATAATTGTCTTCTCTGCACAAACAAAACAACAGTTGCTTGTTAAACAGCTGCTTCTGCAGGTACTGGCTCCTCAGCTAGAAAAACACACAGGTTTTGGTCTCCCGTTGACTGATTTTGATCATCATACTTCAGGGTGAGAGGGGATTGCTTACACACCTGTTGTTCAGGTGTGTGCCTATATACACACATAAATCATAGAATCATAGAATCATAGAATCTTCATGGTTGGAAAGGACCTTTGAGATCATCGAGTGCAACCATACACATGCAAAAAAACCCAAAAAAACCCACCCCCCCCCAAAAAAAACCCCTACAGTCTCTGTCACTAGAGCATGCCCTGAAGTGTCAAATCTAGACCTTTCTTAAATCCCTCTAGGGATGGTGACTCAACCGCCTCCCTGGGCAGGCTGTTCCAGTGCCTGACCACTCTTTCAGTAAAGGAATTCTTCCTAATAGCTAATGAAGCTGTGAATTTGGCAGGGAGGGATATAATTGTTCTCATTGCTGTCTGGGTTAGCATTTACTCAGTCTGTGAGGTCAGGAGGAGCCGTGTGCTAAGGGCACCCATCCAAGTGACAATAATTTGCATTTTCAGCAGAGAAAGGAGTGGGAGATGGGTCTCCCACAGGCTAGATAAATGTTATTTCTGCTAACTTAACTGTGTGGCATCTACAGTGTTAGAAAAACAATATTTTTCAAGATTCCAGCTTTGATATTGGTGCCAAGTTTCCATCCAAACAACAGTGCAGAAACTCCTCTTTGAAATATCTTTTTCCTTTTTAAGGTCAGGCTTTGTAGACCATCAATGTTCCGCCTCCTTAAAAATAATTCTACGATGCTGTTGCACAGAAATATCAGAGAAAACTCCTAAAAACAAAGCAGAAATAAAGACATGGTCAAAGCAGAGATCTCTGTCTTCCCCATAACACAAGGAGATAGGAATGGGATCAACTCCCTTTGGACAGTGTTGGTCACTCTGGTATTAACATGTAAATATTTCGTACAATAGCATAAGTTTCACAGACAAGCAGTTTATCTAATCATTCATCTCTCATGATCCAATCTGACTTGCTGCAAGAGCAGCCTGGTAATACTGCTTGGATGTTTCCCTCCTTTGTGAGGATTGAACAGGATTTAACCAGATGGAAGAGACTCCGAGTGATTTATTTGATTTTCACAGTTAGAGAGGAGTGTGTCATTTTTGGGTACTGCAGGGAAGAAAGCTATACCTTTTGCCACTTAGAGGCAGGTAAGGAATACTACAACCTGGGAGTGATCCAGCCAGAGACAATAATAATTTGCCTTACTCGCCACTTCAGCCAAGTCCCTTCCTGGAGTTTGATCAGATATGTAAAAAGCAGATTAATCCTCCAAGCACAAGTGTCATTTTGGATTTCCTGGCTCTGCATGCAGAGAGCATTTCAAACATTCAAGAATGTCCAGAAGTGGGTTGGCCAGGGTGAGCATCGACACTTGGAGGGTTTACTTCCAGGTATTTTCCCATCTAATCTGAGAAAATATGTCTTTTGGCCCCAGTGGATCAGGGATTCTGGTTAAGTAAAAGTACAGATCTCATGGTTTTAAGATTACTGTCAGGCCGGGGAGAAGGCCGCTGAACGAGGCAGACGCTGTTAACTAAACTGGCAGCGGCTTTCCAACAAGTGGCTATGATGATATCTGCTTTCCTAGTTTTGTTTTCACTATAATACTCACAAGTAGTTTTTTATTATTTGGTACAGAGTGTGCAGTTCCAATGCATTAGCATTCTGGGGAATTCTTTCCTGTAGCTGAGCTGGGATATTTTAAAATCTTTTATGGCATGGATGAATTGCACAGAATTCTTTTGCACACCCTGCAGATATATCTTGTTTGTCTAAAAATAATTAATTAGTAGTATTAGTAATATTAGTATTTAAATAGTAAGTTCAGCTGCACGAACGGTTGATTTTATCAGCTATATTTATGCATACTGAAATCAGATATCCTTAGTGTGTTTTTGCACAATGATAGTAAATGATAGTTGGTAAACATCTGTAAGCAACAGTAGATTGAAGTGCAGGCAGAAAACCCATCAAAAAGCAGGCAGCAAATTAACGGAGGAGTGAAATAAGTTAGAAACTAAAATTTACAAAAGACGTCTCAAAAATACATTTTGAAAATGAAACATATTTTAAGAAGAGATGGCATAGTGTGGAATGTATATGAAATTCGAGGCCTAATTGCTGATGATAGGCTTGTTGACACCCATGACAAAGCAATCTTCTCACAGTTGCTCTTTGCATCTGCTCTCCATGTGAGATGGTACATGCAGGAAAGGACTGTGGAGTGCAAAATCCAGTTTCAGAGCACAATTGTGAGCATCACATCAGCTACTAACTCACAGGGAGAGACACAGAATCATAGAATGGTTTGGGTTGGAAGGGACCTTCAAGACCATCTAGTTCCACCCCCCTGCCCTGGGCAGGGACACCTCCCACCAGTCCAGGTTGTTCCAAGCCCCGTCCAACCTGGCCTTGAACCCCTCCAGGGACATGTTAGACTTAACCTTCATGTCCACATCTCCCGTTACCTGCCTGTGCTTTAGCAGTTATTCTCAGCCTGCAGCATCACGCTGTCCATGTGCAGCACCCAGGGCAGGCACTTGCTCAGGGTGGCCCTGGGAATGCTTGGCCTGAGCTGGATGACTTCGTTTTTCAGGGTGCTGCAACACTCCAGCAGTGCAGAGCCACCGGCTTCAAAGCTGTTTCCATGATCTGCATCGAATGTCCAGCAGGCATTCCATTGCAAATCAATTGTTTTATTACCCATTAAAAAACAAAACAAAACAAAACAAAAAACTTTATTGAATTAACATATTGAGATTACATTAAAAATTGAAATAAATGCCTTAAAGAATAAGTGACATCACACCCTCATTTGCAACATATTTCCACATATAGGCACACATAAGTGTGGCACAGTTTTAGGGATTACAATCCAAATGCTGGAATGGGGAAAAGTGCGGCTGTTCTGTATGTAGAATACTGTCAATTTTCTTTGTATCATCTAAAAGTGAGGTAGGCTAGTGGGAGTGACAAAGATAAAGAATAAGAGTTGGGAGATAAACCTTCATTTTTGATTAGTGATGTGAACAAAGTTCAGAAAATAATAATCATAGAATGAACTTGCATGGCCTACAGTTCTCTCCTCATAAAAATATTTTTACTGCTTGTTTCTTCAACAAGCCAGCCACCACAGTGGCTGAGCAATAACATTTTGTAAATAGTGGGATTTCTCACTCTTATCAACTATATTAGAGTGACTTACGAAAGTTTTACTCAAATACATCCTATTGACAAGGTTCAGTGTGAGTATACGCAAAATGTAGTTAATAAACAAAAAATGTGGTAAATGGTGCGTATTATTTTGTTTGATAACATCCCATTAAATAAATTGTTGTAAAACAAGACCTCAGCTGATATTATGTCTTCAAAAGGCAAAAGAACGAAACAAGTTTATTTACCAGAGTCCAGATGTTAATTTAGCTGTTGTTTGTATGCACATCTGTAGCATTTACTTGGCAAGAAAACATCAAAGAACTTTAAAACTTGGTTTATTAGTTGCAATTATGCAGTCGCAGATCTAGAACAAGTACAAAATCTCGTATTAACATGGAAATATGTAAAACGGTGATTTTCAGCTTACATTTTGTTTGTGGGACGATGTTACTGAATCTGCTAGACAGAATCAGTGATCCCTTTTCAAAACCAGAAGCAGTCAAGAGAGGATTTTGTTGAACATGGCTCTGCTGTTGACTAGAAGCATAAATCACAAGGTGGTGCCATAAATTGAGTTGCCATTATTAGCTCTGCGCACAAACTAGATTGCAAGAAATAGATAAATCGTAAAAAGATTTATAGATTCTATCTGATTCAGATAAGCATCCAAAAACATTTAGGGTGGATATTGGGATGGACTCATGAAAAGGCCAATGTTTTTCAAATGATGTGCAGGGTCCAGACTGTGGACTTGCAGGGGCTGAAAGAGGTTTCCAGGACGTCTAAGAACAACCAAAGATTGATTGAAGCAGTTGTTTGCACTATTAAACATGTGCTTGGCCAAAGTATATCCTTGACATAAGGGTACTGAAAATGCAGTGTCATTATGCGCATTTTGCATTGTGTTAATCTGACAGCTACGTGGTTGACCGTTGCAGAGGATAATCGTAGACAAACCTGGAAAGCAATGAATTGGGGTTGTCCCGATTGATTAAGCATGTCTTGGAAAAGAAGGAGCTAATAGCAGCTGTAAACAGTGCTACTCAAAACAGACCGGGGCAGAATATCTCCTTCAAAAATGTGTATTTTAGGTTACTCCATTTTCTTTTCTTTTCCGATTGTGAAAGACACTGCAAATCTTTCACCACATCTAAAGTTCATTCAAGGTGAAATCTTATGCTCTTACATCTGGCAACTTCATACCTTTAGCATTTTGCCAAATTCTACCTGTATTTATGTAAAAGCTTAAGGTTTTTGTTTAGAAGATGTTAACATTTGCTGGAGACAAGTTTTACATATCTTGTAATGGTCTTAGAAACCCAAAATATGCACAGCCAAACTCAGTTTCACAGTATAATGCAAATAACACCCCACAAAATTTGATAAAACAGGATATCCAAGTAACTTTCACATAAAAAAAACCCAAACCAAACCAAAAGCCAGTTTTCAGTCTTTCAAGAGGTTTCATAAGGACTCAGGTCACTGCTGATAAAATGTTTTTTTCCTTTTTCAAAAGCTGAAATGTAAGCTATGTCCAATCTTAATTTACGGTTAAAGTTTTATCTTATAAATTTTTTCCAAAATGTCTGCTGTGTTCATGTTCTGGTTTTGGTCATGGAATACACAGAATTTCTGCAAGAAAAGCAATTTTGAAATTCATAAGAATTTTTTTTCTTTTTTGAACACATAGCTTTATTATACTAAAATTACATTTTGTAGGGACAGTTATGGGAAAAATTTCTAAGTGCTTTGTTATATTTTTCATTTGGCTGATGGTATTTACAGAAGAATTCATTGCAAAAAGATAAGGACATGACTCAATTAGTATATACGAAATTTTAATTAATTTGCATATATTAATTTTGTTCCTTAAAAGTCATAGGACAAAGTGAATTTAGTTGCCTAAAATTAGGCAACTAAAATGATCTCAAATCATTTATAAATAGTTTAATTTTAAAATGAGCAAATTGCCCTAATTTTCATCGGGTTTGTAGAACATATTTATCAATTGGTATTGATGTTTCACTGTGTGACCTATTTACTGTATCCTCATAAGAAAAATGTAGTCCTGACCTGGCCCTCTTATGAGACTGCATGTGTTCTCAATCAGTTTAATTAGTATGGACACTGTCACCAATAAGCCAAGTCTAAAGTGTCTAATTGCTTTATTTGCATGTTTTCTGAGTGTATTCCGAATACTAGCCCAAGTCGTACCATTTTGCAATAGTAAGTCTAAAATACGTTGAATTATAAAGTTTGCACAGTATATTCAACTCACCGATTAACTTCTAAAGAGTCAATATATCACCTTGGGACTGCGAGACCCAACATCACCCCTAGAAGAAGCTCAGTGAAGTAATTAATGATATTGGTATATATAAGCATGCATGTACGCACCTGTTCTTACAGCTGTGACTTGGTCTCACTTCAGTGGAGTTTTTCTTGATTTACCTCCCTCTGACACAAGGCTTCATAGTTATGTGACACGAAGCTGTTACTTGCATTAGTCTGAAAATAAACATGAGGCTGAGGAAATGTGTAGTTTTGCCTCTTAGACTCACAGCTTGTGGGGTACTGAGCTCCCTGGGCTCTCCGCATGTCCCATATCGGGCACGTCGTCTTCTGCAGCATCGGATTCAAAACGCTTCGCTGTAAGACACTGGATGCTTCAGCAATCGGCACGCTTGCTGGCTGTTTTTTCAAGCAGTAGGTATACATGGTCTATTCAAGCAGCTCACGTGACATGTCTATTCAAAGCTATTGTTTTGCTCTACACCTGCTCATAGAAGTAAATTACGGCTACTTTTTTTCTATACAATGCGCTTAAATGTAATTATCTCTCTTCATTTTTTATAGGGGAAATGGAGTTTAGAACTGGCTCTCGACACTTGATGCACGTTTGGCTGGAGGCCAAGGCGAATCAGAATAAACATCCAGAAGAAAATGCCAAATACAAGAAAATAACAGCAACTTAATATGATTTAATACCAATAGAGTGGTTAAGGTTAGTGGAAACAATCCTTGCTCTTTTCTTCTTCTAATAAATTAAAAACGATTTTATAATACATTAGAGCTGGTGCAGCTCCTTCCAACTGGGGCTATCCATCACAGCCTGGGTGGAAACACTGCTTTTTCTCCATATCATGGCAGCCAAACTGTTGAGGAAGGCCCGTGGCAGAGGACAGATGGTAATGAAGAGCTACGTGCTCTGTTCAAGAGCCTGTTCCTGCCATTTTCTTCGATTTCCTTTGTGTTCTTTTACTGAAGCAACCAGATCTTGCTCCAACGTGCACTGCAATGCAGCCGCCCTATCAATCCACACCTCCAAAGTAGTTTTGGGTCCTGGTTTGCAAAGCTTGACCTTCAGCCGTGCCTAGCAGAACTGTCAGTGCAAGTTGTCTTCCTATAAATCATGTATGGAGAGACCCCTCCAGTTCCCTACCTCTTCCTCCTCCCCTGTCATCGTGTTTGGGTTTTCCACAGTAAGGAGTCACCGCAGCTGAGGTTTGACCTCATGTCTGACATACACTTCATTGCCTGAGACCTTCCTGCTTCCTCATCCACTGCCCGACCCAACTTCTTGGCCCCGCAAATCTGAAAATCTGAACTATTTTATGAAGAATAGAGATGCTGTGGACTGTGTGGGTCTCCACCTTATGGAATAGGGTGGTTAGGCCACATCCTGAGAGGCTGCAGGACAGGATAGAGATCAGTGAGGTGAAGGTGTGATGTAAGCATGTGTTTCTTACACTCCTGTTAAGTTACCAGAGAAAACATAGCAAAGAACAGGTGGGACGTACCTCTGACTCCACCACTGGTTTTTGCCATGTCCAGTCCAGCGGATGTTTTCTTGAAGATCTCATGAGATGGGCAAAGGTGAGAAATCCCAAGAGGCTGCAGATCATAGAATCATAGAATGCTTTGGAAGGGACATTTAAAGGCCACCTAGTCCACCCCCCTGCCATGAGCTGGGACATCTCCAACTAGATCAGGTTGCTCAGAGCCGTGCCCAGCCTGACCTGGGATGTTTCCAGGGATGGGGCATCTCCCACCTCTCTGGGCAACGTGGGCCAGTGTCTCACCACCCTCATCATAAAAAATTGCTTCCTTATACCTAGTCTGAATCTGCCCTATCGCAGCAGGCTGTACTAAAAAGCCTGTCCCCATCATTCTTATAAGCCCCCTTTAAGTATTAAAAGATGTGAAGGAGATGGTTGGCAGTGCTGCAGTAGACTCTGTAGAGAACAGGCATGGTAAGTACCTATAGGGTTTGATGAGAGGCACCAAATTTTAAACTGTTCTCCTGCTTATGCATTGTAAGAGATATCTTACCTAACGCGTTTCCCAATTACTTGCCTCTGAAGTAATGACGTCAGTGCTGCTATAATAACACTGTGAAGAACATTCGACTATAATTTGCCTTACATTTAAATGGAGAATAAAATTTAAAGAATTATTTATATTGAGTTAACAAAATGATCCCCAAAAGATACTTAAGCTTCCATTTAGCTCATCTGATGTTTAAAATAAGATGGCAGGCACTTAAGTTCACACATCTGCTGCTTGATCTTATCACCATCATCATCATCATCATCATCATTGTCTCACATGAACATAATTACTTTTTATGTAATGTATAAATTTAAATACAATCTGTAATGGCATTTTAACAACTGCTGGGAAGTAAATACTTACTTTCCATAGCCTGGTTTAAATGATGTTAGCATCAGTTAAGTATGTGTAAGGACGGGAACTTTTATTTTACAGAAGACAGGCATTAGAAAGCAAAAAACCAAACAAAATTGCTTTCAGTTTGCCACAGAATTAAACTCAAAACCAACCAGGCCTTAGCTGGTTGTGTGTTCTGTAATGAGCACGGAGGTTAGCCTGGAGGCACTGACATTTGCAGACACCCAATTTCGCTGATTTCTTGTTTCAGATGAAAATCACACAAAGTTGGTGACTCCTGGCACCAAGATAAACTTAAAAGTTTTGTCTCAATTCTGTTTTCAAGCTTTTTTACTGAAAGTGTAAGAATGTAAAGGTGATAAACAGTGTGTCAGAAACCTGAATAAACCAAGAACAGCTATGCAGACCAGTCCTTCCAAAAATCAAGTCTGCTGCAAAGGGGGCTGATGAGTATCTGGAGCAGCGCAGTGTATGAAATAAGAGAAGCATTTCAGATGGAGCTTCCACAGGCAGAAGTTTGCAATCACAGTGTAATAAAACTAACCACCAGTTTTAACATGACAAGTAAAAGATAGCCCTCTATTTAAGTATGGCTTCCCCCTATTCAGAGGCTTTCTTCTAAAAAAGCACCACAATGTGTGAAACAATGCTGTCACTTGTAGGTTGGAGGCACCTCATGCCCATTGCAGCAGTGCAGCCTTTCCATACTCCTGTGCTATGGGGAGCCAGGGACAACGTATTCTGCAGTGGGACAGTTTATAAGGAAGAAATACATACTGCTATCTAACTGAGACCCACTGGCTGATACCAAGACAAATCCTTCAACATCTACCTTTGTCTACTCTTCACTGGAGCTGTGTAAAGCTACTGAAAAAGGTATCCAGTCTTGGGGCCATGCATTTAATTTTGTTTCCCTGCTAAAGCAAAACAGCACCAGATGCTTAGGATGGGATAAATCTGCATTGCAGCTGTGTAAGGTGGGAAGGAAGAACATTTTCAGTGGTGCCCAGTGACAGGACAAGGGGTAACAGGCACAAACTTGAACATACCTCTTGAGCAGGCTATGTGGTTTTTCCCCAGGTGTTGGATTCAGAAGATGCAGGAAACCTAGATATTTAAATTCTGACAAAGACTCAGCATCAAGAAATCAAATGAAAATGTAAAGATAATATCTAAAATACTGTGTTCTTCATTTCATCCAAATATCCAGGCTGGCTTTATTGGGACTTTGTTGGGTGCCCAGTGACAGGACAAGAGGTAATGGGCACAAACTTGAGTATAGGAAGTTCCACCTAAACATGAGGAGGAACTTCTTTCCTGTGAGGGTGGCAGAGCCCTGGCACAGGCTGCCCAGAGAGGTGGTGGAGTCTCCGTTTCTGGAGACATTCCAAACCCACCTGGATGCGTTCCTGTGCAAGCTGCTCTGGGTGATCCTGCTCTGGCAGGGGGTTGGACTAGATGATCTCCAGAGGTCCCTTCCAACCCCTATCATTCTGGGATTCTGTGATTTTCCTTTAAAATCCTGCTAGTAGGGAAGTGGAGATCTTTGCTTCCAGATCTTAATGGGAAGTTAGAAAAAATATACTACGGGGCTATCAACATGGTGTGAAATGATGGAAGACCAAGAAAGAAGAGGTCCTGATTTCACTTTCACTATCTGGATTAGAGGAACGTTCCTCCTGCCTCCCTTTCCTGTGGGACTGTTGGGTGTGATGTACAATGTTGGGCAGCCAGGAAAGACCAGTCCTGTCTTAGGAAGTCCAAATAGGCTCAGTGCTGTTCCCAGGAGAACCCAATTTTAACTGGACTTGAAGGGAACTGAAATTACCCCCTTGATCTTGCAGTGGGCAGCACCAGATATGTCACTAAGGAGGTTCCACTAATATTGAGGCATCTCTGCTCCATGGAGAAACCTCCAGAGAAAAAGATCCCTATATGGCTATGAGGTGTGCTGCCTGCACTCCTGGCCACTGGCCACCTCCTGCTAAAGAGGTGCTAAGAAAAACCAAATTGATGTAGAATCGTAGAATCATAGAATGTGTTGGGTTGGAAGGGACCTTTAAAGGCCATCTAGTCCAACCCCTCTGCAGGACGCAAGGGTATCTTTAACTAGATCAGGTTGCTCAGAGCCTCATCCAGCCTGGCCTTGAATGTCTCCAGGGATGGGGCCTCCACGATCTCTCTGGGCAACCTGGGCCAGAGCCTCACCACCCTCATTGGAAAGAACTTCTTCCTAATGTCTAATCTAAACCTGTCCCGCTCTAGTTTAAAACCATTGCCCCTTGTCCGATCGCTACATGCCCTTGACAACAGCCCCTCCCCAGCTTTCTTGTAGGTACTGGAAGGGGCTCTAAGGTCTCCCTGGATCCTTCTCTTCTCCAGGCTGAACCCCCCCAACTCCCTCAGCCTGTCCTCACAGCAGAGGTGCTCCAGCCCTTTGATCATCTTCGTGGCCTCCTCTGGCCCCGCTCCAACAGGTCCATGTCCTTCTTGTGCTGAGGGCTCCAGAGATTTACTTGATCTGTGCTGAAAATTGCATGATGTCCCATCATTGCTCTGAAAGTGGCTAGTAGTTCTGCAAAAGCTACTGCATCATTTCATGGCGACACTTCCCATTGCTGATATATATTTGAATTAAATTAATTTCTGAATAAAAAATTAACTGGATGACAACAGGGTCAAAGTTTGGCACTATGAATTTTCTTCTTTTTACTTTTTAATAAAAACTTGAGTGAAAATGTAGTTCAGTTCCATCCTCTTTTGTGTCTCTTTTTTTTAAAGTGTCCATATAAATGACTACCTATGAAAATGTTAATGTGATTATCACCACCATCAGAAAATGTTTTCCACATCTTAAAATCAACTCTTTTTTGTTTGTTTCTCCTAATATCTGAAGTGGAAAGTGAGTACAGAAAGATAACACCTTAATCATGGATTGCTTTTTTTGTCCTCTGTGATTACTTTATGGCATTTATCTTGCAATAAAGAGTGAAGGCTAACTTTATTTTGTTTTGTTTTGCAGATGAGGTATCTTAGCTGCATTCCATAAAAGCGCTTAAGATGGATTACTGGGAAATACATCTCCAGTTCAGAATGTTTTAGAAACAAAATATTTAGCAACAAAAAAGAAAACTTGGTCTTTATCTGCACCATGGAACATTTTGAAGGCAGCAGTTGATGATAAACTGTATAATGAGATGTGCAGTTTGCAGGGACAGGAACAGTTGTGCTTTTGGACATCACGTGGCATAAAAAAAACCCTTGAGAGGGGGCACTACTGGAATGTAAAATAGGTAAAGATCTGACTCTCAGTTTATTTCCATCGCTGTTCTAATTTCTTTTCAAGGATTCATCAATCATCCACAGTTTTTGAGCAAATCGAATAAGGCGCATTTAGCACATGCACTGTTTCTGGTGCATGCAAAATTGCGAGGTGTGTGTGTTTCCTCATGCTGGAGTACAGTTCTTGAGTCCTGAAGTTGGAGATGTGCCGGGAGAACCTGTAGAGCGCTCAGAGTCTGCGAATTTAATGGCATCTTCAGGCACCTGTGCATTGCCCCAAGCAGGTCTGAGCACCTGACTGGGTTCTTCAAGTAGGAGGAAGTCTACTGCGGTGATACAGAGTTAAAGTAAATTGAAGATTAAAAAGGTTCAAAATATCCTTGAGATGCATGTACAACCACTGCACCAAAATATTTATTTACTTTTTCCTTACTGATCTGTTCATTTATTTTAGCTGGGCTTTAAAAACAACTTTTACTTGGGCCCTTTAGAGATTTACCTATTGCACTGCGTACTGAAAATACAGCTCTTCTACCAAATTCATATTCACTAACTTTCTTGCTTGCTTTCAGCACCGTGGGCCCTAGTGGACAAATAAGTTAATGACATCATTTCATTCTAAACATATATAGACTTCAGAAACAGGCTGATTTACAGCCAGTCATAATTTTGAAATGGAAATCAACAGGGAAAAAGCTATGATCAGTACCTAAAGCATGATTTTCCTGTTTTATAATATTTATAAATTATATCTTAAAATTAAAAAACCAGTTTGTTTCTATGAAATGTGATTATGTGTATTTCATTCTTTAAAGGTTTCTTAGAGAACTATCTTCATCCTCTCTATGAAATGACTGTTTTTTCAAAACTTCTTGCTTTCTCTTTATTTCTTATGCTCAGCAATAACGTTATAGCTTTATATTAAACAAAAGGTAAAATGCAATGAAAAAACCCTTAAGACAGTTTCAAGTCACTTGTATTTTTATTGTTATCTTACATGAATTTTCTAAGTATAAAGTTTAGCTTTTTAGAAATCCTGTGGATCATTTGCAGACAGAATCTTTGTTGAAATTACAGGAAACATTATAAAACTGAGATGTGACTTTAACTCTGTGTGTGTGTAACACAGCACCTGATCATTTTTCATGCTATGTCCTGCTAGCTATTCAGAACACTTTTTCTACCAATACAAGTTAACTTTTGATGTAATTAATGCATATGTCTTTCACAATTTTGGTAATAAAATGAACAGCTCATATTGCTTAAACATAACTCTTTTGGTTGTACTCCTAGTTAAGAACTTTAAATTCTTTTAAATTCCCATTTCTAGGTCTTACGGGAAGTTGAGCTGATGAAAAGGCTCCTTGTTTTGATCTTGATCTATTTTAATCTGGGTATTATGGTGATGGTTAAAGTCTAAAGTTCTGTGCAGCACCATCCTGTAGTGACAGGAGAATTAAAAATAGCACAGCACTATTTAAGTATAAATAAAGGGGTTTTAAACATCTGGGACCACACCATATATGACCACAACATGTTCATCATTGTTTGTGGTATAAATGGCTTTGAGAGATGTGAATTTATTTCTGCGTATCACAACTGTTTTGGGAAGAGTGTTCAAACCCGCGTGGTGGCAATGGTGGGATACAAGGTGCCTTTGGCATCGTTCTTCGCAGCCGGGGCAGAGCTAAACTGCTCCACCCTCATTTCAGAGAAGAGTGAAGCAGCGCCGACTTTCAGTGGATATCAGTCCTGGCAGCATTGCTTTCTTACCCTTAAATTAATGAGTGGAATTAATAGTTGGTGCAGTGAGCAAGGTGCATTTTGCTGCAGGCCCAGCTCCATTTCCATGCAAGGGACTGTCAAGGATATCAGAGGTCACAGCCAGGAAAAGAGGGAAATATGTCCGTGGACAGCCATCCTGCTCCTCATTTACTCCGAGTCTTTCCCCTGACCTCTAAACGCTCGAGCTAATGCCAACACAGCGCTGGGCAAGGAATGAACTGTGCTGGCTAAAGGGCTTCTGAGTCTTGCTTCCACTTTAGAAGAGAGAAAAGCAAGGACCGATCTGTGACTCTAATGTACTCTGCCTCTTCAGAGCATCTTTCATGGCAGCTCATTTAACCCTGCTTCCTTTGGAATAACTCATGGGATAAGGGAATCTGGCCCCAGATTTGTAATGGATATTGTGCAACAGAAAGCGAAAAGGCAAAGAGCACAGAATTTGGACCTTAAGTGTACGCATACAGTAGTCGTGCATTATTTAACAGAAAGCTGGAAGACAAACGTGTATAGATATACAAAACCGATCATCAGCCTACTGGGAGGATGAAGGCAATACCACCAATATCGAGCAGTGTGCAAGTAATTAACTGTAGAACTCACTTCCATTTCATGCCACTCTGCCACACAAGTCAGCCCAAACCCACCCATTTTTGTATTTCTGCTGTTATTTTCATCTCCGTGCCACTGGATTGAAGACTTAATAAAATTTCACTGCTAGAAGAGGTCATTTTGCAACTAAACGCAGCAATTCAAAGTGGGAAATGGAATGTTTAACGAGGTGGCATTCTGGATGTACTCTTTGAAGAGCATTTGCAGAACTGTTCGATTGCTTTGGAGCAAGCAGGAAACAATAAACCCAACACAGCTCTTGTGTTGACACTCACAGTTGCATTCATCTCAAACGTCGCCATTCCACTTGGAATTACAATTAAATCTGATACTGAATTACCTAATATCATGGAAAAGTTCCTGTGTATTTTGCATAGCAAAATGCTCAAAAAAGGGTGCTTCCTTCAGCCTAAACACTAAGAAGGTAAGACTTGAGTCTGGTTATTCATGTTTAAAACAAAAAAAGGCTTCACCAGTCTTAAGATGTGTGTTTAAAGAGTACAGAAGTGCAATTTAACCACATCTCGCACAAGCTAGATCTTTACATTTTTGTCTTCTGACAGCAACTGTAGAAGAGTAGACTTAGAAATGGTCAATATAACATGTATTGATTTTATTTAAAAGCAGCATGCTGGTGTAATTGGCTTTGCATGTCAATGTGTGGACTCCAGTGCCTACCACTCAAGGACAATACTCGTCTCAGCTTCTAAATCTCAGCATGCAACATACAGAATTCAATATTTGTCCTAATTATTCTTGGAAAAGCAAGAAATCATAGATATCTAACTGCATTGGAATTGACTGTGCTGCTGGAAAGAGTGTGGTTTTGTGTCAGTCTTGTTGCCATCAGTGAGTACCAAGCATATCAGATATCCTAAGTAGCAGCAGGAAAAAAAAAAAGTAATGTTAGTTCTTTTCTTTTTTTATTTAATATCTCAAATTAATGTAATTCTTTAATTGTTTCTTGGCATTCTTCTTCATTTCCCACCACAATAATAAAACCAATAAATTATCAGCTCTGTTTTTCCTGTACCCTTTGTGGCACTGCATGGATGTTATACCTTGAACTCAATGTACAAATTCTGCGGGATGAGTAATGGAGGAAGGCAAATTCACAAGAGGGAAGAAAGCAGAAACATGAACAAACTTTAAAAAAGACTATTAAAAAAGTATCTTATGTGATTTTCCCCCGCCCTGTGTTTCTCTTGGTTATGTTTTGGTTTTGAAAGCTTAAGAGGTCTCTGAGCAACTCAGTTTTGTCTCCTGCTTGATCCTGCAGTGAGACCACAGCATCTGTGGCTCTTTGAAGGTTTTTCTAGAGAAACACCGAATGTTGGTATTTGAACTGGATAGGAGTCTCCAATCCCTGTCCTCCTTCACTCCTCCAAGATCACAGATAAATTGGTTCAGCCAGCTGTCTAGTACCTCAAGGCGAATTTCATCAATGTTGGTGACTTATAAAAAAGTAACTTAACTTCAATCCTCCCTAACCTGCTCTTTCCCTACACGAATTTTGCCCTTTCAACACGACTGCTGGCCGTGACAACTGATTTAGCCAAGTATTGGCTGAAAAACAAAAAAAAATGAAACTCTTTTGCTGGAATGTCATTAGTATATCTTTCTTTCCCCTGAGCAGTGAATCAACCCTTCCCTTTGTTTTCTGCCTCACTACTACTGTACTGACAGAGCACTTTCCAGCTACCTTTTATGTCCCTGGTGACGTGTGAACTCGCTTTGTGCCTTAAGGACATGACAACTGTTCCCACCAAGTCACATCCATGGCCCATCTGGCCTTCTATCCTGTCTCCAAGGAAGGTCAATAGTTGGTATTTAGGAAATAGCATAAGAACCAGGCAAATAAGTATTAATTTTTTATCAGCTTCTTGGAACATTCCAATGAAGATGTTGCATCCTTGCGTATAATAGGCCTGGGTGGATTTTTTTTTCCCCCTATGAATTTTGTCCTTAATTTAAAAGCATTTCTCCTACTCCTCAGTAGGAAGGTCCATAGCAAAACTGCACTCTGTCAGAAATAACCTCCATCAGTCTGTGCTGAACCTACCACCCATGAACCTATCCAATGTATTTTAACTAATTAATCAGTTTTCCCTTTCTCGTCCTTGATTTTCCTGTGTTTTGTCAATTTGCACTTCTCTGGGATGTGCCAGCTCTAATGCCTTCTTTACACTTCTGTGTAGCAGTTAACCCAACTGAAGCTCCCTTTGGGATGTTGACACCATTAGACTTCACATGCTCTGTTGTGAAAAGGTTTGGGTTTGATGAGGCAACACCTTCCAAATCAGCTTCCTCTTCTTCCAAAACCCTGAGTGAAAAAGGAAAGCTGTGAAAATTAACAGCATTTATAAATGTAATTCAGCACTGAAACAATAACTTTAATTTCCCTTTGACAGTTACCTCCATGTAGAGTAGATGTCACCTGTTTTGCAATCAGAATGAGGGGTTTTCGTAGTCAGCTTGCATTTTGTAAATCACTGCTGAAGCCACAAAGCAAGAGAAGAATACCTCACGCAAGTGAGGGCAGTGAGGTCAGAGCAGAGACATCTTGAATAAACTTACTGATGCCAGCTCAGGGTTTGATGCCAAAGAGCCCAACACAGATTAATTTATCCAATGAAGAAAGAAATTATTCTGTATTTAGTTCCATGATGCCACAAGAAGACACCTGTGAGCAGCAAGCTAGCAGTGTAGTGCCAGCTCGCTGAGCAGGGGCTGAAGTGAAGGTTTGTTTGGGGAATTGGATCCAGCTGTAGCCATCAGCTTGAGCACAGGGCTTTCACAGGGGATGTTTACAGGTGGACACAGACTGTTCCCAGTCCCAGGATTTCCTTGAACACCCAGTAAGAAACAAAAATAAAAATTGGTATTGTCCCCTAACTGATTCTACATCCTCACCAGAAATAAGCAAGCGAATCCCAAAACAGCGTGTCTCTTCTTCATTGATCCAAATCATGTATTCTCCACATAAATAAATGTTTTCTTTTTATTATTCATTCCAGCTGAGTGGACGTCTTACCTGGCCATATAAATGTCTTCAAGTGGATAAAAGTCACTTAGCTACTTATCACATAATTTGTAAGCAGAAATGAAGGAAATTCCAGGAATATTGCATAGGCAGAGGTTGTGCTCCTATGGTTATCATTTTAGGGAGGATAGTTATCTGCTTGGTTTTGCATTATATCCCCAGACATCTGTCTGTGTGTGTGTGTGTGTGTGTGCGCGCACATGTAGGCATTAATAAATGGTAAGTTTATACACAAGTGCACACATGCCAGGAAAAGCACGTGTGCATATTTACATATGCTCATGTTGCATAAATTCAGTTTTTTCAGAACTGGAAATAAAGAAGCTATGCACCTTTTTTAATTGCCATCAGTGCAATGTCCCCTTGTTTGCACACGCGGTTTTGCAGACATAGTTGATGGAGTTTAGACCTTTATGCTGGGATTAATCTCTACTAATTTGGGTTACCTAACAGTTAGGCATTATCAGTTAGAGAGAGGCACCTCCAGAAATCAGACTTTGAAGAGGTGGGATCATTTATCATCTGGATGCTACACAAGCACCTTAACGGCTTGCTTAAATTGGTTGTCTCACTTCAAGACAGTTAAAGTTAGAGGAAACAAATCTTTTTGCCAGCTGCTTGATTGCTGTTAGACAGCTCAGGAAGACCATCTGAGTATGCAAATAACAGGACAGAAGATAAATGAGAAAGCAGGGTAATATCACTTGTGCTCTGGCAAAAACATATTAGAGAACTGAAGAATCCAGGCAGAGCTGGATTTCCAGCCTACTTTAACATGCACGCATCGCAAAGTTGCTCGCAACACATGTTTTCAAAATCATAGAATCGTAGTATCACAGAATGGTTAGAGTCGTAAGGGACCTTAAAGATCACCTAGTTCCACCCCCCTGCCCTGGGCATGCTCCAAGCCCCGTCCAACCTGGCCTTGAACCCCTCCAGGGATGGGGCAGCCACAGCTTCTCTGGGCAACCTGGGCCAGGGGCTCACCACCCTCACACCAAACAATTTCTTCCCAATATCTCATCTAAGAATGTCCCCATTGCTCTTTGGCATCTTCAGACTGCCAGTGTTTATGGAGAAACTAGGAAAAGGGTGGAGCTGTTAAAATCTTGTAGAATATTATCCTCCACCAAGAACTGCTTTATTAATAAAATATATGCATATTCTTATTTTAAATAAGTGGTATTGTTAATACTCCCCTAATATATTAAAAACACATATTAGATGGAGAAATAATTAAAATATGCAGCTCAAAGGAACAAATACCCCTCTCAGCACTCTGTTAATTCATTCTTAATCAATCATGTCCAAAAATACGCAATCTTTTATCTAATGCTTTGACGCTCTTTCAGATGACTGAATCAAGAGAACACCTCAAATCTTCCTTTCCAAATGGTGGGAAAGCAAATGTTAACCTATTGTGAGAAAAACTAGCCCTGCACATCAACAACATGAGCCTTTGTTATATTCATCAGGAAAGCTTCAATTCCAACGCTGTTGATCCAGCTCTTTTTATAAAAACTCCATATACCTCACAAAACAGAAATAGCTAGGCCATTACCTCAATCATCAATGATCTTTTAAGAGACAGATTATTTAAAGTATCTCACCCATGGAAGAGAATTTTGTATTTACAATCATTTATATTCCTGCATAGAAATTAACAAAAGACTTCTTCTTTATCTAGGTATTTATACTGTGCTCATCAGCGTGGGATTGCCCTTAATGACTTCAGGAGGGTTGGCTCAAATAGGAGGGAAGAATGGAATTTTGTCTGGTTTGTTCACAGTCATTTCTGAAAGTTAAGGAGCGAAGCAACATGCGAATCTGATTTGTGTAAAACAGCAGAATAACAGCTTTGTTCGTCTTTGGAAATTATTGCCTGGGTGATGCGTCACATGCCTATATAACTGAAGGCATGTTCCATGGTCTTTGCAAAAATATAACATAAAAGACAGTAGGAAATAAAAATGCCCATTTCACACAGAGCTGTGTATATAACTATCTTCAATCTTTATGAGAATATTCACTGTTATTTGTAGGGTTTATCTTGAAAAGCATTATTTGAGGCTTTTTTTTTTCCTGCTGGAAACAAACAAATGGGAAACGTTTTAGCTGTACATGCTGTGTCTCCCACTCCATTGTGGAGAGTGGCCTAAGGAATCAGGAACACGTAAAACAGCTGTGCCCTATTAGCAATCTGTCAGATGGTTGCAAGCAATATATTACCAGTCGCTTTGAACAAATGCCCACACCCTCGATTCTTCACAGCAGAGTCTTGCATGCCCATTTTATGAGCAGATGTGTTATTGTAATCACACACAATGCAGCCATTCAAGAGAAAAAAGGAAAAAAAAGAAAAAAAAAGAAGAGAAAAAAACCACCAACGGAAAGATCATGTTTTCAGTTGGAGTGGACTAGCAAAATCCAATTCCATAACATAATGAAAATGTTTTTATGTGGATCTAAGGAAGCATTTGAGGAGGGATGTCTTTCCAAGGTGACTTGCCCAGGTAGAGTGGCAGGAGAGATGCTTAATTTTGGAGATGCCAAATTGCAGCCTGGAGATCCTTGTTGTCTCCTGCGGACTGTGGTGGGTCTCCCTTCTGGATTTAAGCTGGAGCTCAGGGAGATGAATCCCATTTTGGTCCCATTTGCAACCGTGCTCAGGAGTCAGGTACAGTCGGCCACCCAAGACAAGGCTCCTGGGCAGCGCCGGACATCTGCGCGGAGGGAGGAGCTGGTCACCCTGGCCTGCCCTCACCATCAACAGGCACTTTCAGACCATGATTCATATGGCCTATTTTAGACGCCTACCTTTGCAATGAGAAGAATTATTGCTGAGAATTATGCCCGCGTTTGGCCAAATGATCCCCACCCCTGGCTTCCCTTTGGTCAAGGTGACATCTGACGGCTTGCAAATTTAAAAGCCATCTATAAAGTCCCATATTTTTTGATATTGTTAGATGTTTTATACTTTAAGGACTGCAAGTTGCATACCGGTTGTGGTTCAGGCTCTGGTCTTGGTAATTTAACTGCAGATTCCAGTGGAGCTCTTGCACCAAAACCCCCAGCTTTCCTCTCCTAAAGGAATTCAGTGCTTGAATGCCTGTAAACCAGCTAGAGATAGCAACTTCCACAATAGCGTAAGTCAAATGTTCTCCTGGCATTTATGATGGAGAATGGGACTGTCTTTGTTACTAATGCACATTGAAAATTGTATATATACTTGTTACATGACAGACAATTTCACTTACCTATTTTGCTTTTATGCTAAACTCTAATATTTCATAACGGGAGAGGAAAAAGTGTGGGGATTGCCTGTTGATTCTCAAGTACTCATACACTACCCATCAGTGTTACAATACCCCTTAGAAACAGCTAACTATTGAAAAACAGGCAATTAATCAATTAGCTTTGTTTTGTAGATGTTTGCAGACTTTCATTTTGCTAGTGGGACTCCCTTCTCTGGCCCATTTGTGTTTCACGTGAGATACTTATTTTCCCTTGTTCTCTGACAGCACAGGAAATATATAAATGAAAAAAGCTGGTTCTGTCAATGGCATTTCAAACAAGGAAGCAGAGGCTGTACTTTGGAGCTGTACATAAACATAGTTTGAAGAAGTAACAATGAACTAAACTATATTTACACAAGCATTTGTAATAACAGATCACAAGCTTCGCAGAATGTTTTATTCCTATTAGCTCAATTGCACAATTGGTTTGTCACTTGGTGTCTTACCCAACCTATAAATCTTCCTGCTAGATAGGAAATCTAGTCCATTTTGCCATCATCCATCACACTAAGCACACATCTCCTGCTGCTGTACTGGGGGAGAAGTAAAACATAAGGATTCTTTAAAACATGTAATTATTTTTTAATTCTACACTACAGCACATTAAAATTAAAATGAAAAGCCCGGCACCTTATATTACTTGATGAGCTTTTACAGAGATTGTCATAATTGTGTGGGGATTTTTTAATGACTGGTTCTTGTAAAATACCTTTGGTAGTGCAAGATCAGAGCAAAGCAGAGATGTCTGCTACAAGATGATAATGCAGGTAAACACACTCAACGGTAAAAATGCAAAAGTTGGAATGTGATTGACTTTGCTTCTATTTAATGTTTATTTTCCCTGCCAAAGCAACAACAAGTTCAAACTAATTCCAGACCTGTTATAAAACAAACCAAACCTACTGTAAGTCAACTCGTTTCCATTTTTTTTAACTTCACCTAGATCTCACATGGTAAAACATTGCTCAAAGTTTTCATCCAGTTAGCCTTCTATTGTACTCCAGGAATGTGAAAAAGAGCTCAAAAGAAATTAGCCCAGCTATAAACATTTCCAAGATAATTCTGTGATCAATTAAAATTGTATGAGCAGGTACCACCCCTCTTTCCTACATGACAGCAGCTCTGACTTCTGTGTGTACCACGCATCCCCTAAGTGTGATCCAACCTCAGAATTAAACTTTTTTAAATCAGTAAAATCCCATGTCCGGGAATTCTAGATTTGCAAATAAGAAAAATAATCTACAGAACTGGCCGCGCAGGAAAGTCTTGCTATACCAGGTTTTGTGCTTAGAGGGTGTTGGAAGGAGGGGGCTCCTTGGTGGCACCTGTGGCACATGCACAAAGCTGGGGGCGTTCCCTGCCTCTGCAGGCTCCACAGGGTAACTCACAGCAGTATGTGCCACAGGACACGATATCCCCTAGAAAAGGGGGAGGAAGGAGCACAGGTAACACTCACAAAATCCTACAGCATCATTTGCCAATTTCACGCCATCCTTTTTTTTTTCCTGCTACTGCAGAGCATCTCCCTTCAGTACAATTCCAGAGTTATCTCAAAGGTCTTATTTCATTTCCAAGGAGACGTGGCTGAAAATGAGTCCCCTGGATGTATGTACATTAGGCCCAGTGCTGTAAACCCCAAGTAAGCCCACTGCAGCCTGCAAGTACCTTGGTTGGGTGCAGCATCTTCTCATAGCATCTCCCACAGAGCCTACAACAACATGAAAAATAAAGCAATAACAATGCTACAATTAATTACCATTAATCATGATAGCCCTGTTTATTCAGGCATCATGGATGACTAGTGTCATTGCCAGATTAAAGTGTCCCCTGCAGAAAGCTGTTTGCTATTTACTGTATTTGCCTGTCACCCCTGTTCCGTTCTCCTGCTTCATAGGAATATTAATATTCCCTCCAAAAGAGGATTCGCTCTGGATAAGAGCATGTTAGCACTAGGAAATGTCAAATAGCCTAATTCTAGCACTTTTAAAAAACAGACATAAAATTGAGACTGTAATAGTATAAATGGAGAGGTGAAATTACACTCCAGCAGAGAAAGACAGAAATCAAGAGTCATGGAGGCAGAGTTATAGACAGCCAGACATCCATTACATGTCTATACCGAAACACACTTATTCACAAAGGGAAACACACACCTACCCGCAGCATCACACAAAACATTATACTAATGTTCATTTAGAGGAACAGCAGCACTGGCAGGGATTGTCACCCCCACTTTTCCACCCAGTGCAAACCCCTCACGGAGAGGACAGTGCAGCGCTGGGTGTCGCAGATGGAAATATTTGACGCGATTATGATTCAGTAGCAATTTAAAATTCATTAATGATTTGAGGTAGATCAAGAGTTAAGTTTTAGCAGCACTGAATCATTAACTGATTTAAGGATTTACAAGGTAATTGAACAAAATAATTGAACAGCGACTTAGTTACAGGTTCGAAGATGGCAAGGTCCACACTAACTTACTGTAAGGTTATCCTAAATCAATACATATATGTGTAGGTAGAAACACACAACTACACCCGAGTTTTAATCAGTAGGACTAAAGAACCCTTCACAATGGGCGACTCCAGTGAGTCAACAGGCGCTTCGTTTACATGTGCATGGACAAATATTTGGATCCAGTAAAATATAAGAACATCCACACTCATCAGAGCTAACGTGCGTATAGAGAGGTGGATGAAGGAGAGGCTAGCCTAGAGTTAACGTTTCCCTCTTTGAGTTCAGGGAAAATACTCAATGTATTGGCTTTCCTCAGCAGGCAATAACTGGGACTCGACGGGGAGTTCACTCGCCCTGGCCTTCCAGTCCTCGAGGAGTTCACCTGAGCAGCTCCCAGCTCGGGGGAGGTGCTGGCCACAGTTTGCTGTGATCCAGGAGAGCTCAAAGGGTCTCACCAGAATCACTATTTATAGGCTCCGGGATAATTGACTTTCATCATATATTTTTCCACTCCAGCCCAACTCAGATGACGGAATATTCCAGTACCTTCCATCTGTGGTGCAAGTCTAGAAGTTGGTAGATCTGCAAGTTCTGGTATCACCTCCCTTTGGGCCATGACCCAGGCAAAGATGCGCCGGGCTGTCAGGGGGTGATAGTCCCAAGCGATGGGGGAAACAGGAGCCAGGAGTGTTACGGGAGTGCCTTAACGCTCTGCTCCTTTATCTTTCCCAATTCATGCCTGACGTCCCCTAGTTTGGTACGCAGCCCAGGGATGGGGAATTGCACCATGAACCGAGGGCCAAAAGCATGGGGAGGTTGCACCACCACAGTGAGCCATCAGGGAGAGCAGCCCACAGGCACCGCTTTTTGAAGCTGGGGGAAGGCTGCATTTTTTTATGTGTTTGTTTATTTGTGTGATTTCACTGACCTGGTGCCCGGTACAACCCTATGAACAGCTGTATCAGGGCAAGGAAGAGGATGGCGAGCTGCGAGAGGAAACTTTGTGAGCTGGCTTGGCTGTCAGAGAGGAGACGACGGAGCATGAGGAAGGGCTGAACTGACGTCCAAGACTGTGAAACAGCAAGCAGAAGGAAGAGGATGCTGGAGGAAGGTGTTGTACACTAGCTTTTCCACTGGACCATCAAATCGCTTGCAGAAAGAGAATAAGAATAGTAGCTAGCAGTGCCAGACATTAAGCGCATTTTTTTCAGTGTGTTTTCTCCCTCTGTTACAGTCAAGTCCAGTTTCAACCAGCCATCTGCTCAAATAGTTGCTGAATTATGACCCTGGTAGAATGGGCTGTTTGTTGGTAAGCAAATCACGTGTTTTTGGGAAAAGGTGGATTACAACACGCAGGATCCATACAATCATATGCTTGAAATTACAGCTTGTCTAAGTACACAGATAAACCTAAAAATGAAAATCATGAAAAAGGTTTGGCTGTGATATGGCCCCCTGGAAAGACACTCTAGTTGGGTGCAAATTTTTGGACTTCAAAGTGGTCATTCTCTGACTGAAAGGATGCCTTCCACTCCCCAGATTGGGGTAAAAACATCTCTGGCTTAATGTACGCAATATAACCCAGCAAGCCTGGAAAGTCACAGCAGTTTCTCGGGGCCTCAACGTCTTTTGAGCTCAAACAATGATTTCCTAAGCAAAATATTTCAGTGTCTATATGAACATCTAAATGTGGAGGCACATGTAAGAAAAGATAGAGAACTGTGTTTCCTCACAGAAGACAAACACTCCTCCAGCAGAGAAAAACAGATGAAGTTCACTCCCACTATGTCAACTCTGCTTTTCCATCAAAACTCTTGCATGTTTTTTTTGCAGTCAATCCCAATAAGTGTACCGTGTCTTTCTTACAATTTTTTGCTCTCACATCATTTTGCTGTTCTTGTAGATACTTGAATTTTTAATTTATGTTTTATCAGAGGCTCGGAACTGAAATTTTCTTTAAGATGTGACCTGATGGCTTTGGAAAGCCATACGGAGATGTGAGCTGCCAGAGTCCCACTCAGGCTGGACCGGCTGGTCATATGCTGGGGGCTTGATCTCAGCCTTTAACCGCCTCTGCTCTGAAGGGAGGGAAAAAGAAATAAGGCACTTGGTGCAAAAAGGCAAACAGATCTGAAAGGAGACACTCAGAGCATCTCACAAGAGGCAGAGTGAAAACTATCTGAAGAAAGCCAGAGGACAGGAAGGAATAGTTCCTTTGTAATATTTACTGGCAGAAAATGTTATGAAATAAGTGACAGAAGGACCCTAGGTATTTCCTGAAATACACAGGGTATATGATGCAGCCTCAAGTACAGATTTTATCTGTGCAAAAGTGGCTGGTCGTGTTACACAGGACCAACTCCGCTGTGATAAGGCAGTTCCCTGTAGGTGAGCATCAGTAAAATATTTACACCCTGCATCCAGAATAGGCATTATGTACTTATAAAAAAAACTATTTTAGGAGTGTTTAAGACAGTTTTAAAATATTTCACAGGGACTATTTTTTTGTTTGCCTCTGCCTGTAGAGCCAAGGTCCCTAAAAAATTGTCAGTCAAAATATATCAGGCTTAGAAAGTGCAATGAAACCCTCAAAACCACCTTTTTCTGGATACAAATATATGCTGCCTGGAGAGTCTTAACATGGGCTTTTTTAGGGCCAGAAGTACATGGTGAATCCCTTTAGGAAAATCCCTTTCATGCAGACATAAACCTCCTACTATCATCCTCAGGTAAGGTAGCAGACACTAAAATCATTATATCTTTGGATATGTGGAAAATTTGCAAGTCATGGAAGAAATTCCTTCTCTGCTTTTTGGGAATGCACAGTTGGAATATCTGGACAGCAGTCACGCCTGGGGAAAGAGGGAATTTTCTCATTTGAAAGTGGTGATTTGAATTTTTTTTAGCAAGTCCTAGAGGAGATGTATCTACAGTTAGCAGGAAGGTTAGGAGATCAAAGGGACATGCTAAAGTATTGTTACAAGTTTTTTTTAATGTGTTTTACCTGTTTATCTGTTAACTGCTTTACCTCATATTAAACCGAAGGTTGTGAGAAAGGGACGTCCCCTGCATTGAGGACCATTTTTAACCAATAGTTTAGCCAGGTATCCCAAATATGTGCTGGCTGCTGTGAATACAGTTCTGAAATGCCCCACACTGTCCCCAAAAATCAACTGTTTAGGGATCAGGAATGGTGAATCTCATCACAGCAATGGCCAAGCAGTGCAGAGCCAGGACATACATGTTGTGCCCATGGGCTTTACGTGAGGCATCTGGTTATCTCCACTGACTCTCCAGGTGCTTGAACACTTCCTTAAAATTAAGCAAGTCCTCAAGGACCCTTCCTGAAAGCAGGATGCTTTCCTGAGTTGGTTTTAACCTATTCCAAGCAGACCTTGGCACTCTTGCAGGAATGTTTATGGGAGGCTGCGCATTATGTGTTTTAAATTACCTTCTCTTCCCCCAGGCGTACAATATTAGTTGGTCACTTCTTTTTCTCAGATTATCTGAAGATAACAGAACAAGCTGCAGTCTAATGGGTTAGTAATTGTTTGAATATTGATTGAGTATTTCTTATTCAAGCAAAAAAAAAAATCCAGATCTGAGGATCTATATATATTCCTCGTACCGCGGGGAAGGCAAAATAAAACAAGGAGGCAAAGTTTCTAAAAAAAAAAAAAAAGTGTAAAAGCTTCTTTTCATAAGGAGTCAAAGATGTTTTGCCTGAAGGTACCACCTGAGGCAGGGGCGAGAGCTGAATCAGCCTCAGCTCCCTTCCACCCACCTCCCTCCTTCGAAGTCCGACAGAGGCTCCCACGGCCGCTGCCATAGGCAGAACAGTTGGTGAGCTGTAGGAAGGACTTAAATAACGCGTTCATCTCTCCGCTAATTCAGGATTATTGTCTACTTTCTGGTGGCCTGTTTTTCTCTCCTTCTAGTTAGTTGCTTTTGAAAAGGGTGTAAGAAATTGGGCTTTTGTATCCTCCTTTCAAAGGAGTAAATTCAACAGCACAGAATGCATAACTGAGAATTTATTTATTTTTTATTTGTTTCCAAGATAACTGCAAAAATCATTCACAAAAAAAACCCCAAGCCCATCTTTGGTTCCTGTAAAGTTAGAATGTTAGAATGGTACTGTCATTTGCATTCATCGTAACTAGGAAATTGAAAATTTAAATTCCTTTTGACAAATTCATTTTCATTGAATTTTCTTTGTTATTTTAGATGCATGCATATTTAAATACTCCTTATTAATATTAATTAGTATTAATATAACAATATATTAATTTTATATCCAAAATTAAGCAGAATTAAACACAATCACAGCTACAAAGGGGAAATATCTCTTTGTACAGCTGAAAGTCTACAAGCAGGTGACACACTCCGCAATTGGTGCATTGACCAATGTTTTTTTTAAACACGAAAAGCCTTCTGTAATCTTTTAATAGTCACCTAAAACAGAACGGTCCTCAGTTTCTAGGCTGGAGAAGTTCCCATCATACATACATTAAAGATTCTTCAACTAAAGTCTAAACCAATCAAACAAAAAAAACCATTTATTTTCCTTGTTGTAGAAAATCATTGATAATTGCTGGTAATGATTGGGGAATGATTGTCAACTCATTCATAACCCATGTAAAATGACATAATGTTTTTTTCATAGTCCTTTATTATATTAGATATGCCAACTATTCACATAAAAGAAACAACTGCGTTCAACTCAGCACAGGGAATAAAGAGGGTGGGCCAAACTCAGGCCTGGTTATTCTGGATTGCAATCATTTCACTCTGCTGCAAATGCATGCAGCTAATTTTAATTTACTATCAACATCTTTACCATTATCTAATTCTATGAGCTTTAACAAAAACAAGCCAACTTGATGTTAGTGTGATTAGGATCAGACTCTGGCCCAAATCAGTGTTAGATGTAGGATTTTTAGATAAAATCTCCTGAATTTCTTTCACCACAGAGGGAAAAAAGGAGTGATTTTGGCATATGGTCCCCAAACAGAAATTCAATCCTAGTTCCAAACAAACAAATTGATAAACTACATTACTCTCTTAAATAAATGTAGTCAAAAGTGGTCATTTTATCTTGAGGAGGAGGAAAGAGATAGAGAGAACAAGTTATTTCCTTTAGGAGATCAAAACATGATGTGGAAAACAAGAAAATAAACTTAAATGGTGTTATAATCCCCAAAGAAAATCCTTCAGTAATACTGTTCCCACAGCAGATAGCTCACAAACATGTAAATCATTTTATCTATAAATAACTGAAGATTACAAGGAACTGATTTAAATAGTTTTATTCTAACTTAAATAAACAGGGTGATTGGAAAAACAGAATTATGGACAGACTAGGGGTCTAGCTTGATAAAAACTCTATTAGCTGTGCTGGTGTGAACGGATTATTTTAGGAACGAGGGAGAGGGGAGGAAGTGAGGAAGGAAGGAGAGACAACTGCTGCGAGGCAATGGGGAAGCAAAGGCAGAGAGGGGGCTGTGCTTCGTGCCCGCTCTTGTAACTTCAGCCATGTCCCATTAAAGCATTGCCACAGGGACAAGGGCACTTCATACACACGCTTCTTAGCCCGGATTCGGGCTCGGGAAGGCTTCTGAGATTTTTATTAAAACAATGCTTGCTGGTGTAGGCAGGCTGGGCATTCAGATAAAGTTCATTGCTATGATATCTGACCACTTGGAGTCTGCACTACAGTTTCTTAATTACAGTGTCATTGGACACTTCATTGCACGGTGATGGGAGCCCTTACCTGCAAACAGCTGTGATGCTTGTAGCAGATGTGCTAGGATGCTTGGAGCGGCAAGACACCACATTGGGCAAGAGACTTTTAGTTCATTTCATTTCACTTCATTTCATTTCATTTTATTATTTTATTTTATTTTATTTTATTTTATTTTATTCGGTGATTTATTTATTACCATGAAAGCAGCAGGCTGCCCAGGTCGATTGCAGCCTCTCCATCCTCGGAGCTATTCCAAACTCGGCTGGAGGTGGCCTCGCACAGCCTGACCCACCTGGTCCACTCTGACAGGAGGGTAGGATGACGTGGCCTCCAGAGATGCCTCATGATGTAAAATAGTATATGATTCAATGAAGGAATTTAGCAGGAATCGTGTTTGTGTAGCACACTCTCTTGGCATTCACATATAAAAGATGTGCAACTCACAGGGCAATTCTGCACATGAGTTTTCCCACTTTTCCTCATATTACAGCCCTAGACGGCTAACCTGCATCTCGGGCTGTGACCATGGCAGTGATATCAAGCCACAAATATTTTTTTCCTGGGGAGTCAGATGAAATTACCCCACACTAGACAAAGCTGATGACTAACTACATGTGCCAACCACCCAGGCTCCCAATGTCCTCCCTGCCACCAGCAGCTCCTTTTTCTGCCCTAAAGTGACTTTTCCTTCAGGACCCCTTTAGCAGGATGGCCCTGGCTCTGCCCCAGCAGCGTGCAGAGTGGTACCCATCCTGGCACCCAGGTATCGGTCACCCTGAAATGGCGTTTTTCTCCTCCAGCCCCCGAGTCCTGTAATTGCGATCATAACTCCGCAACCGCTTAACTCGCCTGACACTCCGAGAATATGCAGTAAATCACCCTGCAGGTCTGTGCAACCTTTTGTGTTCACCAAAACCTGGAAACAAACTGTTATATTTACTTTTTTTTTCGGTTATCAGAACCTAATTTGCCCACAGCGGGAGACTTTGTGATAGACCCTGGGGGAGTGGGGAGAGCTGGGGCATCATGGCTTGGAAAACCAGAGAAGCAGATGCTGATCCACAGGTCAAGAATAGTGCACACGGCTAAGATGTAGGTGCTTTCTTATACTTTTATTTTCAACCTCAGAGACATCATCTTTACAGTAGGCGGGAGTCATGGAAAGGGAGGAAGGAGAGAAAAAAGCAAGGAGGGAGGTGGTTTTATTTGCTTTATTAAGGAGGAAGAGTGTAACTGCTCTCAGAGTCATGCTAATGTTAAGAGGAGATCAGGGACTGATGGTTATTAGGTTCTAACCAAAGTCTCACAGATTAATTGCAATTAACAGGATTATTTTAATCCAGTGGTGCTCCATTTGCAGAAGTCAGCTCGTGGCTGTATTTTTCTATTGGATCTTATCAGCTCTCCACTTCCCTCCACAGACGTGTATTTGGTGAGAAGCCACCCTGTCTATCTGCTCCCCTGCCACCTGATGCAGCTCCCCAGCCCTGCAAGGCCCTCCTCAAAACCGCCACGCCAGGGGGACATCTGCAGACACAGGGAGTGAGAAACGCAGTGCAGCAAATGCCCTTCACTGCAGGAAGGGTCGACAGTGTGGTGAAGATTTCTGCCCTTTTCCTCCTCCTCCTCATGCCAGGCCAAGAAAGGATGTAGCGATGCTGCGGTGCGAGCCGTCTGCACGCAGGGCTGGTTGCCAGGATTCCCACGCTGCAGATGAGAAGAGCACACCATTTGATAGCAGTTGCAACAGGACGAGGGGGAATGGTTTTAAACTGAAAGAGGGGAGATTTAGAATCATAGAATCACCGAATCGCCTAGGTTGGAAGGGACCCTTCAGGTT
Source organism: Stercorarius parasiticus (assembly GCA_013396915.1). Classification (NCBI taxonomy): domain Eukaryota; kingdom Metazoa; phylum Chordata; class Aves; order Charadriiformes; family Stercorariidae; genus Stercorarius; species Stercorarius parasiticus. The sequence continues at coordinate 121,942 of VWZL01005299.1, read as the reverse complement.
ATCTAGTCCAACCATCAACGTAACTCTGACAAGAACCATCACTAAACCGTATCTCTATGCACTATGTCTACCCGTCTTTTAAATACCTTCAGGGATGGTGCCTCAACCACTTCCCTGGGCAGCCTGGTCCAATGCTTCATAACCCTTTCAGTGTAAAAATTTTTCCTAATATCCAGTCTAAACCTCTCCTGGCACAACAGGAGGCTGTTTCCTCTTGTTCTATCACCTGTTACCTGCGAGACAAAACCGACCCCCCCTGGCTACCCCCTCCTTTCAGGCAGTTGTAGAGAGCGAGAAGGTCTCCTCTCAGCCTTCTTTTCTCCAGGCTGAACACCCCCAGCTCCCTCAGTCATTCCTCACAAGACTTGTGCTCCAGACCCCTCACCAGCTTCATCACCCTAGATGAGATCTCAGGAAGAAATTCTTCACTCCGAGGGCAGTTGAGCCCCTGGCCCAGGTTGCCCAGAGAAGCTGTGGCTGCCCCATCCCTGGAGGTGTTCAAGGCCAGGTTGGACGGGGCTTTGAGCAACCTGGTCAATGGGAGGTGTCCCTGCCCAGGGAAAGGGGGTGGGACTAGATGGTCTTGAAGGTCCCTTCCAACCCAAACCAGTCTATGATTCCATAATTCTGTGATTCCTGACTGTAAAACCATCACAGCCAACTTCCCGGGATGCTTTATAAGTACCACTATCAATTTAAGCACAGCGCGTTTCCACATAGCGAATCTGCAGGGGACGGGTACGCTCCCAAAGCAGGTGGTTTAAAACAGTGCAGAAGGACCACGGCAAAGCTGTCCTTGGCAAGAAGCAAGCAAAGTTTGCAATTAAACGTGTTATCAAGAAGTCCAACATCTTGATCTGATCCTGATTAGAATAAAGAAAATACTGAAAAATAGCCCAAAGATTTCCCCAATGAGCTTCTAATTATAAAAAAAAAATTTTAAAAATGGGTACAGACAGGGAAGATGAGTGAAAAATGAGCCATTACTGCTCAGCCTGATAGGTAGCAGGCATCTTGCCAAGGCCAAACAAAATTGTCTCCCTGAGTACCTTCCTATAGAATGCCATTTTCAGATAACAGAGATGCAGGCTTAGAAAGTTCACTGCACATAGTGGCTCTCCACAGATTTTTCCCAGGTTTCCTAAAACTTCTTCAGCATAGTATCCTGACAGGGTCTCTCCTTTTTTTTTTTTTTCATTGTCAGTGGCTGTTTCTGGCTAAGATGACTTTCAGGTATTAGTGGTCGAAAAAAATCTCCTTGTGACATACTGGCAAGATACATATTAATTGACAAACCTAAGTTCTGTAGCAATTTCTCATGGGTTTCTGATGCCACCTCCTTTAAAAAAATGAATTGGTCCTATGAGTCCTTAGCACAGGCCTAATTCCAGCTCCAGTATCAGCTTCAGTAAGTGAAAAGCTGAATAGGCTGCACTACTAATTACAGTGTAAACATTTAATAAATATTCCTTCTTTTCATCCTTTGCCCTTTTCAAAAATGAAAGGTTGTAATTTACATGGATGGTGCCTCCTAATTGCCTCTCCATGATACCTGCTTGTTTTATTTTCTGTCTTCTTTTGGGAAGAGGTGGAGCGCGTGTAAAGAAAGCCACATTTCTACCCTCATCTGCATGTCCCCTGTAAAATAACACTTCCTTCAAAAGCACCCCCAGCTCCCTCCCCACTAAAAAGCTGCAGAGTCCAGGCCAGGATTTCCCATGCATCCACCTGTGATCTCAAGCCATAATTCTACTGAATCGCATTTTTAATTACAGAATGGTTATCTGCAAACATATGTGTGCCTGTGTGGGCACACAGCTACATATTTGGCGCAAAAGCAGAGTTTGTTAGCTTTTCTGCTTTATAACTGTTCCGACGGGGACGCGGTTGCAGGATGCATTGGGTTTGAGGGGGTTTTGTTTGTTTTTTACAGCAAAGTATGGCTGCAGGAATGGTTATGTTTGGGCTCCATATGCAGGTTCCAGCCATATATTCAAGCTGGACAATAAAGCAGGGAAAAAACAGCTGATACACAAAAGGGACCGTCTAGACAGTGCCCCATCAGTCTGGCTAAATTTGGTGCTGGCATTCCCAATGGGATTATAATATAATTGTCCTGGTGTCTGCGTTCATTCCCCCTGTCAAACACCATCCCAAATATACATCCTTTTTTCAATACAATAAGCCCAAACTGTACCATTAGATAGAAGAAGCTTTGAAAAAACAACCTAAGCAAATACCTCCTAATACGCAGAAAACCTGTTCTTTAATTGCTGGAAGGGGAAAAAAAAAACCAAAACCCACTAAATTTTTAATCAGAATGGAATTAATTTGTCTTTCAGTCAAAATATAATTATTTTAATTAAGAATCTAAAAATATTTTGGGGAGAAAAATGTGAAAATATAGCTTTGTACGGCACAAAGCGAAGTCATCTTCTCTTGTAGGTTTATTAATCTCTCAAGGAAAATTTAACAGAAATTCAGAGATGTGAAAGTGAAGTGATAGCTATGGATCATAGATCGTAATGAAGAAAAAGTTTAATGAAAAAGGCGTTAATGAGCAAAAAGTAAGGAAAAAATGCTCTCATTTTACCTTCTCACAATTAAAAGAACCCAGTGGTTACTTCATGAATTTCTGCTAAGTTACTATCTTATTTATTTGGAATTTTTGATTGTTCAAAAGATTTGACAAATATTAGAAGTGCAAACTTACCTTGATTAAGATTTGTTCTATATATTTTGGAAAAAACTGAAAAACCTGAAATCCGTGACAATTTTATCAAGGAAATCAAGCACAAATATGAAGCTTCAGAAAGGGGAAAAGAAAAAGGAATTAAGAACATTGTGTGTGCTACTGATGTCCACAGACACAATGGTAGAAGTCAAAACATGCAAATAAAATGCAAAGACATAAACCCCCTGCTTTAGGAAAGTAAAATACAGAAAACATGTTTCTGATTTGTCCGTCTTCACAGTTATGCATTATCTTTCAGGCTGTTTTGTCATTTTGTTCCAAGAAAATATTATTCCAAGACCTTGAGATATAAATAGGACTCAGGCATGATTTTAGACATTTTAAAGGAATATTACCCTGATTAACTTTTTTTTTTTTTAGAATGTTGCTCTCAGTGTGTGTCAATATCGCTTGATGTGGCATATTGAGAGTCCGCACATGCTGCTGCTCAAATTTCCCAACTCTCACAAACCCTACTCAGAAGTCTAAAGTATGCCAATAACACAAATACCAGGTTACGCTGCAAACAGGCAAAATCTTCCCCCCCTTCCCCAAACACTGGTGGCCTCTCATTCCCTGAGTTTTCTCTGAGGAAACTTTGGTCCCAGCAATTTTTTTTGTAGGATGAGTGATGGAAAGGAGAGAGACAAAAGTAACAGGTGGGGAAATAAATCCCCCATGTCTGCCCCAGAGATGCCTTGAAGGAGGCGTCTGAGCTGCAACTCACACTGAGGGGAGAAAAACCCAGGCGCTGCCCACCAAGAAACGCGAGGAATAGGAGAAAATATATAAATACGACTACTAAAACCATTAAATAAATCAAGTGCAGGTGTAATGCTGGGGTCACTGGTTCTGCTGGAGGGGAGAGTGCAATAATGAGGTGCTGTGGGTGGGGGGTATGGGGTTTAGGGGTGCTATGGATGCTGGGGGGGGTGGGAGATGAGCCCCCGGCATCGCCTCCGGGATGGGGGATGCAGAGGTTGAGGGGCGCAGGGAGAGTGTTGCTGGGACTCTGCAGCTGCCACTCTTGCACTTGAATAAAGGAGAACTTTTCTTTCGGGAGGGGGCGAGATCTGTGAATACCTTACCCAATAAGAGATGAGGCATATTGAAAACTATATTAAATTACCCTGATTAACAATTTAGCCACGAACAGGGGAGCTTTGGGGGATCTCTATAGGCAGGGCTGGGGGCTATTCATGTCAGCAGCTAAGAGGTCGAAAGGTTTCTGAAGTTCACAGGCTCAGAGCCTTTGTTATGCTAACAGACAATCTCAAATCAGCTGCCTGCTGGAGTGTGAAATATAAATGATTCCTTGAGAACTTCCAATAAGTTGTCACTCTTCTTCTCCAAATACCAGGACAGGCTGCTAATTTCGAGCAGGCCCCTTTTCTTGTGGCATCGCGAGCCCTAAATGAATGCCTTTGTAGCTCAAATAATCTTTTTAAGCAAGCTACCCTGCCGTAATAGCCCAAATGTGTCTTGGGTTTTGGCTATGAAACGAAAATCAGCATTTCTCCGAACTTGACTTTCCCTGTTCCAGGGGAGTTTGACTGGGTGGGAGGGATGCTCCCAAATACACCAAGCCAGCACACGGGGCAGAGAGGGGGGGCGACAGCCTGGGAGCTGCTCAGAGCCAAAAACTCATCCCGCCCACCCCCCCCAGACCCCTATGGTCCGAGGTCTGGGCACAAAGAGAAATATTCATACCCTTCTGCAGGGCATCGGTACTAACGCCATTAAGAGGAGAAGAATGAGTTAATTATCTTTATACACAAGGAAATCAGTCTATTAAAGGATGTGATCTGCTCTTACCCGGGGAGGAGAAGAAAGC
>VWZL01005299.1:73362-116998 GCA_013396915.1 Stercorarius parasiticus | reverse complement strand
CTGGGAGGGGGGGAGAGAGGTGATAATTGTTTTCCTCCTAATTAGCATGTATTTTCCCTTTTGGAAATGGAACTCGCCAATTGTTGCCTATAAAGCCTTTTAAAATAATCTCCGAAAACAGGAGAAACAAAAGTTTGGTTTATGCTGTTTTGGAAGAGGAAAAATAAGAGGGTTGGGTTTTTTGGTGTTTTGGTTTGGTGGTTTTTTTGTGTGTATGCGGGCGTGTAAGTGGATATATGTACGGGGGTTATTATTCTGAGACACCAGAATCACGAATTATCCATGTCCTCAGCGTCATTAATAACACTTAGCACTTCCAACGCGCTTTGCATTTACAAAGAGCTGACGAAACACACGCTAATTAGTGTTGCTATTTTATTTTGCATTTCGAGACTTTTTTTTAAGGGGAAAAAGTTTTAAATTTTCCCCGCACGTTTTCAAACAAATTAAAACCCGCTACGTTCAAGGTACTATTGAAAGTTTGTTAATAAATTGCCGATAGTGGCATAATCAATAACGTCTGTTACAGCTAATCTTGAACAGAACAGTTTGCATGTTAATGACGATGTTGCTGACGGCATTTATTTCATTGACAAATAGCTTCACACCCTTATTCTCACGTTTTTTGGTGGTAGAGTTTTGAGCTTCAGAATTTAGCTTTCCTTCTTAAAAAACACTATAACAAGGTAGGAACTGTATAATGCTCGTTGGTGCAATTATTAATTTACAGTAAGCAGATTTTTTTTCTTAGGGACATTTTATTTTTGAGCCGATATCTTTAAACTATACAGTATTTTAAATACAAAATTACGAATTGCACTGAATATTTCTTTTGATGAAATACGATCGACATAATGAAATCGAATTGACGTTAACAGGAAAGAAAGCCCTTAACCTCTCCACAGAGATAATGTGAACGATTAAAATAGTAGATACGTCTTTCAATAAATATCAGCAATATTAGCTAGAATTAAGTTAATTTGGGAAAGAGAGCAACCATGAGATTTCCTATTTTATTAATCCTGAATGGTATACCTTCATGTTAGTTTGCAGGCAAATTAATCTCGTTCGCAAGAATAATGTTTTGCTTACATATTTGCTTTTTGTAAATACATTTCCACAACGAACCACAGAATGCAAAAATTATGTTTCATTCATATGTATGAGTAAATATAAAGGCAGATCTAGTTTGCTTGTAACCACTAGACAGCGATTGCCTGAAGTGCCAAAGGGGAATGCAACTTTTCTACAGTATATGGAATAATGAAAATATCTCTTTGCATATCAAGTAATATCTTCGAGGCTAATTAGGGTGAAAGGCAACAAGACGGCAAAAAGAAAGACTGGGTAGAAAAGAATCAAGGAGAAAAAGTGCAATTTGACACCCACAAGATGGCTGCCTTTTCATTCTTTCTCTATGATTACAGTCCAATTTCTATGGGAAAATTAATGGAAAATGTTCTTTAGCAAATCAGCCAGGGGAACTACAGTTGCGTTCTCCTAACGCATATGCAAACAGTAATAAAACGCGTTAAACGCGGATAAGCCTATATAAATACAGCCGATCACCATACATGTTTGTCTGGAGCAATGCCTACTGCACTTTAGTCATCACCATAATATCGACAAGTTTGGGTGCGATGGGGAGGACAGAAAGGTACAGGCGAATACGTACGATAAAAGAGATCTCTTCAATATCAATGGCGGAATTAGAGTAGACGACTGAAACAACTAGACTGTTTTAGCAGATGAGAAAATGCAATGCAAATAATGTATCTGAATATTTAAAACATCTTTAGGCTTTCTTTAGGGAGGGTCCACAAATTCGGGTAAAAAAAAATCTTTGTATAATCGTGTTAGCTCCTCTTCTCTTGGTCGAAATCTACAATTATTAAAAATGATGGCAATAAAATAAAGACAACTTTCAACGTTGGATCAGAAACTTAATAAAAAAGACCAAACTATATTACAAAACATTAGATTCAATCCAGCGAGTTTAGACAAAAATAAGGCTTCCTATGAACTGTAAATAGTTTGGATTTTAGTCTATTCAGCAAAAATTGTTAGGTTACAAGGTTACTATGTGGGCTGAGACTACAGAAGAAGAACAAAACAAATGGTTCAGTTTCAATAGGAAATATAATAAAAACCCCTTTATCTAAAAGCCATCAGGGACAAGCACTCAATACAAGTTAACAAGCAGGAACTGATAAGATAACATTTATATGAGGTCAGAAGTCAAATGCCAGTCAAAGGCTTTTAACCTCTTGGGTCATAAACAGGAATGGTTAAAACACATAGATAGTTATTTATCGGATTTTAAAGGTATCTGATCATTGTGAGTGAATAAGGCGATGATTTAACTAATTGGGATTTATAGAAGAGGGACTTCGTCCTCGTTAACTTAAACCGCAAAGCTTCTAGCGTGTAATTATTCATTTTATTTATTTTTTTTTTTAATTCGCCTTTCTGTCTCTCGTAAATCTGTAAGACCAAAGCAGACAGGCGACAAAACCGGTAAACATTATCTTAAAACAGGCGCATACTCCGTCAATACGTGGATTGATCTGTGCAATCCAAGGCTTGTCTGAGGACTCAATAGGCTAAATATTTACAGTCAACATACATAAAAGAACAATAACCACCCTCCCTATTGTGGTGTTAATGCCACTGGAGTTTTGTTTTGTTGCTTTTCTTCGAGTCCCCTGAAGTAAAAAGAAATCTCGTTCCACAGTAAAAATGAAGAGATTTCCCTTCATAAAACAGCATCTGAAATTAAAAATTACCAAATTTGAAGTGAATAAATATTACGGGTGGATTTAGAAGAGCTTTAATTACAGTTCTAACCTAGCCGGGAACAGTAATTTCTCCTTTAAGTAGTTTTTATTTCCCCTTGCACAAATTCTGTAACTTGCCTACATTTATGTCCAAACGCTCATGTTGAAGGTAATGCTAAAAAATTACCAAATAAAATATAATATCCATCGTCCAAGAGAGAAACAGGGATTGATGGAAGGCCTTTCTAGGCCCACTGTTTCTTTCAACAGAGTTTACAATACACTAGGCGGACACTGTGGATTTAAAACGCTTTTAAATATTTATCAGAAGTATTTTATTACCATATTCAAATGACACCTGGAGTGCACTCACCTTTATTGACAATCTCTGTTCTGAAAGTCCATTTGCTTCACGAAAGCCCCCGAAGCAGAACAAGGACTAACCGTTTTCATTCAGTTAATGTTTAGTAAAAAACCAAGCAACCTTAATCAGCATGCTGATTGCATCGTCAACTAACAAATAATTTACTACTCTGAGCATTGCATTCCATTAAAAGCTCATTAAATTTTCTGTTCTCCAATGGGAGCTTTAGCTTTTGAACTGCATCCTTTTGCTCCGAAATATCACTTATTCCATTTTTTTTTGCATTTTTTTTTCCCCCAAGCATAGGTGAGAATTTCAATACCCAAATACACGAAAGCCGTAGACCTCAGATTTTGATTTCTGTTGTAAATTCAAGATCCTCGGGTGTCAGGGGGGTGGGGAGGGAAACTACTTTGCTGGATTCTCACTCGAGCAGTTTAACTTTGGTGAAACACCCCTCTTCCATGGAGAGGAACGGTGGGTGATTTAGGTGTTCGTACGTTTGGAACCACTGCGGGGGGGTAGGGGACACCACAGGGCGACGTTTTGTCCTGTAAGTTGGAAGCGATCGCTTAACGAAAAAGGAAAGGAAAAAAAAAACGTAAAAAAAAAAACAAACCCAAGCCCCTTCTTTTTTATTCGTGTAAACAATGAACAAAAGAGGAAAAAAAAAACCCCACCACCCTTTGGGTTACGGAGTACGAAACTTCTTGTCTGTTCTAAATACCAGGGACTGTAGTTAGGATGCTTTGGTGGGGTCATGGGGGAGTAAAAAGCTCATCTTCCTCAGCCTTGCATACTAAGCTGCACATAATCGTTATATTTAATAAGTAAAAACGCAAGAAAATGCCATGCCCTAAATTAACATGCATCTTTGGATTGCTAATTGTGCTCATTGCAAATTTGGGTCATTTTGCATGAGTGACTCTAATGTAAGGCTGAGATTGCCGTATAGCGCAGTGGATTCCTGATTCCCCGCGCTAATCCTGAGCCGGGTGATTGTGTCAGGTGCAGTTCTGTATGCTCCAGCAGCTGGTTCATCCTCATCAATGCAAATAAGGCAACTCCTACAATCAAAGCCTCGTGAGTCTAAAGCCTGATTGCTGAGGGCAGGCTAAAGCGCTGCACCGGCTCACTTTCAAATCACACTAACTGACAAGACAACTGTAATGTCCCTCTGGTTCAAAACCAGCCTTTTGCCAAACAAAACAAACCGACCGAAAAGAAAAAAAAAATACAGCGACGTGCATCATTTTGGGGTTGTACAAAATGCAGTCAGGTCGTCCGTGGTAGGTGGGTGAAATAAAACACATAGGTATACCCCCTCAACTTGAATAAAAGTCTGCAGTGGCGATAATTAACGTAATATTTGAATACTTATGAGGAAGATGGGCAGCCAGTGATTACTTCTAACGCGCGGGTCACCACTTTTCTCAAGGACGTTTCCTCAGGACTCCTCCAAAGCGCTCCTCCATCTCCAGGGGCTGCTCCCCCAGCCCCTACCCCGGGCTCTGCCCCACCGTCACGCCAAAGGGGAGCCGGGTTTTGGGGTCTCCCTCTCCCACCTCTTCCTCCTGTCTCTGGGGAAAACCCTAAGGAGACTCCCTACTGAAATGTCCCCTCTGCCTGCCCCCAAACTTCGGGTGTCGTCCTAGCTGCCTTTCCAGAAAACCTCCAAACCTCGACAAAACGTTGCTTGAAAACTATATATAGTACATACAATAATATAAATACAAAACGGGGGGAAATCAGTTTTTGCAGCAGGAGGTTACAAACCCTCACGGAGAGGGGAAAGCGGCGACCTGCAGCCCCAGCAGCACCTACCAGGGGCTGAAAATCCGGCGCAGGCGGTATTTGGTGCTGGAAAGCCGCCCCAGGCAGCGGGAATCGCTCCGCATCCCTCCCTCCTGTCCGCAGAATGGCATCAGGCAGGGATGCGGGGATGCAGAGAGACGGGGCTCCGAGACGACCCCCGGCCGGGGAAGAGCGGGGAAACCAAACGTCCCCTGCAAAGTCTGGGGAAGGAAGCACCAAATTTCCCTTTGCCCTTCCCTCCGCGCCTCACTCCTCCTGCACGCCCTCCTTCACAGGGCTTGTTGGGGGGGCAGCGCTAAAAAAGTGCGACAAGTAAACCCGACCCCAAAATCCCGGTTCTCCACAGCGGCTGCAGCGACCCATCCGGTCCGCGCCCACTCGCGCCTCTCTCCCTCCCTTCCCCTAATAGGATTAACAGACATCTTCTCAAAAGCAAATCAGAATTTCTCAAATCGTGTGTGACAGTTGATTTGCTCACAATATCCACTTTCTTCCGGTACGGAGGCAGCACCGTCCTCAGACAGTTTAATCCTGCATGACACAGGGCATCTTTCAAGAAAACGTTTGCCCTGGCAAAGCACCTGCAGCCTCCTGAATCCTTCACATCTCCTTCAAGCACCCCCGAGCAGGGGGTCCCGGAGCCCGGGGGACCCTGGCATTTTGATGATGCAATCCTTCCACGGGATTATTGCCGTGAAAAGATCCCTAATATATTTTTTTATAATCTTGGGGTTTTTTTGGTAATCTTTGTTTTCTGCTCTGTCCCAGGTTCAATAATCCCTCTTGGGCTCCCCGAGCCGTGCCGGCAGGGGAAGGAGCGGGGGTCCCTGGGGCAGCACCCTACCCATATCTCTCCGACCCTTCCTTGTCGCACTGGTCTTCAGATACTGATGCGACGCGCACAGGCTGCAGGACAAAAGCAAACTCTGCCCAACCAGAATAGGGCTGAATCCTGCCAATTTATACACCTGGAGTCATGCTTTCGGGTCGTGGCCCCTCAAAACGGGACGAGGCAGCTGGGCTAGTGGCAGGGCTGCTCGGTTTGCCACGGGTGCTGCTGGACCCCGGCGAGCTCAGGGGAGATGCTCTGCTTCCTCCAGGTGCTGCAGCTACGCCTCCTGGTTTTGAAAAAACCTGTTCCGCCTCGAAATTCGCTTTACCTTAGGGGTTTCGGGTTTGTCTCTTTGTTTCTTNGTCCCTTACTACAGCTAATATTACAGGTAAAGTTTCTTAGTTTGATCTGAGCTCTGATTTTGCTACACATCGTGAGGGCAGAGTAAGCAGCCTGCGACTCTTTTGCTTCCAATAACTATAAATCCGTACCTCTATAATTGTGTGCTGCTTTCTCTGTTTTTCACAGATGGGGACATCAGATTTCAATCAAAGGTTACTTGACTTTTCAGTAACCTTCTTATAAGCTAACTAGAACTTGGAGAAAATAACAGTAAAATTATTTTAAAAGATAATTAATTTAAATTTTCCACTCTATTCTAATGTTATTCTCCCTCCTGCTTTTAAAAGCATTTCCTTTATTTGCAACTGATGATCTTTGGTGGGTTGCGAGGGGTACACATTACTAAAACAATACACTAACTTGTGAAACTTAAAAAAAAAAATAGTGAGCCACATATCCTAAGTAATTCAGAGTGAGCTGATGGAGTGGTAGCTCCACAGTCTGCAGTCGTGAAGAACACAGCATGAATGCTTCAGCTGTGTCCAGACAGAGGAAATGACACTCAATATGCTAATGCTCTTTACAGAAAGCGAGTCTCCAGCCAGCAGCAACGTCCTACATCCATTTGGAAGACATAGGCACCTCTCCCCAACACAACCCAAGAGCTGTTTGGCTAAAAGCTTTCCAGGACTAGTCAAGAGATTGCAAATTAGACGAATTCCTCCCCTCTTAGGAAAACTAAAAGCTACCTTAAACTTATTTCTACAAGCCTTTTGGTGGCTTTGATAAGCTCGTTGTAGTTTGAGCTAGGCTCCCATCTTCTTCCTGACCAGAGCAGAAATACAGACACTAAACTCTCCCTGATGTTTTTTATAATATGAGCCAAGGATTTCTGACTTGTCCCACTGTAAGGACCATATATTTATTCTTCACTGAGGGAAGAATTGTGACAGGGGTTCATGCCCATTATAAACACACAAAAATACTTCAAAAGCCTGTTTCTGATCAGTGACTGTCCTTGAAAAAATTATTTAAGTATTTACTATTAACTGACTTATTTCAATATGGCACAACCTTTGCTCACACTCCTTAGAGCCACCCTGTGTAGGTGATTTTGTAGCAAACGCTCACTACATAATACTGTGTTCTTATACTCCATGAGTTATCACAGCCATTACATTTTATGAGTCAGGATGTCCATTCAGTACGGGCTGAGCAAACAAACGAGGTAGGGGAATAAAAAAAGCAATGTAGCTCAAAAAAAAAAAGCTAATAATGAATACATGAAGACGACCTAATGGTGAAATGGCTCAATGATACATACTAAACACACAATTTCTGGACAACAATAACATATTCCATGGTAAGAGTCACAGTTTTGGTCAACACAGACTATTGAACTGAGAATGCCTGGAGTTAAACATTAGACCTAAAGTTAAAACTAAGAAGTAATCTGCCATGGACAGAAACTGTACCAAACTCAGTTTTCCCCATGGGTCAAGTGTAGAGAGTGATATAGACCTGAGTACACACTAGAAAAGCTCATCAAGACACAGACTGCAAGACATCAGGGAAATGACAGAATGGCCCTGGCTAGCAAAGAGGCGAGGAACAGAGCTGGTGGGGACAGGTGTCTAGGAGGGGATGTAAAGCTCGGTGCCAATGGCTGCCTAAAAGCCCACGTACTTCACACCATCTCTAAGCTAGTCGCAAAAAAGACAGCCCTGTACAGGACAAGAGGGGAAAAAAAGCGATGCCAGACCATTAGGTCATTTTAGGTACATGCTGTAATCTTCAGCATTCATAATTCCATGTTTACTCTGGGTACCAAGCTTCGTTTGAAAGTACAGCCATGACCCTTACACATTCATGTGTTCACACAACTACCGCACTGTTCCAGGATATGTTCTCTAGTGTCTTGAATTTATCCTATTTGTACACCAGTTCATATGAAAACTGGAAAATGACCATATAATTTTTAAAATGCCAGCACTGACCATTAAGGAAATACCCAAGATACTCTGCTCTTAAACTAAGAGAAATAATTCTTGCTATGTAGGAGCAATGTGCCAAATCAGAGCTATCAAATCAATTTCATTTTCCATTATTTCCTGATTTTCTGCTCTTTCATTGCATGCTAGCTAGTATTTAAAGGAACATGGGAGGGTGGAGCTGGTTGTAACATATTTACTCAAATAAGTACTCGGGTGTAGTAATGAGTTTGTTTTAAAATATTCATATTATATAAATGTTAGTTGAAGTTGACAGTAAATATTGAACAGACACATCAAAAGGGCAGCATGTCATCTTCACTTCTCCTATGTTAAGTCTAACATTCAGGCAGCTGTTTGCTTTGTTTGTATCCCTTTTCTTACAGAAAATTAATTTTTAAAAATTGAACCAAAAAGATGATTGAGTATGACAGAAGAAGAAAGAATGAGGGAGTTTAAAGATCATGCTGCCCACAAGAGATTGTGACCAAATTCCCAGGACTACTGTTTGATTTGTATCAATAATTAGTAGTTAGCTTTCTTTTTTGGGACATTAAAATGAAAGACACATGGAAGAGCGAGGTCTATTGTAATTTCTCAGCACAAGGGAAGCATCAGGCAAGTGCTATTACTAATAAAACCTTCCATCAGTTTTTAATAAGTGATGCATGACAAATAAGTGTTTCATAAGCATTCACGCAGATATGGCAAAGATCAAAAATGCTCCCGAGACAAGGACAGAAAGAAGAAAACAGGACGAAAAGTGGTGTGAGAGAATGTCTCAGCTACATGTTCCCCACTGTGTCTAAAGGCAGAATGCTCTGGCTCCCTCCTGTCTTTTACAATATGATTTCTAAATATACTTACCAAGAGAGCTGATACTGTTACACCCTTTTTAAGCTAAAAAAACTCTCCCACGCCCAAAAGACCTTAACGTAAATGTCTCCTCGATACTTGTGCTCCTAAAGATGCTACATACAGGAGTCTGAAATGGAGGACGGGTCTACTGGACTCAAAATACTGCTTGTGTGAGGTGAACAGAGATTAGAAGTGGGGAGAGATAGTGTGATCTAATTTCCTCCTAATTTAATATTTACATAATTTTGTCTGCTACTTGTGGGTTACTGGGGGTGGAGTTCGCATTCCTTGTGTCCTCTACAATCCCTCTGAATTTGTATGGGTAGATTGATTAAGCGTGTGTAAATGCAAATATATTCCTGATTATGTTCGTTTACTTTCATGACTGAAACACTTTTTGTTTGTCTTTTGGGCTTTTTCGCACTTGTATATAACTGATGTTACTATTGGCAAAGCACTTCTGAACTAATATCACATTATGAATGCTTCCTTGTTCACTAGCCCGGCTGAGTTCAAACATTTTTGTAGAGAACTTAGTTTTTGTGTTTTTTCTTTTTTTTTTTTCTCCATAGACAAGCAAACCAAAATGCTTTGAAATATTTATAAAACACTCACAAAGAGGGAAAAAGCCTCAAATGGTTGCATTGAATAGAGAAGTATTTTGAAAGCCAGGGGGCTATTTAAGCATTGTCTTAGTTCTTCTTTTTGCCCTCATAGTCAGAAAAGTCTTTCTGCAGAAAAACCCTATCAGAATCTTTCACTGCTAAGCTGCCATGTGCAGTTTTGGTTAGACACTTGCTATTAACCTATTGTTTTCCAACAGTTTTACACCAACAGAGGATGTAGATGCTTATAAGTGCCAGGAAATCAAGACACATGAAGGAAAAAGTATTTTTCTTGGGAGGCTTTGGCCACCAGCGGGGCATGATTTTCAAGTTTTAGATTGAGCTTATTTTTTATTTGACATAGATGGTCATAGTCTTTGTGCTGGAATTGAGAAAATAACGCTTTCTTTTTCAACTGCTCTCATGCCATAGGCATGCTGGACTCATCTCTCCCAACCTATGTAAAGGTCTACTCCTCTACTTACCTGGAACAGAGGAGGTGGAAGGGAAGGGGAGTGAAGGGAAGCACTTGCCCGATGCAGTCCCTGTGCCTGAAGGACCAATATTTGCACAAGAGACACATAAACTCATTTTGATAAATCCATTTTTTGGTCACCTAAGTGGCTCCCATTTCAGTTGAACCCTGAGTGGTTCAACTCAGGAGTACTCACTGGAGTCTAAGTGCAAAATCTTACATTGACATACCTATTCTCAAAATTTTAACTAAGAAGGTGGCAACAGCATTTTGTCTAGTTTTCTGTAACTATAAACATATATAGTGTATAGACACCCACATATGTGTATATAAACACATAGATTTCTATCAGAGCTTTTAATATACACACACCACGCACACACACACACACACATATATAGTATTTCTTTCTGTCTCTCGCTTTGTGTACTGCTGAATATCTGCAAGGCCAGGTGCAGACCTGCCTTTAAGATTTGTGAAGAACACTTGACGGATTATTGCATAAAAGACAGTGCATAAATTCTAAAAAAGACTTTAAAACAGGCAACTTTCTTTCCCAGGGTGCTGTTAAACAACAGACTCAAATTTGCTAGAGTACAACTATCACATTAGCAGCAGAGCTAATGAAGCCTGCTCTCCTTTGTATTTGTGTCTTGTGCTTGGATTTGCTAATGTCTGAATAAGATATGAGAGCCAGCTGATGCTTTGCCTGCATTTAGTGTGCTCTTCCATGTAGATTTTAATAAGGGCTCAGTTCACATTGCAGCGCTTCCCTTGCTGGTAGCAATAATGAGGGTCTCCTCTTGACACTGGCTTCACATTTTCATTGGACTTGTAAGAACTTAATATCTTTCAGGCAGGTTTGGTAGGAATTGGCCAACAAGCTCTAAAGTATCCAGGTGAAATGATGATGACTATCATCTACTCACGTGCACTCAAACATAGAGATTACAAACAGTTAAATTCCTTAGGAAAACAGGCCGAAATGTTTAAGTATGAAAAAACATGCTTACTTCCAACATGTTCGAGTTTTCCTGTGCCCCATGGTACTGCAGGTTGCTAGAGAGGTATCTCTGTAGCAGAGTTTGCCGGTAGAACTATTTTCATTTTTCATAAATCTTTTTCAATTTTTATTTTCTTATTTCCTTTTAATCTCAGAGAACTAAAAGGGCATGATTGAAAACATTCAGCTTTTTCAAACATGTCCCAAAACTCAAGGGTCCTGGCATTCAGAACACTGACTGTTCCAGCATCATTTACATGAAGCGAGTTTACAAAACTCATTGATCTCTCCTCTGTGTATCAGAGAACGAACGCTAACTGCCTCGGTGACACCTCACGTTACAGAAGGATGGCAGAGTTCTTCACGTTTTTACTGCAGGGCTACGTTGGAATCACAATAAGGCGCACGAGGGCACAGTTGAAAGCACTCAACAGATGAGTTGTTCTGTTCCACTTTTTAATGTGAGCTGTACATCTCAACTACATTTATTTTAGACATTTTTGACCCAGATTCATCCTTAGTGTAGCTGTCCTGAAATAAATGGATTTACATTGGGTATTAATTTGGCCTGTTATGCTAACATCCCTATTTCTTCATAATCAGTGTATCGAGATGTTTTCAATTTTCCTTTATTTTAAACTGAGCAAAGAATTGATCCGATAAGTAACACTCTGATAGGGAAAGAGAGAGGAGGGAAAAAGAACAACCCAGAGACAAATAAGTACAGGGAGCAAAACTCCTCAATATCTCTTATTCTGTGATCACAGAGCATCATTTCAACTAATGCTACTGAAGCAACGCAAGACTTTACTATTGGGTATAAACAACACACAATGAGCATCTATGGGACACTGGATAACTCCAATTAGTGAGGGATGACCTTCATAACTCACATGTTGGTTTACCACTTTGTTTTATTAACTCTCACTCATTAGATGGCAGCGGTGCTCTCAGCTACAATGACAGCTAACTTCTTCAGGGCCTGCTGCATGACAGGTCTCCTGCTGATGGCCTTTTGGGGATTCTTCTGAAGAGAGGATCGCACACGTGATTTGCTTGAGTGTTGTCGGAAAGGTAGCCAGAGTCAGCAAATAAAAACAACGGGTTGCTTCGTTTTCCGCGCATGCAGCCCTCTGTACGCAGCTGACCGAGCCAGCCCTGTCTCCTTCCCAGACAGCACAGGAAAGTAGAAAATTCATCACTGACCTTGATCTCCCCCTCTAGCAGAGGGACCGGGATGGGGGAAAACTTGTCTCCTGACCCTCATCTCCCCTCTGACAGAATGGGACTAGAACAAGAAAAAATCACTGCCTGATCCCCACCCACTCACAGTCATTCATCCTGGGGCCCCTTTCATGGTTTAGAGCTCTACAAATCATTCTTTTGAGAAATGCAGAGGCATGCCTCCGAGTACCAATAGGGGGTGGGGGACTCCTACTCCCAAGCCTTACAAACACTGCTTATTTAATCTGATACATAGAAGTAAAGGAGAAGAATATTTTTGGTGTGTCAAGTTTTCGTTTCCTTTTTAAAATTATTTTACCAACAGAATCAGCTAAAGGCTCATAATAACACTTGCAAGTGCTTGGAATACATTTCTGGATGCCCAAGGAACCGAGACACTGAGTAGAGGCTACGGCACCTTTGCTGGGAGTTTAAAGAATGCTCCTGTCAGGTTGTTCACTTGCTCCCAAGCCTCCAAACATACCAGAGTTACTTTGTTCATTACACTGCTTCCCTGTGACGCAGGCGGTTAATTTTAAAATTCTCTTTCTGACCTGCAAGACCTTCAGTAGTCCAGTTCCTGCAAACCGGCACAAGCCCTTTTCCCCACTTGCACTGCAGATTGGAGTGCGCTGTTCATCATCTGCTGCTAGCTCTAATACCAAAATACCAAAGAACTTCACCATTTTTGCACTACACATCTGGAACACCTTGCCAATTTGTAGTCCGCTCACTCATGGTTAGAATTTTTACACACAAATGCTGCGCTGGGAAACTGTTACATGTACTGGCCCATAGCTGATGTAATTACATTCTGATTGCTGCTGTTATGACTTAATTTTTCAAACACTTTAGCGTATGTTAAAACAATGTAGGTGAAACTTTAAGGTACAGTACAAAGAAGAAAACATCAAAACCGTTCAGTGCTTTTTAAAAGGAAACGCTACTGTCAGAGATACATTTATTTTTAAATTCTTTTAGTATGTAGTGGTTAAGTGAAGTCACAATACACCACAGGCCTTTCTAGCTCTACTGCACTGCTCAGCAAGGCAGCACTTGCTGCTCAGTAACTTTGTAGGAAATCAGTAATTTTGCAGGAAAAAAAGGAAATGTGTGCTCACTAGCAGAAAGCACTTTTCAAGTTGGCTTAATTGAAGAGAACAGTAACCACTTCAGAAGTGATGCACAATAGATAAAATGAGAAGCATCTTGTTTTAAGTGGCAAGTTTGGAACCTGCGGTTTGATTAGTCTGTTGTCTGCTCTGTTCCCATTTGCAAGAGCATGTGTTTCAGATAACAAAAGTTTTCTATACATATAACTATATATGTGTGTGTGAATGTGTGAGTGCATGGCATAGCCATGGGAACCAGTATATAAAAAGAAGTACTTTCATACATAGTTAAAATCATTTTCTCATAATTACAAAATATGATAGAGGTTCGAGGTGGGGATTAATATCTCGAAAACTCTGTCCAGACCAGGATCCTGTGAGGCGACTTACTACATACATACACAAAAAAATTAACCCACAGCCTTTGTAGTCATAACTTTCTGTCTTATGGCATGTAACACAGGTGAAATGAACACATTGGTGGCACAAATGCAAGAGTGTTCTCTCCTGCCTGATTTCCTATGGAAATAAGGCATATATGGTCCTGCAGTGTGGCTACATGTAAACTCAAACAGACATGTGAATCCGTAGGCTGGTAAGTGATTTTTCATTCAGTTTGGAACCCACTGACCTGTAACAATCACATTTGTAAAGTAAGATTCTCAGTTATAATTACGCTGCCTGTGTGTAGGCCAGAGACGTTGTAAATGCCACAAACAGACACCTTCTTAAAAAAAAACAAACTTGCATTTCTGATCTGTCAATCATGAGACAGAAATCCACAGGAAACCAAGCTTCATTAGCCCCACTATTCACAGGACGAGTTCAAATAAGCTGAGCAGCCACCTCCTCAAGTCAAGAGAACCACCAGGTAAACTCCCTCCCATTTTGTATGCTAAAAGTGCCTATGTCACTATTTTAAAAGGCTGGGAAATATTTTTATTTGACTCAGAAGATTCACAATTATTCATCTAAACGGAAACTTTCCAGTTTGACACGCTGTCTCCCAAAAAAGAAAATAATGAACACTCTCTGGAGCAGATTTTGATGGTTTTACCACCATTTTTCTTCAGTATCCTCTCATGTGTAGAATTAGGTAATAAGTGAGTCTCCTAATAGTCTTCACCTTACAAAAACTGAGAGAATCCCCCAAAATGGAAAGTTCAGGATAAACAGAACACATTGCAATGACACGTGTTCTCATTCTTTCCTTTAAAATAAACTTTCCTTTAAAAATAAACTTTGCACTGACATAGGATTGTAATTTTTCTCATATTTACAGAGATCTATTTACGTATAGAGAAACCCAGTGATTTTAGGTAAGCCTTATCCGGCTTTATCTCAGGTTCCTCTTCATAAAATACTAGTAACTTCCCTTGCCTGGTGGGTAAACTCTAATGTCAAATACACGTTTTATGTGTTGGCTTATGTTGGACAACTCAAATCCCAACATATCGTAGGAAGTGGAGCTCTTAATCTTTCCAGTACCTTTTCCTGCAACTTGTTCTAAAATGTTGCTCAGTAAACTGCATTCTATTTTTTTTTTAATTGGCCGTTGTTGATCTAAACTTACCTTCTGCTTACCGTCCTGTCATCTAGGGACTGCAGATGGTATTATAATAAAATAAATACTCTCTTACATTTTGTTTCAGCAGATCAGTTGCCTTGCTTTAACATTACATTGCAGACTTCTCGTGTCTGTAAGCGTTTCTACTCTTCCCAGGCTCATTTTCAGGAGGAAGATTTCTTGGCCTGTGGGAAGCTGGGAGATAAAATGCATCTTCAAAAACGTTTATAACATTTTTTCACTTTCAAGTGATGAGGATCAGATGGAAGTCACCAAAACCGTGACACCACCTCCTGACAGCAAAGTGCTGTCCCACAGATAACCATGAAATTAGATCTCCTTAGACTTGAAAAAAGGGAATCTCCTTGATAGAAACTTTCCTCCTCTCCATTTCCTTGAGACTCTGCCTTTATCTGGAGCAAGATCGCTGCCATATCTGAGTGCAAAGTTATTTCATAACGTAGTTGTGTCAGGAACAGTCGTGCCACAGCTCTGCTAAGCTTCCTTTATAGCCCCAATGGCGTTAAGGTCTGCTGGATATAAAAGTGACAACTCATTAACTGTGACATCATGAGGAACTTTGAAGGCTGAGGACCCTATTTAGATATTTTCTCAGTAAATCTGATTAAGATGATGATGTCTCCCTCACTCTCTTTGCTGGAAGTCATTACTCGTGTGGCTATGGCAGCAGAATGAGACCTGTGGCGCAACATCACTATGGTCACATGCACTTAAACCGCTGATGAAACAGCTCGTCTCAAATCACAGCAGTGGAAATGCTCTTTGTAAAGCAGGTGGGACAGTGATCGGCTCTAATACCAAGCTTGAGAAGGAGCCCTTAGAGATCACAATGAAAACGTTCCCAGAGCTCAAATCAGCATTGTGAGTCCTGCTCCTTCCCACATCCCACATGCAGAAAACTTTTCTGAACCCCTAATGATGTGATCTCAGCATACATTTGGCAAAACTGGCAAGCTTATGCCTGCTTGAAGTAGAGTTTAAGTCATGCTAGTTGCCATACAACATGTTGCATGTTAGGCAAAAAATTGATTTTTTTCCTGTGGGGGTTGAATAATACTTGCCGCAGGGGAGGAAATGGTAACCTGGAGAAAAAGAGAGTTTAATGTTGTGGAATAAAGAGAACAGAGAGGCTGCTGAGACCACATTTGACAGTCTAGAAATGGCTCGGTATCTCTGGGGAGCCTTGTATGTTTCCTGAAGGAGGAGGCATATATGTTCCGCTTAACCTAGCCTTGTATCCAGGCGGCATGGGCAGCAAGGATGTCTCTGCTTTAGCTGATTTCTTAAAACTTGCCCACTGTGCGAGACAAGAGGGTCTAGTAGAGCACCAGCGCAGGTGAAATGGTGTTTGTACCAGTGGCACTTAATAAAGCATGGGACAATCTTCTTCAGCGTGTTCCCCTCAAAGGTCCTACTCAGCCCATATAAATCCTTTAAAAAAATCCATTTTTGCATGGTGATTACAACAACTTTGGCCTCATTTTTGTGTGAATATTGATTGTGTTTGTTGAACACCCTTTAAGCAACACAGGAATTAAAACAATAGGGCTCTGAACTCATGCTTGTTAGAGTTCAAGACAACCAATATGTAATTCTTCTTTCAGTTAATGAAACAACTCTCCTTGTTATCAATTTTGATGGCTTATTTTTCATAAAATGTCACCAAATTCTTATCAGCGATGAAATCTCATGCCAAAGAGATCCACAGGGAAGTTATGAATTTCCTTTAAAAGACACATAATTTTGAGACTTTTGCATTCAGAAGCGTTAAATGTGTCTCACATCAGTTGTTATCCAAATGCATCTGATCTCTTATTATTCCTACAGTAACACGAATGCTTTTCAGTTGTAGCTTTGCTTAAGAAATTAAGAACTTGCTAATTTTCTTTAGTATTCTTTGTGTGCCAGGAACACAATTAATGGTGTACACAGAATGACTTCAGAATCTGTTGTTTTCTTAAATTGACAAGTGCTCTTCTCTACCCTGCTACATTTGCCACAACTGTCACCAAACTAATGTTAATAAATTCGGATGCCCAAGGCTTGTTGACTAAAATGAAATGGCTTGAACAAGTCAAAACTGACTCGTCTTTGTCCCTGGTACTATAATCTCTGGTATCTGAGAGGATTTCCTTTGATGTCTGTTTGCTGTATTATTTTATTATTGTGATGTTGAGTGGGTTTTGTTGGGTTTTTCTTTTAGCCACCACCTTTTTCAAAAGAACAATTAAAAATGTCAGAATGTCACAGTTTGTAAGTCTCCATGGCAGTTGTTACGACGTTACTAAATTATCTTTTCCTTGGTATTTGTGGGTTGAGTGAGATTTAGACTCACTGTGAATCCCCCCCTTGGGATTCGCTGAAAGGCAGGGAAAATTTGTCACAATACCAATGGATGTGGATAAATATTTTCTGTAAAAATACTACTTATCCCTTCAAGCGGAGTGCTTGCGCTTCAGTTTCCAGTTCACGCACGACGGTACATTTCAAGCAGCAGGATTTACAGGAAAGCCGTTTTGTTATTTCAGTTAAGAGATAACCACAATTTGCTGCCACTCTTTTGGGGCTGGCTGTGAAGGCAACCCCTTTTATGACAGGAACCATGCAGTAAACGCCACCAGAGGTGACAAGACAAACATTATTTTGCCATGGGAAAGCGGCGGGAAGGCAGACACACGCCACACTTCCCACAAGCCAAACGGCTGCCGCCTTGGCGGCACACCGGCGGACCCGGGAGGCGGCGGCGGGCCCCACTTTCCTCAGGGCTTGTCGGAAGGCCTCGCTTGGCCTTCGCATCCCCTCAGGGATCGCCGTTAACGGCCGCCATTACCGGGAATGGGCGGGAACGACGCCGGGAACCGCTCAACGCCAACGGGCGTTGGCGTAGCGCAGCTCCCGGGGTCGCTCCCGCCCCGGCGGCACTTCCGGCTTCACCCTCCACTTCTGCGCATGCGCCTCTCCCGCCCAGTACCGGCTGTTCACGTGGCGCCTGACCGGAATGGCGCAAAGAAACCGGCGAGCCGTTTGCCCTGATGGACACTTCCCCTTCGCCTCCATCCTATCCTCCAAGTAGGCACAGAGGAAGCGGCCGGAGAGGCGCCATCCGGGCGCGCCGCCGGCCCGCCCACGCAGGCAGTTAGTAGGCAGCTCAAAGAGGAAGGTCCTCAGTCTGACGGNGGGAGCGGCGGCGGCGGATTTATGTGCTGGGAGCGGGGCCGGGCCGGGCGGCTGGAGGGGCGGCGGCGGGGGGTGCCGGCTGGAGCACCATGGTGAGCCGGGCAGCGCAGGGGGGACACGGGGGGAGGGGGCGGGAACGGGTGTGGGGTGAGGCCGCCCCCCTTGAGCCTGAGGGCGGCGGCGCCGGTGTCCTGGCGCTGAGGCCCTGCCGTCCCCGGCCTGCCTCGGCGGCAGGAACGGGTTTGGGGACGTCTGGAACGGTGGAGGGAGGGTTTTCCATTGATTCCGTTGATCTCCCTTATTAGTTACTCATTAGGAAAGTACAGCGCCTTTTGCTTTCTCACGGCGACCTTATACTGGCACGTTTGTACTTCCCAGTGGTTATTTCCCCTTTTGCTGCGTTTCCACTGAGAAGTGTAGTAAGCTGCTACGCTTTATGATCTGTATCAGATTTAAGATGTGTTTTTCTAAGTGTATACAACTGCCTGTTCAAATCCCCTGTAAATTGATTATTTAATTAGCTGTGATCTGGAATGTATGTAGAAACCTTTGCTAAACATTTTGGTTTTCACTGCTGCTTGTTCATTTTCAGTGCTCTGGGTGACATTGCAGCCAGTAGTATATGCAAATACGTTTGGTTTATGAAAAATCCTGCCTCAGATCACTTTTCTCGACAGATGTTTTAGCACAGATGCAACTTATTGTGCTCTGCTTAATGCACATTAGATGAGCTCCTCATAATATAGACAGTAACAGAAAAGCAAAGTTTGACTGGTGTAATTGCCACTAATGACATAAGCGTGTTTAGATATATGCAGCTTAAATAGTGCTTAATAGTGTTTCGCGAATGGACCTCATTCACTATAAAGATACACTTAATTGTGTACTTAGGTTCTAGTAACCATTTAAAACACCCGAGTTGATTGGTTCTGCTTTTAGCGTACTTATTTTACAGATATGGAGCACCATAGGGATACATGAGTGCAGGTATAAAAACATATTTTATATGTCCCATTAATACATATATTTCTCTTCCATATGGAAATAAATGTCGATATGGCATTTTAACTGTGGCAATATAGTGTTCAAATGATGGACACCTTGTGTACTGAACACACTTTGGAGTTATACATCGAGTAAAATCGCAGTTTTAACTGTTCTAATACTGAAATATTTATTCATCTGATTCTAGTAAGCTATTTTAAAATTATATATGTTTTGAAATCAGAAAGGAATTGTATAGATATTTTTCTCGTTCTGTCTTTTCCTCCATTCTTTTTTTCTTATTATTTTCTGTAGAGGTTAGAATATTTGATCAAAAGATCTTGAGAGATTCTTGTCGTTTGCAGGAGTGCATGGGTGCTGTCATCTAGCTCTGTATTTGAAGCTGTTTTTGGAAAGTTGCAAGCAAATACAGCTTTTCCTCTCAGTGTAGGTCCTTATTTAAATAAAATGAGTGATTCCTTCTGTTGCCTGATGGGGTTGAAAAATCAGGTCCAATTTTCTTTGCTAGTTGCTGGCAGTGTGGACAAATAATCTTTGTGTGTGATTCCATGACGTAAGCAAAGTGAAAAGACGATAGTTTAGTTTGGAAGCTGTATTCTCCAGTTCCAAAGCAACAGCAGAATGAAATATTCATCAGTTTCTTTTGCATCAAGAGGCTTACAAATCAAGTCACCAAAACAATTTACTGGCAGTGCTCTGCCAAGTTGGGACTGCCAGGACTCGTCTGTATAATTGCAATGCCAGTTACGCTCACAACTTCAAACTCTGCACAAGTATCTTAATACTATACAAGGCCTTGGTGTTTTAGACTGTTCAGCAGAGGCCGGCAAAGCTTGCTATTTAAAAAACAAACGGTCTGGAAAGTGAAAGCTTCCATAGTTCCTACTTGTGTTAATTGGGGAAACATGGGTAAACTAGATCTTTAAAATCTATCAGTAGTAATAATAGAATATAATCTTTTTTTTTTTTCCTGTTGTAGTAGATCAGTTCTCTGAACTAGTTTTACTAGTAGTTTAATAATACATTGGATATGTATTAGTGTTCTGCAAAACACTAATTCTGTATTGGCTTCTTCAGTAATAATCATAGCTCGGATTTTATAAATGCTTTTGCTCCAGTCCTGAGACTCCTATAGCAATAACTCAATTTGCCTATGTCATGGTTTTGGCTGGATTGGCCAATCAGAATGACAGATGGCCCTCACCCCCCTGCTCCAAAGAGGGGAGAAAAAGAGATAAAGACGTTTATGAGTTTAGAAAAAGAACTAAACTACTTCAATTAAAATATTATTAAATAATGAAATAATAAATAATAATAAAATACCAATAATAAAAAGTATACAATAAATACAAAACCGTATCCAGCTACCAGGATGATGATCGCGTAACCAGCAGGCACAGGGAAAGTCCCAGACTGGAGTCAGCGATGGACAGGAGCTGAATTCAGATCTGGAGTCAGGAATGCTCGGATTGGCATCAAAGGCAGATGAACAGACAGGGTCCTCCTTGGATGTCAGCCATCAAAGAAAGAGAACTGACCCTTTGATCCCTCAGCTTTTATACTAAGCATGATGCACTTGGGATGGAATACCCTCTTGGTCAGTTTTGGGTCACCTGTCCTGTCCGGTCCTCCCTACAGGTGTGACCCCTCTATGCTTCTCCACTTCTGACCCTCCAACGGGGCAAATAACAAAGTTAGGTGGCCATGGTTGTTATAGCAATAAGTATAAGCAAGAGCCTCTGTGCATACCATTCCTTGGTATAATCAGGTCTTACCACTCTGAGAGTGAACAGTTTATGCACAACATGCTGTTAATTTCAGAGTTTAGTCAGTTAGAAGAGGCCCAGCTAAAAAGTAAAATTACAAAACAGAAAATTGATTGTTTTACCTCAAACCAGAACAGCCTAATGATCACTAGTTCTGTAATCTTGGTGCTTAGAGAGCCTCAGTGGAAAAAGAAGCCAGACTGTCGGGTAGAGTGCTGTTGGCTGACTGAAATGTAGTTTTGGTTTTAAACAAAACACCTTGTTTCGAGGGAGCCATACTGCTGGTGACTTCTTTCATCTAGCAATTCATGGCTGTCGTTTGAATATGTGGAGAGTCACTGATCAAGAGGGAAGTAACCTTTGGGCGGAAAAGACCCACGAAGATGAACAGCTTGGTGGTAGTCCCGAGTTCCTTGTTTGTTATTCGTGCCACTTTATGCATCATTGTTTCATCCCTGCTGTGTTGTAAACAGTGGTAGGTGTAGGAAAGTGCAAATTCAGGGAAAACTTGGCCATGAAGAAATAAAAAAAAAATTTGAAGAGGTCGCTTGGCATAGATTTTTTTTTCCCCAAAATTAGCTTTATGAATGTCTGATTTTTACAAATAGTAAGGTTTGAACTGCCTTAGATTGCCAACTCTACAAGATATCATTCTGACTATAGGTATTTTGTGAAAGTAGTCTTTTTCACAGAAAGCATTCATTTTAAAGACTTCGCACGGTGAGCTCACTTTCCTTTGGCCATCCCATATAATCGTTTCTACTATTCAGCAAACAATTTTGAATTGCATTTATCTTTCAGGAGAGCACTGTCTTGCTTTTGCAAGCTGCAGCTTGAGCACGCACATACACATACAGACAAAATTTTGCATATGGAAGACTCTCATCTAATAGCAGGAGCAATAACGTGTCATCCATCAAATTACATTTCAAACAGGTTGTATCGATTTAGCTTCCAAGCTTCACAAATACCATTGCACTTTGGAATTGCAGAAGATAAGAATATTTGTTATATTCTCCTAAGAGATCTTGCTGGTTGCTACTAATACAAAAGCTTTTCCATTTCTTACTTGAAAATTCACCACCTTTTTAGTATGTTTGTATGCTACCATTTAAAGAGATTGATATGCCCTGAATTAACATCTATAGAATACTCCAGTGCACTTGTGTACAAATCTTGTTTTTACAAGACTTGCCACTTCAGAAAAGTAAGTAGCTGGCATTGCATTTCTGAAGCTGAAGTGGTAAATTGGATTCTACTACCTGCTTTTTCATGCATGCAGTTGTATTGCTACTGCAGTCCTGGTGCATACAGCATTTGACTGCAGGTCAGGGCCCTCATCTTGCAATGGAGGAGATCGTTATTGTTAGGGAACAAGTGGTTTCAAAGTCTTGTGTAAAGCTAGGTATTTGAATTATTTGTAATACCTAGGTGGTAGAGCAAAAAAAGGGGAAAAAGCTGACCTGTTACTACAGGTGTGGGAGAATAACCTTGGGCAAGGTCAAAATAAGGAGACTGGAGTGGTGTCTTGGCATGAAACTATTAATCTTGGCTATCTTTGATCTGTATGTTCTGTAAATCAATTAATGATGAAAAGAAAAATGTCCTTTAGACAGAAGTATTTTAAAAAAATTGTTTTTTTTTTTTTTTGGTTACTATTCTGAGATAGCTGTCGGTATATTATAAGTGCTCTTAACTTGTAGATAAGGGTATTGTAACTTTATCTTAATTGCTTATTCATACTTTTTATTCTCCTGATTATCAGCAACAGTGTCTCCAGGGGTGTAGTATAAAAGGTATAGACTGAAAGTCAAAGTTGAAGTTATACTATATTCAACCTTGTACAACCTTGTTGCCTTTTAGGCCTGTAGTCTTTGTTTCACAATTTTAAGAAATCTGGCAATCTTTCCTTTCATGTAGCTGCTAACGCTTCTCTTGTAGACAACTTATGCATTCTCTGCTATGTTTCATTAAAAGCTTTCTTGTAAAACATGTGCTGTGTTGCACAAGCAAAAGTAAGAATGCCATACTTACTGAAGGACCTGGGACTGAGCACAGTGCTTAAGACTTTTAAGACACCTCTAACCAAAGACCTTCCACTGTCACAAACGCAGCCAGACTGCAGTTTATTAGACAGCATAGTCCTGAAGAGCTTGTACTATTTCAGTCTTGTCTTTGACCACCAGCCTTGCCAGCCTCTGTTTTGCAGAGAAACTGACTTAATTGTCTTTTATTGTCATCTTTTCTTTGTGCCGAGTGCTTCTTGGTGTTATACAGATTGACAGAAATGTCCCTGACCAGAAAGATACTGACTTCTCTCTATCTTGAATCTGGATTTCAAATTCCAAGCTGCAAACCTGAAGCATGATAGGGACATGGAGTTACGTGGAGTTGGAGAGTGCTGAAGGTCTTATGAAGTGGATTCAGATAATGTCATTTTCCACAAACTGTTCTGTAACTGCAGACCCTTTATTTAATCTGTGCAGCAGCTTCTCATCTAAGAGGTGAATAACGCTTGTATTACTGTTGAGTCACGCCTGTCAATGATTGTGTGCTCAGTTACTTATCATAGATCATGTGGGTTGGTGGGTTCCAGGTTCCGTTTCCCAGAGGCCCTTAGAACACCGTTGTGATTGTGGACTTTGCCCTTGAGCATCTTCTCCCTCAAACACATGTCATACTCTATTAAGCAGGGACAGAATTTTTTATTTAAGCTATGGATTTCTGGCTATATTCTAAACTCTGTGTCCTCTAAATTAGAGTACGGCAAGTAGACAATATTAGATACTGGTGGGAACCAACAGCTAATCTTCATTCATATCCCTGAAACTAGTGGTTTTGAATTTAAACTGATATCAGTGGTAATGGGAGGACTTAAAAGTATGTGAGAGACTTGATCTAGACAGAGCCTGATTGGAATGAACCATGTATTTTGTGGTTTTGTGTGTGGGGGTGGGGAAAAGATGTGTTCTGGTGTTGTAATGTGAGACAGTTTGGGATATTGTAGGTTTTTCCAGAGCGTGTTAATAAACATTTAAGTAGTGTGTAACCATCTACAGGTAAGAGAGTAGAGCTGGAAAAATTTTGTGCTTCACACATAGCATGTTAGTTTCAGTGGGCATATCACCTACTGTATGCCTGTGCCATGTGTTCTTGGCTGATTGCAAGAAGGTTAATGCAGTGGAATTTTTTAATTTCATGTGACAGCTTTAGTGTGTTAACATATTGTTTGTGGTTGATTACTAACCTTCAGGAATCAAGAGAAAAATGCCCCGATCAAGTGAGTGGGTATATAAATTTTTTTTCATTGCTTGAAGTGTACAAAAATACCAGAAGGATATTTCCACCACGAAGTCAGATTTAAAATTCAGATTAGGGATATCATTGTTGATTTTTTTAAATGGTTTCAAATTTTTTTAATGGCTTAAAATTTGCAAGGTTGTTTTCAGTTGTAAGCTGAATTATTTTGGTAGGTATTTCTGTTTTTAAGAAATATAGCAGTAACCTTTATGGGAGTAGGTACGGTGAATTTCTGCAGGAAGGGGGTGGGGAGGATGCAGAGAGATGTGCAGTGGCTTAAGACAAAATAATCCTAATGGACTGTTACAACTTGCAGCCTTCACGTGAGTGAGGAAATGGGTTTCTGTAGGTGCATTTTTAAATAGTTTATTGAATTCTGAGTATTTTAGCTCAGCTAGTGGACTTGCTACACTGTATAAAAAAGAACCCCGAATAACTGTCTGGACTTGCATTATTTTCCTGTTATCTTGAGTTCAAAAGGCATTTTCTTTCCCTTATGAGTAGAAAGCCTTAGGAGTAATTGAAGATACAGACTAGCACCTGATTAGGCAGTCCTCCTAAGAAAAACATTATTCTAGAGAAATATTAATGTAACTTTACACTGAGATAGTGAACTCTTGAGGATCATGGCTTGGTAGGCAGGCTAGATGGAGGCACAATGGTTTCTGTCACATGTTGAGTAGAAGTGGCTTATCGTGAGGTGATCAGAATAAACATTTGATTTTAAAATGCATGGTTTGTTTTGTAAACAGACTATATACCTCCTGAGCAATTTAGTAATTTAAATATAATAAATCTATTATGCAGGCAGCTTGTTTAATAACGCTTCCTTTCATTTTAAGTACACTTCCCCTTGGCTAGGGAACTGGTTTGAGTAATCTTATGCACAGGACTCCAAGATGTGAAGAATCCCTAATAAAGGTATATACATATAGTTTTCAATCCTGATCTTCATCCTTGGTCTTGGTGACATGGAGCATAAGGAAACGTGAGGTGTTACTTTTTGAGGTACCTCAAAAAATTGATAGCACCAATGTAAAGGAGCAGTAGAAGTTTCAAGGGAGGAGGGGGAAATTAGCAAAGAGAGGCTTCAGTACTAAAGAAACTTAGTATCTGAAAAAGAACACCCAAAGGTGTTATTTCAATTTATAAAAAGTAATAAGTACTTCTAAATCATACTTGACACTTTGTCATGAGATGTGTGGTAACATATTGAAAGTGTTTACAAATGCTGAAAGGTAATTTATGCTATCTTAATCTCCCTCAATCATGTTTTATAAAGGATGATACTGGACATCACCTGTAACATTTCATCTGCCTATACTTTTTCATAAAAGCAGTATTGACACAATTTCTGATATATTTAAATGAAAAAAAGCATTGAAGGGAGAAAAGAGGAGGAATTTCCTTAGTAAAATACTTAAGACCAAGGAAAATATTGCTGATGAGGAGGTGGAAAGTTGATGACAAGTGGTGGATCCTGTAGGTTAACAGCTGTTTCCATAGCAGGTGTTGACAGCAGGGACTTGGTTTGTATGACCATAGGACCCTCTCTGAGTTTTGAGGACTGCTAGGAAGGAGCAGCATCCATCTGACCAAGTGGGGCAAAAGCATCTTTGCCAACAGGCTGTCCAAACTGGTATGGAGAGCTTTAGACTAGGACTGAGAGAGGAAGGAGGTGACGACTCACAAGTTGACAGGAAAAGGTGGTGGACTGGGTTGATGAGCAAAGGATGTAGGGTGATGTGTAGTGTAGTCCTTGAAAACAACTAAACAGGGCAGAAGGGGGCCCACACAAGTATAGAAACACAAACAAGAAAACAACTGTACACAGATAATGAGGCCAGCATTAAGATAGAGAAGCTTTTATACCTCTTCTGGGAAATTGGCACACTTGGGTGTATCTCTGACCTGCTTGTACACTAATGCATGGTGCATGGGGAGAAAATAGGAAAGTAGGGGGCTGCACGAAGTTGCAGAGCTATGCTTTCATTGGGATAACAAAGATGTGGTGGGAGAGCTCATATGATTGGAGTGCTGCCGTGGATGCATGCAGGCCCTTTAAAAGGACTGGCTGGAACAGGGAGGAAGGGGCCTTGCACTTAAGTGAGAGAGCAGAAGGGATGCGTGGAGGTCTGCCATGGGATGAAAAATGAACCATCTGAGAGCTTATGGATAAGGACTGGAGGTCAGAGCAACATGGGTGATGTTGTTGTACATGTCTGCTGTAGATAGCCTTAATCATAAAGAAGTAGAAGATAAGGCCTTCTTCAGACAATGGGAAGAATCCTCAGGTTTGCAGGCACTGATCCTATTGGGTACTTCAGCTGGCCCGGTATCTTCTGAAGAGACACCACAGCAGGGCACAAGCAATCCGTGAGATTTTTTTGTATGCTTTGATGGCAGTTCCCTAACACAGGTGGTTGAGGAGCTGATGAGGAGAGGTGCTTTGCTGTACCTCAGACTTGCAAACAAGAAGAACTGGTCAGTGATGTGAAGGCTGTGCAGCCTTTGCTGCAGTGACTGTCGGATGGTAGAGTTCAAGATCCTGAGAGAAGCATATGAAGCAAGTAGCAGGTTCACAATCCTAGACTTGAGGAGAGCAGACTTTGGCCTGATCAGGCCTCAGCCTGAAAGAATCCTATGGGATATGGTCTTGGAGAGAAGAGGGGTCTGGGAAAGCTGGTTGGCTTTCAAGGATCACCTTCTTCAAGCTCAAGAACAATCCATCCTGATGTATGTGGATGAACATGGAGCTCATGACTAACCTGAAACATAGAAAGGAAGTATGCAAAAGGTGGAAACAGGGTCAGGTCACCCGGGGGTCCTGGAGACGCATTAAGTTGAGCATAAGCCAGCAGTGAGCCCTTGTGGCAAAGGCAGCCAACAGCACCCTGGGCTGCATTATGCTGAGAATCACCATGAGGCTGACAAAGGTGCTCACCTCTGCTCAGCACTGGTGAGACACTGGACTGCTGCCTCTGGTTTGGGGTTCCCCAGTACAAGAGAGACATAGGCTCACTGGAGAGAGTCCAGTGCAGGGCCTCAAAGATTGTAAAGGGACTGGACCGTCTGTCATACGAGGAAAAGTTGAGAGAGCTGGGACTGCTGAGCCTAAAGAAAGGTTCAGGAGACATTTTATCCATGTGTATAAATACCTGATGGAGAGGAATAGAGAAGGTGGAGCAAGACTCTTCTCAGTGGTGCCCAGTGAGAGAACAAGAGGCAGCAGGCACAACACAGAATATTTCATTTAAACATACGGAAGAAAAAAACTATTTAAGGTAAGGATGGTCAAATGCTGGCACAGGTTACCTAGAGAGGTTGTAGAATTTCTGTCCTTGGAGACATTCAAAACCCGACTGAATACATGGCTCTGAGCAACCTGCTCTAGTTAATCCTGTTCTTAGCAGGGGGGGTTGGACTAGCTGATCTCCAGAGGTCCCTTCCAACCTCAGCTGTTTCACCATTCTGTAAGAATTGGTCTTTTCTTTCCCAGATTATCTTTACATTGAGAGAAACTTCTATAAAAACAACGTGTGGTTAAATTTCCTCCAAGTGAACAGGTATGCTAAGTGGGAGAGGATGTGTTTGAACAATGGCAGTACTGCCTGCTGTGCTGCTAGTGAGGTGTTCTTGAGGGACAAAGTTTACTTTTTCCTTTGTGGAGTTTTGGAGAAAATGATTCTCAAGCGTATGAGTAATCTGTGTTTTATTTGCCAATGGTTAATTGAGTACTGGTTCCATATGTAGAAATACTTTTGCCTCCTGACCTTCTATAGTACATTGCATCACTACAAAGCTAGTGAAGTGTAATTCCCAACCTCTACAATACAGAAGGAAATATTTCCACTTCAAAATATTGATAGTAACTAGCAGTAACCAAAAGTTGATGTCTAAGAATGAAAGTGCATATGAACTTTTATGTGCCAGCACTGAAATGTGGCATTTTGTGTGCTGATTGAAATAGTGCCTGTACTCCTTTCCGTGAGAAAGTTCTCTGAAAAATGGTTTAAAAGAGTGGAAGTAGCTGCTTTGGTTGATTCTTAGAATCTTTTCACTTGCGTGGTTTTGTAAATTCCCCTTGCGTATCTGTGTTTGATACTTTTTACTGTTGCTTGTGATGTTTTAAGCGTGAAAATATTGCACGTAAATAGAGGAAATATGGTGTACATGCTTTCATGCTGGTTTTTAACGTGGTGTTAGTATTAGTTGATAGAATTTCATTTGCAGGATAAAAGTAAAATGATACAACATTTCGGTCATTGTTATTTAGCCTCAGAAGTTTAAAGTTGCTTTATTTAAAAAAAGAAAAACCTAACAAAACAACAACCAATAGTCAGAATTAAAGTTTGCTGAGTGACTGGGAATGAGACTGCTGCTGGCTCTGCTGGCGTGCCAAATCCTGACCAAGAGTTGGATGTTAAAGTGAAGCTATGCTGATTCCTGTGTGCCCTCCCACCCCTTCCCCACCCCTGCCTGCATCTCACTGAGGGGCAAATGCTCTGCACTAGTCAAAGGCTGAAAATTCATGACACAGATGTTGTAAAATAGTGTTGATTCCAGTGGGTTTGTGAAGTGTCAGCTGTTAAATCGTGTCAGAACTGAAGAGAGCACAAAACCCGAGATTGTCATCGGTGATATAATTTTAAGGCATAATGTCTTGTGAAATGCCACACTCACATGTGACCTTACAGTCTGTGAAACAGGGACGTATGTTCCCAGTCTCTGTCATGACAATGCTTTTTCCCTTCAATGAAGTATGTAACTGATTATACCAAGTTCTAGGGGATTTCTTGAAAACTGTTATAGTATTTTTTTTCCTCCTCTAGTTTAAAAAGAACCAAAAAATGTTATCTCAACCATACAAGATGTTTTTAACTTTTTATTTTTTTTAAAGGTACTTCAGCACTTTTCTAAACCACATATTGACTTGTTAACTTATTCCTCTACAGGGTGTGATAGGTGTACAGTTGGTGGTTACCATGGTAATGGCTAGTGTCATACAGAAGATCATACCTCACTATTCTCTCGCTCGTTGGCTTCTCTGTAGCGGCAGGTAAGATAAGAAAGAGTTGCTATACTGTGTGTTAATATGGTAATGCAATTATGCATTAGAGTAGTAACAGTAAAACATACTAATTTCGGTTGTTTTCTTGAAAAATAATTAATCTGCTGTTCTTAAATTTGTTACTGTAGCATTGTAATACCTGACATATAGGCTTAAAGTATAAAGACAGTGTTGATGCAAAAGAACAGACTTGTTTGTTGCTGTTAATTGTACCAGTCATAAAGTTAGCTGTCATTCAGCTCTTATATTATTAAAGGCAAAATCTACATACTTTAATATGAAATAGCTAAACTGAATGAAAGACAATGAAAAATGGAAGGATTTTTTTTCTCTGCACTGCCTCAGTGTTCTTGATCATCCACCTGCTGATTAGCCTTGCATCTAAAGAGTGCTTAAGTATTTATTAAAAATTCTATTTTTTAATACTTCATAGGACAGGATTAGTATAAATTTCAATACACTACTTCCTCATAACAATAGATCAAACAGACATAATGAGTTGCAAGGGGAGCATTCCCTGTGTGGCTGTATCCATAATAACAGCGAAAACGAGCAGCTGTTTTGAATATAAATTGGTATCTTAAATATTAAAAGAATCACAGGCACAGTGTTTTTTTGTTTGGGAAGAAGAACACTTCGTGTGATTAGAAGGTAGTTTACTGTCTTTTCTAATTGTTAAAATTTTGAGAATACCAAATCTCTACTCCCTGATTCCTGAAGAAGTATCCTTGAATAATGTGCTCCACAGGAGTCTTACCAGTTTCTCGTAAATTTCTGTTGCCTTTTTTCCTGTACATCTCAGAGTTACCAACTTCTTAATTTTCACTATTTCACCACCCAAAGAGATGCTAATGAAAAGTGACTCTCAGTGTTGTTTAGATGTGTGTTTAGGTGTCACTGGTTAAGTGTAATGGAAAACAGTAATTGTCAGGTGAATAATATGAAGAGGAATCATACTCTTAATTGTTGTGTGAAGTTTCATTGTTGACCACATCTGCAGGGTGTTGATCACCTTTTTTGTGTTCTAAAAAGAATATTAAATTAATGAATATGAAATTGCATACCATTTATTTTTAAGGTGTGTTACTACCATTGTGTTTTTTAGCAGTTATTCAAATGACGTTTTATACTTTTTATGTCCTATTTAAAAGTTTTTTATTTAAATTTTTATTTTGAAATGTAAATATTTAATTGCTCTTTTAAAAGAATTTTTCAGTATTATACCCACATTCTTCATTCTTGTGAAGTTTTGCCTTTCTGTATCCTTGTTCTAAGTCATGCCTTGTGCCAAATATAGGGAGAGGCTTGCTGTTCAAATACTTTTTGTAATCCTTTTCTCCTGTTTTCTTTGTGCACCTGCAGATTGATAAATACGTAGAGCAGGATTTCTGCACTTGTGCTTATGGAATTCCGCTCCCACTGAAGTCAATGGGAGTCTTATGAGTCTTACTGCCTTTCACGTTAGTAGCCTTGAGAATCTCATTGTTGCTTTTCACTGTTCTGTTTATCTGGGAACTATTCTAGTGCATTGTAATTTCAGTCACTGTGAGTAACCTCCCGAATACAAGAATTATTTAAAGAGCCAGAAATAATCCTGTGTTCCAGAAATAAAAACAAGTCAGAAGCTTCACTGCAACAAGAATCTGAATTTTAATGTCAGAAAGAAAAACAGTTCTCTTCTTAGTTTAGCTGACAAACTGTCTTTTATGTTAACCCTTTTTCCTTAGTGCTGTCTTTTTGCCAACAGTGTTTTCTTTGATAGACCTGTGTGGGTGGGGCGGTGGAGGGTTTTATACACACATAAGTGTACAGATACACTCTTGAGCAGTCCAGCTTTCTTAGGAAAAGTTGCTTCCTGCTCCTCCTTTCCCTTGTCAATATACTTCAACTAGTCTTTGGTACGAAAACCTAGTTTTTAAGTTATTTGGCTTAAGTGTCTTTCTTCCAATGGGTTGGGAGGCTTTTCTAAGTAGGTAGTCTGAAATGTCTACAGGTAGCCCTTGCCAAATGTGAGGGAGGATAAACACATTACCAGACAAGCTAGAAACTCTTAAGTGACCAGTTGGTTTCAAGATGCCTCTGTGTGTGTGTTCGAAGCCCATTAAAAGGGAATGTGGACACTACAAAATTTAAAAGAATATTTAGAATAGGTAGACATAAGATAATTATTTCTTTATGGAATTTACAGCTGTCTTTCATAGTTGAAAAACTATTTATCTAAATTTGTGAAGAAATACAAACTTTTTCAATCAATGTTATTTTCAGAGCTTGAACAGAATTTGAATATTCATATTTATTGAAGTTATTGAGTTGGCAGCCTAAATATTTACATAGGCCTTTGCATTTTTAACTAATAAAACATTCTCTAACAAAATGTTGCTTTTAAGTTGCTCAGCTACGTTCTGTTTTCAGGTCACTTCAGGAAGACAGGATAAAACGAATGTTTTATAGTGCATTTGTTAATGACCTTCATTCAGATTAACTGGGGTATATCTGTGCCGTTGTTGCTATTTAAACTAACTTGGATATGTCAAAGTTACAGAGTAGTCAGTTGTGGGATCTCAGTTTTAAACATCTATAAGCTAAAGCATATGTTAAGTACTTTTTCTTTTTTTTAGCTCTACCTTTAAGAAAATGTTGGTTGGTTTTGAGATTGTAAATGCAAGGTGTTTATTTTAGTTTATTAACTAAATTCTAAATAAACTAAACCATGTCTAGTTTATTAACTAAAAAATCCCCAAACTCTTGTATCCTATTAGCTGTAATTAGGAATCACTTGCAACATAATTCTGTTGTGTAATTAAGAGCAAAGGGTTGTTTAAGTGTTTGATTTGTGTTAATATTTTAAACAGAACAGGAATTGTATTAGGTACTGTATCTATGCAGGATAGATTTTTGAACAACTAGTGTTCCAACACAGGTGATTTTCATCATTACAGAACTACTTGTGGTACTTTCAGCATGCCAGGTTCTGATCTGGGAGATGGTAAATGACAATGCAGAAGACTATTTCTCTGCTTTCTCCCACTTTCTCTAGGTCGTGTGAAAGACAGGAAGAAGGTAGTATCTCCAGTGTGGTTTGTAGTCTTGGATGAAAAGGTAGTTGCTCTGGTTTCTGTGTGATTCTCAGTGTTAACAAAGTCTTTTTTTGCAGCAAAGTTTGCAAACAGCAAATTTTTCAGCTGGGTCCACACATAATAAATTAATGGAATAACTTTCACTCTTAGTGGTGCCTCAAAAAACCCCACAAAGGAAATTCAACACCCCCCCCCAACTTGCTCTTGCAGAGTCTGTAGGAGTTACCATTTTTAGTTTTTGAACTGCAGTGAATTCCTGCAAGGGAAATTTGCAGCATGTGGTGGTTTGGATCGCTGTGATGTATTACTGCCTGGTACTGAAGTTCTTTTCTCTTGAAGAAATCCCAGCATCAGCTGATTCTTTAGCATATCAGTACCTACTGACACAGGCTCACGCAACCTCCTATTAACTAGATGGTATTCTTTGTAATATTGCTGGTTTGAATGCTTGCTTACCCATTGTGCCAGTTTTTAAGGTGTTTTAAGTTGATGTCCATGAGCTCTGTGCAACTACCTGTTTAATACTTCTTTATAGGAGCAATTAAACTGCCAAAATTGGGAGCTCTTCCTGAAATGTGTTGTGTTTTTGTCGCACCATTTTTCTTCATTCCCACTTCCTTGTCTTCAGCCAGGTTTAGTGTAGTGTCAAGGACAGTATCAGGACAGAGAGACTATGTCTCATGTTTAACATCTGCCAGGCAGGCATGTCCTCTGTGATACACAGATTTCATTAAAATTGTAGGTATTCTTTCTTGTAGTCTTTATCCACTGTCCCTTGCAGCACATGTGTGCACACACAAAGAGTCCGTGGCATTGTAAGGAAGGTAGAAGAAGTATAATATTGCTCATTGTGGCTGCTTGCATTTACGATTGTTTCTGCTTTTATTAGCACGAGTCTCGTAGCAGTGGACCTCCCGCAGTATTTGTTGTGTAGACAATGTTCCATGAAGAATGACAACATTTTTCATCTTTATGTGAAAGGCCATATTCTGCAAATATAAAGATGGATGAATCAGACTTCCACTTGGGACAAGAAGCCTTTCCAAAACAGAGCTAGGAATCAAGTATTATCAAGTGGCTTGAAGTTATTTGGATTTGATGTTTATTTTCCAAATTTTCCTTGCTGTCTTTTTGAAATTGGATGTAACTTAGTCTCTAATTTGCCAATGTAGAATGGTCCTACTTGATGAGGTTTTCTTAACGTGAGAAGTACTGGTGGTTGTTCATTCCATTATCATCTCTAACTATTACCCTGTGTTAACCAGTGTCACCTATTAGTAGCCTCCTACTCCAGAAAAGTACTTCCACATAAATACAGATACATTTTCCAAGACCGTTCCAGTTAATACTTGGGCTCCTTTGACTCAGCACTTCAGAATGGAGATCAGAGTGACATCCTTTGTACATCTGGGCAGCAACCTGCCCTTGTTGAATGTGGAAAAGACCTTCTTTCAGCTACTAAGGTTCTTGACATGCTTAGAGATTAAGGTAGAATGTACCATCTTAGAAACTTAACCATTTCTGTTTTTCATCTTCAGAATTTCCGTGCCACTACTTGCCTTTTAAATGAATGAGCAATGGATGGTGCATTGACTTGTGAAAGTGGAAAAACTTGCAGCTCAACTATGTGTAAATTAGTGATTTTTTTTTAATAACACTTTTTCTAGTAGGTGTTGACGATATCACTGAGGAGATGTTTAGGAAAGGAAAGTTGATGTTATGATCTGCTCTGCCTAAGATAAAAGACTTGTAATGGTTATTTGATAATAGCTGTTCAGGTTTCTGGAAAATTACTGTTTTTTTAAGAGTTGAGTTACACAAGTGTTCTGGTTGTGGCCTGACAAGTGCTGAGAAGTGCGTGATAATGACTTCTTTGTCTCTGGTGGTGATGCCCTTGTTGATGCAACCCAGCATCCTTTTGGCTTTCTTTGCCGCAGCAGCACACTGTTCCCTCATCTTGAGCTTGTTGTCCACTAGGACACCCAGGTCCCTTTCCACAGAGCTGCTCCCCAGTCGGGTAGATCCCAGCCTGTGCGGCACCCCTGGATTGTGTTTTCCCAGGTGCAAGAGCTCACACTTGTCCTGGTTGAACTTCATAAGGTTCTTGTTAGCCCACTCTTCCAGCCTGTCCAGGTCTTCCTGCAGAGTGGCTCTCCCTTCTGAAGTGTGAGTCATTCCTTTGCTTAGGTGTGGCAAATGACCTCCATTTTAATATGGATATAGATCTGTGTTGATATATGGTTTCTTTTTAAAAAACAAATCAAACACTAAATTGCTAATACTGATGCTGTTTTAATTTGGATTTTCTTTTTCTTTAGTTTACGGTGGTATCAGCATCCTACTGAAGAAGAGCTACGGATTCTTGCAGGGAAACAAAGAGGGAAGAGCAAAAAAGATAGGTAAATACTTACTTTAAGGTTTTTTTTATTTTTTATTTTGTAGCATGATCCGATCCATGTAATAATTTTGCCAGCCAACTTTTGTTTTAGTGTGAGTTAAAAACTGCTAGTTTCATATGACTGCCCTGCTTGTGTTAATTGCCACGAGACTGTACCAAACTGTGTTCTTTCAGTTCAGCAGAGTTGAATATGCCCAAATTGTTCAGGACTGAGTAATTTCCGGTCCACAAAGTTGATCTGTGAAATTGCTAATTTGGTGGCAAAGAGTTTTTTTAGTGGATGTATTCATTTGGATAAAAACTGAGGAAAGCAAATCTTCTATAGGATTGAAGCTCTTCATCTTAAAGCAAGAGAAGAAAGATAGGAGTATATTAGTTCA
Organism: Stercorarius parasiticus; assembly: GCA_013396915.1. Taxonomy (NCBI): domain Eukaryota; kingdom Metazoa; phylum Chordata; class Aves; order Charadriiformes; family Stercorariidae; genus Stercorarius; species Stercorarius parasiticus. Next base: position 81,838 of record VWZL01005299.1, on the reverse strand, counting down.
ACATAGGACTGCTGTGAGCCACCACTCTTACACAGCTGTGAAAAAGGTAAATGTACTCCTAGGATGTATTAGGTGAGGTATTTCTAGTAGAAGAGGTAGGGAAATATTAATCCTCTTGGACAAGGCACCAGTGTAGAGCTTTATCAGGATTACTGTGTACAGTTTTGATCACTCATGGTCAAGAAAAATTAATTTGTACGTGAACAGATGAACAGAGGGCTGCTAGGATCATGCAGGAAACAGAAAGTCTGTCTTACGAGAGGAGGCTTAAAAGAGCTTCGCTTGTTTAACCTAGCAAAAGTACAACTGAGAGAGGTAGGATAGCTGTCTATCAGTTTAAGGTGGAAACAGATTTCTGAAGTTCAGGCATGAAGTTCTGGAACAGCCTTCCAGAAGTACAACTGTGGCAAAAACAAAGACATCTTGAGGTGGTGGAGCTGCTATGTTGATGCAAGATTTCTGAATTGGCTGTGTTTAAAACAAACCAACCTCTCTGGCTTGCTTTCTGGTGACACAGGAGCTTTCCTTTAGTTCTCCTTCTTTCACTCCAGTATGAACTCTCATATAAACCATAAAGTGCACATACAATCAGTTTATTGTAATGTTGGTTTTTTTCCTGTTTTGTGGTTCTTAAGCTACCTGGTTAGCAACCTTATTTGCCACACTTTGGGGTAAAGAATTAAGCTGTTCCTTTAATATTAAATAACTTTAATTTTACATATTGCAATATTCTTTGAAATTTCGAAACTCATTTTATCTAACAGTTTTCTATAAAAATGGAGGCAAAATAATTATGAATAGCATTATAATTTATAACTATCCATTTAACCAGTAATATTTATTCATATTAACTTTAATTATGTAACTATAAGTCCATCCACAGGAGCCTTAAACAGAAAACCACAATTGCATTGCCAAATAATAATTGTACATTGCTCTAACTGCCTTTCCCCAGTCTTGCCAGTTTTTTGCCATCTATAACATGTGTGTTCTCACTTTCACCAGAGCACTTACATGCTCTCAGCAGAGTGGAAGCATGATATGTTAATGTGTGCTGACATACAATCTTAGATTTTGTAATATTTGGAAAGTTTACTGTGAAATTTAGTAGGAACCTGTATCACAAGTCATCTATATATGCATTAAGTCCTTTTTCAGTTACTAAACTTCTACATTTAATGTTTCAAATGTGACGCTACATTTTCTTGTCTGCGCAGTTAAATTTTGTTGGTGTGATTTAGTTGTTATACGAGTGGTATAATTATCTTACTATATTAACATGTAACCAGGAGAATACAGTTGTAATAGTTGTAGGTAGTGGTTTGTACTAGGGTAAACGTTAATCACAGGGCAATATGAAACTTTAAAGAAACCGGGATGGTAATGTGGAGACTTGAATGATGCTTTCTTTGCTTTGCTGTTTTAACAACAGAATGAATTAATACACTTACTTTTTAGTCAATAAATATACCTGTATGTCCGCTAAAGAAGTGGCTGTTGTGGGAGGAAAACCATAGTCTACAGTAGGAATTGTTCTTATCGAGTTGGTTTGGATATACCGTTTTAGGTTGCACAAAATGGGATGCAGTGTTCCTTTGAGCCAAGGACATATGAAACAAATGATGTAGGAGAAATAAAGACACGTCTATTTGGTTCCCCCCCCTCCATGTCTTTTCAAGATAAAGAATTTGCTTTGTCAAGCTCATAGGCTTGCAAAATTTAGTACCTGCTCTTAACGTGTTTCCAATTTGAACTAATTAAAAGAGAAATGTCGAAAGGACATCCAAGGACCTTGCTTGGAAATGAGCATCAGAAACAGCAGTACTGTGAACTTGTAGTCCATTTTATTCAATGCACAGTATACTTCAGCATATTATGCTATAGGTTATAATGGCACATGAATTTTAGGCAGATTTTCTATTTCGGAATCATTTGTGTTACATTAAATTGTTAGGCTAATATAAGGGTCCATAGCTACTATGAATTACTTTGAATTAAAGCTGCCAATGATCTCGGGTGTGTTCTGACTGTGTCTCTTGGATTATGGGTCCCTTGGGATAATTGAAGTGTAGGAACACCAAATTTTTTTGAGCTGAAATGGCTTCAGTTACCAAAATGCTCATCTCACTCAAGATGATGGTACTCTTGCGTGCATGCAGTAGAAAAACATCGAGAGTACAACTGGGGACAGGGGAGCACACAAAGCTTGCAAATAGTCAAGTGGATGGGCAGTGTTTGGGACTTGAGAGCTACCAAGCTGGTGAGGGGTCTGGAGACCAAGCCGTATGAGGAGAGGCTGAGGGAGCTGGGCGTGTTTAGTTTGGAGAAGAGGAGGCTGAGGGGAGACCTCATTGCCCTCTGCAACTACCTGAAAGGAGGTTGTAGAGAGGTGGGTGTTGGCCTTTTCTCCCAGGGGAATAACGACAGGACCAGAGGAAATGGTCTGAAGTTGCGGCAGGGGAGGTTTAGATTAGCTATTAGGCAGAATGACTTTACTGAAAGAGTGGTCAGGCACTGGAACAGCCTGCCCAGGGAGGCGGTTGAGTCACCATCCCTAGAGGGATTTAAGAAAGGTCTAGATTTGGCACTTCAGGGCATGCTCTAGTGACAGAGATTGTAGGGGTTTTTGTGTGTGTATGGTTGGACTCGATGATCTCAAAGGTCCTTTCCAACCATGAAGATTCTATGATTCTTGTTTAGATTTGAGTACCTGAATTTTTTGAGCAATGCTTTAGATTCCTATCCTCAGTTTTCAGTTTGCCCATTAAAATTCTTGTCCTTTGGATGATACTAAGAATCAATAACACCTGAAAAAAATAGTAGTTATTAATACTTTCTGCTTATGTTCTCATCTCACACATTAGCTGACAGGACATAATTCCTTAAAAATAAATTCGCAATTGACTATTTTTAATGCTTATATCGCAATACGTGGTCTTTCTATGGGAAATCCATGTCTCCTTTTCTAGTTTGTGAGGTGATACTCTAAAATGTAGCAGAGCTTGCTGTTTCCTTCTAGTCATTTAGGGGTTTTAAGTTTTGGGTTTGATTTTTTTTTTTTTTTAACAAAACATTTTCTGATCTGCTGTAATGATTTTTTTTTTAAATGGTGATGAGGTAAGTTTTGCCCTAGTTAGTGATGGTAATCTCTCAGCCCAATTTCATGTGAATTGACTTTTTTCTGGTTCTTTTTAGAGTATCCTGTTTCCTTCAATTTAAAGTCTAGTAGTGTGGCTTATTTTCAGGAAAGTGAAGATCATGGTGTTGGTATGGTTTCAGAGCTCTGGATGAAAATCCACCTTTTACTCTAAATATGTAATCTTTTATGGTTTTTACATGTATTTGTGCTGTGAAAAATAATTCCTTAAAGTTGTCTTAGTTCTAACCAACAAGTTGTAAAACATAGTCTAACTTCATGTTATATGTATAAGAAGTACTTTTGTTTATACCGTATTTCCAAGATGATTCACTAGAACTGGAAAAGGGGAACTGAAGATGGCTAGAAGAAAGGCGTCCACACAAGAAGGAGCGTATGATTTGCTAGTGTGGGAACTGGCTGAGGGAGGGTTTTGCAACAGGTACATGTCCAGTGTGCAGAGGGTGGATAGGGAGTAGTAAACTTACTACTATGTTATACAAGGAGTCACCGAATTATGTTAGTAGAGTAGATTAAAGGGCTTCTCAGTTTGGGACACGCATTGTGGAACTTGGTGCCACAAGGCACTATGCAGCTCAGCAAATTTCAGACTGGTTCAGAAAGGGATTCAGCAAATTCATGTAAGTTTTGAAAAATGATGGTTTCAGAAGATGGGATCCCTGGCTCAGGTTATCCCCAAGTAACTTAATGGTGGAAGGCAGGAAGGGTTTAGCAGTGTGAGCATCAACCTTTGGTTGCCTTATTCCTTCTGTGTGTATAAGCAAGTAGCCATCGAATGAATCTGTGTGAGTCTTTGTGAAGCCCCTGTGTATCACTGTCATCCTCTGCAGCAGTGGCTACAACCTGGAACACAACTTTGAATCCTGGTGCTGTATTGCGATGTACCTAGCCCTGTCTGTCTCCACAAAGACACGATGGATTATTTCTTTTCAAAATGTACTTGGATCTCTGGGATTGCTAGTAACACTGCGATAAGCACTTTTTGCTTGATTTCATAAGCAGGGTATTAACTGAAACAAGCCTATAGTATTTCTACACATATCCTTTTAGATTAGAAAACTATTTTAAAATTCTTTGCTTGGTGGCCAGTAGGATGGATTTTTCAAGGGTCTAGGTTAGTCCAGCTCCTGTGATGTACTTGCTAAGGACATTGTCGTGACAAAAAGACTTAATGATTTTTTGGGAAATTTGTTTTTTATTTTTTTCCTTATCTGTTGTCTTCCAAGGTAGATTACTGTTTGTTATTATTTCCAGTGAACATTCAATAAATTAACACTGCCAAGTCTGTCTGTCTCTTTTACCTACTTTCAATCCAGAGACTTTAACGCTCCTGTTTTTCAGCATCCTGGTCTAGACCTCAATTAAAAAATCCCAATTTAGCTTTGATTTTTTTTTCCAGGGTGTCTGTATGGCAGTGTGGATATATTCCGCTCTGTGGGAACTTACTAGAACACCCTGTAGCTCCCTGAACAAAGAAAATCAGTGGGCTGAAGTAAATACTGGCCATGGGATTTTGCCCTAATACATGCTCAGGATGCAGCATGTGGAAGCTGTTTAAACCCATACTACAGTAGTATGTCGGAGCCTTGCAAGATAAAGCTAGGAATCATTGACATACCTGGTTGTTTCTCAAGATTTGAACTTGAGTTAATTCTTTTAGCTAGCTAGATAAAAACACTTGCATTTGCCCAAAAAGTTTTCTGCACTTTTCTTAAGCTTGAAATGCCATTATATCTTCAAAAAGTTTTTGTCATATCTGTATGTGTATTACCTATTTATTTATTTATTTATTTTTACAGAAAATATAATGGTCATATTGAAAACAAACCCCTAACCATTCCAAAAGACATTGATCTTCATCTGGAAACAAAATCGGTGACTGAAAGGGACACTATCGGTAAGAATAAGTGGATGCAGATGATAATATATTATTTCAAATACATCCTGATTTTTTCTATCAAGTGTTTATTTACAATAAATGCTGGAATATCTTTTTTTATAGACAATGAATGAAGTATGACAATAAAGTTAAATGAGAAGGCACGAATTAGGGCTAAGTCTCCTTTGTTGTTCCATGGTTGACATCTTAATAGCAGTGTTATGGAAAACGATGAGTAGGTGAAATCCAGCATAAAGCACATCCATTGTTGTATTAGGCATCTGTAGCAATGTAAGCCAACACCCAAAGGATCACATCATAGTCTGTTTGAAATAGAGATCATAGCTTTGTACAAGAAAATGACAATTGGCAGATGTTGAAACATATACTTTCTGCTCATCTGAAATAGGAAATGTGCTGTAGCATTGAAACCTAGACCTTTCAACCACACATTGAGGTAAAATGCTTAAACTGAAACAGTGACAGTACCGAAATAAGCAGCATTAAGTGTTTTGGAAGTTGCTATTTTTTTAAATGGCAATTTTCGACTCCTTAATCATAACCAGTCGTTCTGTTACAGAAAGCCCATATATGGCTACGTATGGGTGATACCTATTTTCCTTGTATCTGCATTTTTCTATGCATGTGTTCTATGTATAGACATCGAAAGAAAGAAAGAAAGCATAGTCCTTCATAGGACTATGCTTAAACTATTGCATTAATTAATTTATGCTTAAATTATTGGTGACAGTGTAGAAAATACCTTTAAAAGAAATGCAGGGTTTTTTGAAACTGGCACATAAATAAACAAACCATTCACAAGTTTCAATTGGTATTATTTGCTTGAAGTTATAGCATTTAACTGTCTCCCTGAGTATTCATAGATACTGATACACTGTAGGGTTTAACTGTCTTTAAAAAATTATGTATACAAACTTTTGTTGAATTTAACCAGATAGTTATTTCAAAATAGGAAATACCTGAGTTTGGCCAATTTCATGTGTTTGATGTTAGATAGTAGTGAACAGAGAAATGCGTAGTGATGTTTTGTGACTTTTTAACTGTGTAGATATAAGGAAGGTGTTTGGGAGGGACAGTCTGCACTTCATTGTCACAAAATGTTCCCAGCAGTTCCCAGCACCTATGGGAGCTCGCTCTTCATCAATCACCCAGCCTGCATGCAAGAGAGTATGATCCTCAGCTTTTACTGTAGAATTTACACAATTATTTATTGCTATACAGGAGATATTAACAAAATCTGGAAGAACTAACCATCAATATCTTAGGTACTGTTTTTTTTAAAGAAAAAGAGGAAGTGATTATATGTAGTATTCTAAATGATTGACAATGAGCTTTTATTCTTTAACAGAGAGTGAAAAAGCCTCTTAAGTGGAATTACAGCTAGACTCAACCGGAGAACCATTTTCTGTCATGATGTTGAGATCTAAATTAAGTCTGCTTTTTGAATTTAGGATGTTAATGTATAAAAGCTGAGATGATAAAACAGTAAAATCTTGTAGCCTTATAAATTTGAGTAGTAAACAAGTATTGAATAACAGGAGTGAAGAATGAAGTTCAGGTTGTTGAATTGAAAAAATGTGGCTTTTTTGCAGCTGTTGCTCTTTACTTGGATGATTTGAGTCTACCTAGACCTCTGTTAATTGAAAGCATTTTTTAATTGTCACGCCATTCTGTGTATGATAGTAACTGCGTAAAATATCAAACCTTTAACGTTTGCAAACTTGTATTTTTCAGCATTGCATTACTTTCCGGAATATCAGTGGTTGGTGGATTTCACTGTTGCAGCTACAGTTGTGTATGTGGTGACAGAAGCCTATTACAGTATTGTGAAGCCCTCACAAGAAATGAATATCAGCGTAGTGTGGTGTCTGCTTGTCTTGGCTTTTGCAGTGTATCCTTTTCTGTTTCCTTAAATCACTTGGTTACAAATGGTTTACATCATTCTGCAATTCATATAAAGCTCTGTTGGTTGGCAGGATACATAAATATTTAGCATTTGTGAAAAAGGATTGTGTAAACTAGTGCCATTGTTGGGTAATGTATATTCTGGACATGCTCTTTGTATGTGCTGATACCAATAGCTTGTTAATATTAATACCAAATCATTTATGGAAAAAATACATGTATGTGAGCATACAGTTAGTGCTCTTCTGTAATATGTAGTGATTCTAAACTAATTTGGTTTTGCCCAGTTTGGCAATCAGAAATAAATTTCTCTACAGAAAGCATTTACAGCTTTTGGAAGGGTGTGCAATTTACTGCATACCTTCTTGTTTTCACTATGTTTAATCTGGTACTTCCTGAACAAAATAGTATAGTAATGTGTATACTAATTTATTGCAAAGATACATGCATGAATTCATAATTTTAAAATGCATTCAAGACACTCTTACAAAGTTTCCAGAAAACAAAATGTGTAAACAGTTGTAGGAGCTTAGGTTCTAAGTTCTCAAAGCACTGTGAAAAGCTGAACTCCCTTCTGATAGTGTGGGAAATAAAAGTGGAGTGTTTAGGAAGCAGGCAATATCAAATCATAAAAAGAAGCAGCTGTTACGTTTGTTTTTCCTGGAGAACGCAGTATCAGACATGGACGCTTGCACGGTAATTAACTGCTTTCCGTATACCAATCCAGACATACACTTTAGGGAGAAAAGTTGTCTTTTAAAGATGTGATAGGTGATAAAGCAGTGGAATTGAATAAGGGTCTGCAAGAGTGCAGGTTATGGAAAGGTGAGTTAGAAAATCCCTCTGCTTCCTCAACAGCTGACAGACAGATAAAGTCCTAAGTTTGGGTCCATATAGCACTTGGATATTCAAAACTGATTCCTCTGTATAAATGCATAGTCTTTAATGCAGATTCTTGCTGTGTTGGGGGGGTTTTGCTTTGTTTTTTTTTTTTTTTGTTAGTAATAGCTGGTGGTGTTATGTAAAACCCTTGAACTCTAATCATAGAATCATAGGGTTGGAAGGGACCTCTGGAGATCATCTAGTCCAACCCCCTGCCAGAGCAGGGTCACCCAGAGCAGCTTGCACAGGAACGCATCCAGGTGGGTTTGGAATGTCTCCAGAGACGGAGACTCCACCACCTCTCTGGGCAGCCTGTGCCAGGGCTCTGCCACCCTCACAGGAAAGAAGTTCCGCCTCATGTTTAGGTGGAACTTCCTGTGCGCAAGTTTGTGCCTGTTACCTCTTGTCCTGTTGCTGGGCACCACTGAAAAGAGCCTGGACCCATCCTCCTGACACCCACCCTTTAAGTATTTGTAAGTGTTGATGAGATCCCCCCCTCAGCCGTCTTTTTTCCAGACTGAAGAGACCCAAATCCCTCAGCCTTTCTTCATGAGAGAGGTGCTCCAGGCCCCTAATCATCTTGGTAGCCCTTTGCTGCACCCTCTCCAGCAGTTCCCTGTCCTTCTTGAACC
>VWZL01005299.1:63104-73152 GCA_013396915.1 Stercorarius parasiticus | reverse complement strand
CTAATCAGGACCCTCTGAGCTTTGTCTTTCAACCAGTTTTCTATCCACCCCACTGTCCATTCATCTAACCCACTCTTCCTAAGCTTCCCTGTGAGGATGCTGTGGGAGACCGTGTCGAATGCCTTGCTGAAGTCAAGGTAGACCACAGCTGCCGCCCTCCTCTCATCTATCCATCCAGTCATGCCATCATAGAAGGCTGTCAGATTAGTCAGACGTGATTTCCCCGTGGTGAATCCATGTTGAGTACTTCTGATAGCTTTCTTTTCCTCCACATGCCTTGAGATGATGCCCAGAACAAGCTGTTCCATCATCTTTCCGGGGATGGAGATGAGGCTGACTGGCCTGTAGTTCCCCGGGTCCTCCTTCTTGCCTTTTTTGAAGACTGGAGTGACATTGGCTTTCCTCCAGTCCTCAGGCACCACGCCTGTTCTCCAGGACTTTTCAAAGATGATGGAGAGCGGACCAGCAATGACATCCGCCAGCTCCCTCAGCACTCTCGGGTGCATCCCATCGGGGCCCATGGACTTGTGAATATCTAATTGATCCCTCACTTGATCCTCCTCAACCCAGGGGTAATCTTCCTCTTTCCCTGTTACTTTCTCCAAAGCCTGAGACTCATGAGGGCTGGGCCGAGCAGTAAAGACCGAAGCAAAGAAGGCATTCAGTAACTCCGCCTTCTCCGCATCCTCCGTTGCCGTGGCTCCTGTCTCATTCAACAGTGAGCCCACAACTTCTCTGGTCTTCCTTTTGCTTCCAACATACTTGTAGAAGCCCTTCCTGTTGAACTTGATGACATCCCTAGCCAGGTTTAATTCCAAGGTTAACGTCTGGTTATATTTGGCTAACAGTTCTGTATAAGTTTAATGCTTGTCTGTACCTGATAATTATTTAAATGTGTGCTGCCTTTATAAGGATAGTTAATTCTTTTCTAAGTAGCCTGAAGTGTAAATGATATCCAGAATTTTTCTTGTAATGAGTAAGAACTTGCTTTCCAGACCAGGTATTTCTCCTTTGACTTGTCAGTGGACAGATTCACAGTCCAAAAGGTGTTTTTTCTAGTCCACCAGGTAGTGACAGGAAAGCTTGTGTCTGGCTCTTGTGCACCTTATAATTATACTATAGCTATATTATAGCTAATATATAGCTGTTATTGCACAGCCTTTGTTTTCTTTGCTTGGGTGAAGTCAGGAATTCTAGTCTAATCTTGGCAGAGGGAAGAAATTAGAAATGAAAGCCAACACCTTTGACTCCCATTTTAAGGATGAGGGGGAGGTTAATAGAACTAATGGAAAAACAAGCTTGAAATACTAAAGCCACAATACAGTCTTAAATTTATCGGTGTCAACGCTCCATTTGCTTTGTCTTTCAAATCTTGGGTGTAGCCAGCTTAAATAATACTACAGTGATTGCAACTCTGGGTGAAGTAGATTTGTGAATTATATATTGTAGGAAAATCTACTGCAATAATTCTTTGTTACAGTGGTATTTGAATACAATCCTAATCACTGCTTTCATTTGGTCATAAATTCAGGGCAAAACCAAATGTAGAAATTAGAAAAGATTAAGTTGCCTGGCACTGGAAGCTTTCTGTCTCAATAGTGTGAACATGCAGATATTAGGGTCTTTTTTTTTTTTTGATTGTTTCTTTCTCACCTGCCATTTTTATATGAACTGAGCCTAACCCAATATTTCCAGTTTTATCCTAATCTGGCTGAAGCACTTGAGATCTAATTTGGACCTGGAGGAGGTTCAAGCAAATCTAGTATTCCCTGCTTGTTAGAAGCACGTTAGCTGTATTTTCTCACTAGCCTTCCTACAGGACTGAAAGGGAAGTGAGATCAGATAGAACAGTATTAAAAGCAAAAGATAGTGTGCCAAAAGCTAAATTTTATTTAAGAAACTATGAACAGTTACTTGCATGCTTTAACATTTTTGTATCTGGGTATCTATTAGCTAAGGGACCAATATTGTTTTGAGTTTTTTGGTAATAGGCAGTATACTTTATAGAGGAAATCCTTAAGGGCTTCTATCAGTTTGTTGAGGTGAGAGAAAGGTTGGAGAAGATAAAAGTTTAAAATTCATGTGGCACTTCTAAAAACATATGCAAATTTGGGAGAGCCCATAGAAGAGTGGTCTGATATGTAGGACCGAATCTTCAGAAATAAATAAATTCTGTGAAATAAAGTGTAACCTTTTCTCTTCTTTTTTTTCCTTTGTAATGTGTTATCAAACAGTAGAGCCTAAATTTTAGGCTTTTAAATGAATCACTCCAAAAACAATTGTACCTTTTCAGATAATTTGAAAGAGATAATGTAATAGGAAGTATAATTACTTATCCAGTACTAGGTACTTGAGCAGTCACTTATTAATTATACAAAGGAAACAAATGTCCAGAACTCGTTTTCTGTCACTATGTACAACTTTTTTTTTTTTTTTTGGTGGCATGAAATAGACCTTGTTTTAATTGGAGGCTTCTCTACAGAGTAGGTGATTTTGTAGAAATCTGTGTGAAGTCACTGCTTCCTCATATTGAACAGGGCTTTGCTTAATTGCCTGTATGGTTTCTGGACTGATGGGATGAAGTAATGTGATCCTGTGCAGTCTGAGGGGTTAATGGCAAAGCAGAAGGCTGCAGTACTAGCAAGCACGGTCTAAACTTTACATTAGAATTAACATCTCCATAAACATGCTAACGTAACTTTTTCTGGGCATTACAGCTTTTTGGGTGAAGGAGTATGGTGCAAAGAGTGATATCCAGAGGTATTGGTAACAATCCTTGTGATCATTGGCACCTAGGCAGGTGAAAAGAGATTTCAGAAGAAAACTGTTTCATTCATGTGTTGTCATATCAGGCCTCTGGGATGCTGAGAATACTTTAAAACTTAAGCAAATATTTGCCGATTCATTATGTCAAGACCAGAAATGATTCATTGTAATTTAAGTATTAAAAAAATTTGGTTGCCTCCATGTTTTCAGTTGAAAGCAGTCAGGGTGATATGTCAACAATTAATTCTAGAACAAATTTGTGTTTCGATGACAGGTGTTTCTTCTGTTTCATGGCTGTGTGTTAAGAGGTGATAGGTTTTATTATGGATTTGGCTGACTGAATGACCCAAAAAAGGTTAGAGAAGTTGGAAGTGATGACTGGAATTTTTTTTCAGCCCTGTCTCCCAGAAATAGACGTTTTGATGTTGATTCAGTGCAGTAACCCACTATTAGCATTTTTTTAATGTCTGTAGTGTAGATATTCAGAAAAATTCCAGAAATTAATCTAGTCTACAGATCTGTGTTTTAACAGAAATTTAGTCTAAAAGGAGTACTACATAAACTTAGTGTTTGAGTTACAGTGTTAGAGTATGTTGGCATTATGTCGATGGTAGTTGTGCTAGGCACAACTAAGCTAGCTTTAAACATGTTTCATGTGCTGAAGTGTTTGTACAGCTGCACTGGCGGGTACCTCAGTGGACGATGCCAGATTCCCCTGCCAGACTGGGTTAGATGCTCAAGTGGCAGCTGGTGCTCAGCCTGCTGGAAGTTTAGGGCTTACACCACAATGTGGCCTACGCCACAATGAGTTTTCACAGACAATAACACTATTTTTGCAAGAAACATTGCAAAACTCATTTTTAAGCTGAAATTCATCACAATCAGCAGGTCATGACCAGTAATCTGTCTTCAAAATTCAACATCTTTGTTTTGCAAGATCTTTTGTTGTTACTCTTCAGGTACTGGAAACTGTTCAGTGAGTGCAGGCTATCAGCATCAAAAATGATCAACCAACACAGTATTCTGCAGCTTTTCAAAAATATTAAACCCTGAACAGGTCTTCTAAATGCTGCCTCCAAGAAACATCTTTGAGTCTTCCTGAAACTATCTAGGCATGTAAAGATTTATTTTTCTGTTCTGCTAAAAGAGAGTTCCCTGTGCTGGAACTGTTTATCTGCACTACCAGCTGTGAGGTTGGTATTGGTTCATACCTCAGTCCAGTGGAATGAGGGAGATGGTACATTAGTAAATTTCACTGGCTACTTCTGCAAAATGTTTCAATGGCATAGCAAAGGAAAGGGAAACTCTTAACTTGACTGAAGGCTGGTTCAGGGAAAGTCGGTCATCAAATACCTTAAAAAAAAACCTCCAAGACTTAAACTATAGTTTTTTTTCTACATACGTGCAATTAGAAAAAATATGGAGGAGTTTATTTATCAAATACCTTAGAATCCAAAAGTTTCGTGTTATTTTAATAGAGACAGAAGGTAGATCTTTTTCTCTTCAAACGTGCGTAGATACCAGTGGACTGTATTGCTGGATTCCATAACTGTAGCAATTTAAAAGACAAATTTTTTTTCGTAAAAGTGTGTACCACAAATTCTATAGGTGTACCACCTTGTGTGACTGAACAAAAGTAAGAAAAGGTGGGATGGGGAATCTATTAATTTAGCACTGTGTACTCCAGAATTATTTCTTTAGTAGGTCCTGAAACGTAGGTGAAGCAGTGGAAGGAATTGATGAAGCGAGCCATAATGCTTTAATTTTTTCCATCCCTAAAAGAGGTAGCAGTGGTGATTATTCAACTAACAGAGGGCTTCAGTCGCATATAGTTTGTATAACCATTAATTTATATATTGAGTTCTGAATCTGCGCTATAATTGGAATTCACTGTCAGCATGCTTTCTTTTTCTCGGTTGCTTTTTCTGCATCCTTTAGGCACAATCCATAGTTGAAAACATGAGGTATCTAGGGGGGTTATAAATCTATTTATAGGCTACGACTATTGATCACAAACTGTTACGAAGACCTATGTATAACTTCAAGATTTGAAATTAATGTCTTTTCAATTTGTGGTCAATGTCCCTAGCTGTAAAAAGACACTTGGTTCAAGAATGTATTATTCGAGAAACAGAGCTCTCCAGACCTATTATGTACCTCTTTTTAGGATGAGGTGTCTTCCTTTAGCTATATCAGTTCTTTCTGTGAAGTACGAAGGGCATTTAAGTTGATTACATTGAACTTAGAGTTATTAGATGCTGTGCTTAGGCCACTTCATTGTGTGCATGAGTACCTCTCTGCATATACAGGAAATATAGCAATGTGTGTGTTAAATATGTGCTGTCTAATGAAGTGCGATATTGCATAGTCATATAGTTTCTCCAGGGAATAACTGATGACTGTTCAAATGTTTTACTGTATAGATACTCTAAAATATATTTTCATATAATCTACATCTTAAAATACTTCCAGTATTAAAAAAAGGGCAAATATGAATGAATATGTTATTGCATAGTGGGAAGAAAAGGGTACAGTTTACACTTAAAATCTTCTTTTCCCTTTTTCTCTTTGGTTTTTCAAAGCAGGTAATATCTGGAGTGATCTCAAAGTCCTTTACTTAAATATGGACTGGATGTTGCCTGCCATTTAAAAAAGAAAAAAATCAGTAATAATGATCCGCAGTTCATCGTAATAAGAGTTGACAGTATATCCAAATCCACTGTTTAACTGTGGAGCTAATTATGTTTAGAAATGTGCTAAAAAGGAGAATCTTCAATTTTAAAAACAGTTTGATAACAGAGCAGATGATGTCTTAGATGTTCATATTTGTGGCACTGTTTGGGGCTACGTGAAAGGACTTAATATATCATGCTAGACTATATAGGGGTTTTTTAAGGTCAGTTTTTTCTTTTTTTTTTTCCAAGGTGAGCATGGGATAGATTTGTATTTCCTAGATAGTACTAAACATGCTGTTACTTTACTACCTTTGGTGGCTGAGAAATCTAATATGCGCATGTGAGAGTAAATAATTGTAAGTTTCATCTTTTCGTATGCTTTCTGTTTAGTAAACAGTCACATGATAATCTAAGCATTGATAGAAGTGCTTGTTGGAGCATCCTGTTCTTTCTGTTTGTACGTGTAGCTTGGGGTTGTGCATCCAGGAAGAACATGTATAGCTCCCCTGTGTTTATTCACTTCCCTGCCATCCAGCTGTTGCATTCAAAAGTAGTATTTTGGATTCTGAAATTAATTAAATCTTGAGTTATGTGGTTTAATGGAATATTTTTCATTTAGCTCAATATTTTGCATTGAAAATACAATTGTCTTATTTTCTTGTTTGATGTAATTTATGATTATGTAATCATTTACACTTAAACTGTGGCTTAATTCTGCTAGATTGATAGTGAATACTGCTGCAATTAACTATAAGTAAGCCTAAATCAAAGCTATACTCCAGAGTAGTGTATTCCTGGCTACCCATTATGTGATTATTACGCTTTACTAGTATTCTGTAATTTTAACTTGAAATTGGCTGAACATTTATTACTTCTTACAAAAAATTATGCATCATAGAACAGCCGTAGTGTAGATGATCAAAACACAGCTTTATAATTCTTAAATATAGTTATTTTACAAACTTAATTTTCCTTGACCTTTTCCTTGTGTAGTAAGGTACTGTTTTCATTGACTACCCATTATTTCAAAGTAGAGGATGGAGGTGAAAGATCAGTCTGTGTCACCTTTGGTTTTTTCTTCTTCGTGAAGGCAATGGCAATCCTCATTGTGACAGAAAACTATCTAGAGTTTGGACTGGAATCAGGTAACTCCTTTCTTTAGGGTTTGCAACAGCTCTAGTGATTGCATGATGTGAAAAATTTTATTTCCAGTCTTCTATGTGTTTTTGAGAATATCTGTGTTAAAGTGAACTCTGTCATACAGTTTTAAGAAATTTTGCTTTGGAATGCAGATTCTGGAGGATATCCTCTGTTTTCCCTGATTTCTTTTAAATAGTGTAATTGTTTGTTAATTATATTTGCTTTCCAGCTTTACATTTAACCCATTTTGCCTTTCATAGTAAAGTGAAGCTTCTTTACTGAAAAAAAACCCAAAAGCTTATGTTTGTAATAAATAATGTTAATTTTATTCATGCTCCTGAAGTGTACTAAGATCAGAGGTGTTAATAATCAAGTTTTATTGAATTATGGCATACTAATTAGCACATGAAAGAGCTATGCTAGACATAAGAAAATTTGTTTATAAGATGACCTGTTAGCTGGCATTTTATTTCAAAAAAGGGATTCTGCATTCATACTGTCATAAAATACATATAATATATGTCTCTGCAGGATTCTCGAATTTCTCAGAAAGTGCTATGCGGTTTCTTGAAAAGCAGGGTTTGGAATCACAGTAAGTTCCTGAAAACACATTTGTCTGTTTTATGTGTGCATTTATAACTGAATCACTTGGATTTTCCTAGCAAGCATTTGTCTTGAGTGTTTGTCTCTTGTATTTGCTTATAATCTTTATAATAATGCGAAGAGGTAGATTAATAAAAATAATTCATCAGCAGTCACAAGTAACTTAAGTTGCATTTGTGTTTTCTATTTTTATTTTGGAGGTAGTTCCTACCCTCACATTTTGGCTGTAGTTCATAAAATATTGCTCAAAACTATGAACACTTTTTTCACGGTAATTCCCTTCAGCTTTGCAAGGATTGCTTAAAAGAGGTGCTAGGTGTCTTTTGCCATTCCTATGGTATTCAAGAGGAGAGTGTGCAAAAGCTACAGATAAAGCTTGTGATACAGTTGGCATTAGGAGTAAATTTTGGCCTTCAGTCCTGTTTTCAGGTTGTATTAGTGTTCTCCAATTATGCAAAAACATTTGCTTGCTACAGGACGTCCAAGTTTTGCATAGGCTGTTAAAGAACATGCTATAGCTTGTTATGTTACACAAATATACAATCACTGTCGTAGACAGCCTTTGTATATTGTAAAATGGATTTTGGTTACAATTCGTTCCTTATAGAAATGCTCTAAAATGCATTTATGGGGTATGTAATCACTGTGGGAGTGCAACTTTGAATCAATTTCTTCAAAGCTATGGAATCTTTTTATTTTTGAGGAACAGAAGTTGCCTCAAACTAGTTTAGTTTGTCATGTATGAATAAATTAATGGGAAACCCTTAACTGAATCCCATGTGTTTCTTAGCCTTTCTTCACTCTGCTTTTCCTAAGCTATTGCAAGTTTATTAACTTCTGTATTTTCGTGTTAAGTGTTTGTGTATTTTTGAACTTGTGTGGTGCTTTGACTGCTTACAGCAGCAATTGAGTTGATGGTGTCTCTTGGTAGTTGACATGACATAGATTAATAAAGAATCTGAAACTCTTGTGGATCACTAGATTTTTTTTTGTTACTCTTTGATCTGTATTAGTTACATGTCACTTGTTTTTTGTGTAATCCAGTGTTTGTTTATTCTGTAACTTAGTTGATCCTGGATATTTCTTCAGTAATTTTTTTTATATACTCCATAGTTCACTAAAACAAACTATATAAATCACTTGGAAGAGACACGTTAATTGGCCGCATGTATGTATTAGATAGATCTGTGAAAAACTGCAGTAATAACAGTTTGATAGAGCTTTTTAATGGATAAAGGTAGAAAGTAAGTAGTGTAACTTAAATATTCATTTTGTCTTTGACCAGTTAAACTTAATGATGCATCTGTTCCTCTCTTAAAAACATAATTATTAAATTAATTCTATTAGTGATTTCTGTTATATATTTTGTTGTTAATTACAATATGAAATTATTCTTTTTTTTTTCCTTCTCTACTAACAAACTTAACATCTTACAGGCAGTAGCTTAGGTTTTCTGTTTTTCTAGGAAATAAATAGCTGACTTGTTTTGTTTTAGTTTTTTTTTAATTTTAACTCCTGATTGGTTTGTAATAATGTTGGTATTCCAGAGTAAAACTATAGAATACTGTTTGCTTTTTTTATTAAATGTTCGATACTGTTGAGTTGAAAGTAGTTTCTGATACCCTACCCCCTCAACTTCCTCCCCAGGAAAATGCTTATTTCCTTTCTTTTCTTTTAGGGGTCCTGTGTCTAAACTAACCTTCAAATTGTTCCTGGCTGTTCTGTGTTCACTTATTGGTGCTTTTTTGACATTCCCTGGCTTGCGACTGGCTCAAATGCATCTGGATGCTCTGAATTTAGCAACAGAAAAAATAACACAGTAAGAGAAAATATGTGCACATATATGCTACTCAGTCTTTAATGTCTGAAAATAAACAAAGCAAACTATTCCAAGAAGAAGGTAGTGACTAAGACTTCTGTTGCTGCCTGCTTTTCGTATCTTGAGCAGACTTGCCACCTGCCTCTTTCTGCTCTGCCAGTCTGTTACCTTCTTTGCCTTGTAATTAGAGTCCCAATTAAAGGAGCTTTCCTTTCCTCCTCCACCATGAATGTTTCTGCTTACTGCTTCCTTTCCCCCATCATATCTTTTTGGAAATTAAGATAACTTTCAGGAAGCAGAGATGCAACTGCAGTCTTTTTTTTTTTTTTCCACCCCCACCTCGAGGTGGGCATCATGCCTTTAATAAATTTAGGAT
The DNA here is from genome assembly GCA_013396915.1 of Stercorarius parasiticus. Classification (NCBI taxonomy): domain Eukaryota; kingdom Metazoa; phylum Chordata; class Aves; order Charadriiformes; family Stercorariidae; genus Stercorarius; species Stercorarius parasiticus. Next base: position 63,773 of record VWZL01005299.1, on the reverse strand, counting down.
AAGATACAAAGAAAAGATGACCCAGAATATTTAATAAGGATCAGATGTTAATAACAGTTTCAAGGAATATTTTAATTTTCAGCTGTCCTTGAGTTTGTTAGTAAAACGTTTTATCTGATTTAACTATTTCTCTTCAGTGTTCTCTGGTTGAGAGAAAACCTTCAAATGTCTTTCATAGATCTTGACCTTTGATGCTTAATACATGTTAATGACAGATTCTGCAGCATAGGCCAATGTGATCATTTAGTCTGGTCACTTTCCTAAGAACTGTTACATTTTGTGAAATGAAAACTATTTATATTCAAACTGCATTATTTTTTATTTTCCCCGAAAAATGCCCACCTTAAAAATTAATCTGTGTTTAAAGTGGATTCCTTCACTCTTGGTAAATTTATAACCAAGTACTCTGTGTTACACTTGCAGTCATTGTAGTTGAATGCATCCAGGTACAGCTGCAAGATGTTAGCTTGTTGTATCTGCTGTTAATTTTCTATNGCCCCACTCCCCCAAAAAAGTAAAGGTTAACGATTAACTGCCACTTCACTAATATGTTCAAAATGATTAATGTGGTTCTTTTATATATATAGGGAGTGAGTTGTGGTTTTTTGAGGGGTAAACAGAATAAAAATAATCTGGTGTCCCTTTTGTTTTTGATAGGTGGTTTGGTTT
>VWZL01005299.1:33634-63059 GCA_013396915.1 Stercorarius parasiticus | reverse complement strand
GACCCAGAATATTTAATAAGGATCAGATGTTAATAACAGTTTCAAGGAATATTTTAATTTTCAGCTGTCCTTGAGTTTGTTAGTAAAACGTTTTATCTGATTTAACTATTTCTCTTCAGTGTTCTCTGGTTGAGAGAAAACCTTCAAATGTCTTTCATAGATCTTGACCTTTGATGCTTAATACATGTTAATGACAGATTCTGCAGCATAGGCCAATGTGATCATTTAGTCTGGTCACTTTCCTAAGAACTGTTACATTTTGTGAAATGAAAACTATTTATATTCAAACTGCATTATTTTTTATTTTCCCCGAAAAATGCCCACCTTAAAAATTAATCTGTGTTTAAAGTGGATTCCTTCACTCTTGGTAAATTTATAACCAAGTACTCTGTGTTACACTTGCAGTCATTGTAGTTGAATGCATCCAGGTACAGCTGCAAGATGTTAGCTTGTTGTATCTGCTGTTAATTTTCTATATGTAGACTGTGACTGAGTCATCTCATAATCTATTCTTTTCAGCTAAATAAACTGCTTAATTTTTAATTTTTATGGTTCTCAGTATTTTAAGATTTCTTGTGCCTCTTTTGTAAGTATCTTCTATGTAGTTTTCCAACATCTTACTTGATCTGTGGACATGAGATCCTAGGCAGAAACATAAAATCTCTGAAACAGAAGTTCATTAATCATGAACTAAAAGAGTAATTAATATCCACTAGAATGGGGTTATGAAAAATAAATCTTCTCTAACTTAAAGTTTAGATGATATTGGAACTGATTGTTGAAGGTNAGTATTCTTTCCTGCTTATATTTTGGAATAGTCCTAATCAATGTGTACCATTTTCATACACATTCCCTCATTTTCCTTAGCCTGCTTCAGGAGTCTTTCAGCCTTTCTCCTTGTACTCAAATAAACAGAAAGGGATTCTTGCCACCCTTTAGCACACTCCAGTCTACTAACTCAGTTGGATGTCTTAAATAAGTAGAAGCTCAGGTAAAATGCTTTCACAAGTTACTGAAGTGCTTTGGACTGTTCTTTGATGCTGTCGTGTTCCCTAGCAACACTGAATAACTAGCAGTGCTTATTTCTTCGTCTGAAACCAATGATTTAAATGTGTGTGTGATGACATCTTCTGAAACATGCCAACATTTTAATGGTTTTGGGAAGCTTGATAATTTGAAATCAGTAAGGTCTTGTGTTCTTTAGAATAAATTTTCGATTACCTCATTTTTTCTATAGTGTAGAAGCACTCTGGTTGGAGGTGGAAGTACAGACAAGCGGATTTTATTAGTGAGGAAGCATTGCACTAGCAAAACCACAGGAATGACAGCACTGAAGTCTTCATCTGTTTTTGTTTCATTTTAGTAATGAAAAATGAGTGGGATATCAGATTCAGAAATGAAGAAGGATATTAGTTTCAGGAAAAACTCCAGACAACTATTTCCCCTCTTTAAATTCTTCCGTGTATTTTGTACTCAAAAATCAGAAAAGAGTACTACTCTTACATTAACCATGCAGTTTAGTACAATGCTCTTAAAATGCAATAGCTGTGCTGGCTATTGTTTGTTTTTTGTCTGAATATCTAATCGAATCAAGTACCAAGTTTCATTTAGTCAGGGTTTCTAAGGAAAAATCTTCATTAAACTGGGAAATCTGACTTCTGAGAACTGCTTCCCCTGGTGTATATAGATAATGGAAATCAATCTGAGTACATTTTTACTAAAGCAAAAAAAAATAATATAGCAGCATATTTCCTGTAATTATCCTTATATGCTGACTCTAGGTTAAAACTGTAATAGCTGGTGCAGTTTTGTGTTAAGCTATCATATGGACATTTTCAACAACTGTCTTTTACTATAGTGTAGAATAACGCAGGTAGCTCCTATCATTAGATTGTTTGGAATAAATCAAATTTTCAGATGTTCTGAGGGAACTTTTTTAAGCCAGTGGGATTTCAAAGTATGTAGTTTTTTTTTTAAACATAAGCCATACCTATAAAATGGGGAAGTAATTTTCTTATTTAACCTTCCTCCCAACTATTTTAAAATTAGAATTTCTCCTTTTGAGTCTGTACCCCCCGTTTCAGCAGCATGGTAATTGTTTGTATTTAATAACCTTTCCCCGTTTTTTTTCTTCTTTCAGAACATTGCTACATATAAACTTCTTGGCACCTTTATTTATGGTTCTACTGTGGGTAAAACCAATTGCTAAGGACTACATTATGAACCCACCTTTGGGCAAAGAGAGCGTCCCTTTGTAAGATTCCCTTTAAAAATTCTTTCTGGGGTATTGAGAACAAAAACATAAGTCTAAGTAGTGCCCTGTGAAAGTCATGAAAATGTGAAAGACTTAAAATTTAACAGCATCTGCTTTCAAAGATGGTGTGGAAGTCGCAGCTGAGCTCTAAAGAGCTTCTGTTACTTCGGAAGAACAAAAATTAGTCACAAAGTGTTGAATGTTAAGGTGGTGGTTCCCAAAAAGCTGCTATCTTCTGGCATCTCCTTGTCAGTGATGGGTTGTTCTTCCTAGGGGTGGAAAACCACCTCACTGCCACCTTCTGGAACCTTGTATCTTACGTTGCGGTGTCGGAGAGGAGCGGTTTCACTGAAGACAGTCGGGATACATTGGCGTGAGAACTAACCTAAGCAATTTGTCTTAAGATCTATGTGTAGATGAAGTGCATATGGAATTGATAGCTAAAATATTTAAAAAGTAAAAAACGGAAAGGATTTTCAGGAAGAGTGGTGTCTGAAATAAATATTGTACAAGTAGCATAGGTGATTGTCATTGTCATATTAGTCTAGATAACAGATATGATTGGCTGATGCTTTTATTGCTTTCTGGTTCTAAGATATACTTCTAAGGTGATTCTGTGACCACTGAACTATTACATAAAACATTGCAAATATTTTGTGCTCCCATTTCATTCCTCAGTTTTTCTTAAAATGAGGGCTGTGCTGTAACAGGTTATCTAAGGCAGCTGAAGCACACATTTTTTTTTATCTAGAACTGTGTGTCTCAAATCCTGTAAGTGAGCTTGTTTTGTAGTGTCCTGTCTTCATTACTCGGAATTTAATCATTTAAGAGCTATTCTTGTTTACAAATGGATACTAATTTGGATCTAATGCTGTAATAGGGCTACTAAGAAGTAGCAGTAGAGAGAGGAGCAGAGGACAAAAGTTAATATTACTTGCACATGAGCTTCGTAACTGTAGATCGTGTTAAGTATTTTTGACAATATGCTTCAAAACTTCTTTACAGATAATACAAACAAATAACTCTGTAGCAATAGGTGGCCTTTGGAAAACAGCATTGCCTTTTTTTTTTTTAATCCACAGAATGACAGAAGATACATTTGACACCGTGAGGTTGTGGATTATAATCCTTTTGTGTGCTTTACGATTGGCTATGATGCGTCATCATTTACAGGCCTATCTGAATTTAGCCCAGAAAAGCGTGGATCAGATGAAAAAGGAAGCTGGCAGAATTAGTATGGTTGATTTACAGAAAATGGTAAGTATGGTGTTACTGAGGTTACATATTTGGAGTCCTCTGTCTGTACAAATGCTTTTTCCCCAGTTTCTTATGACTTCTGTGGCACCAGAGCTGAAATCTGAATGAAGCTTCCTAAACTATGTCTCCGGTAAAAAAGAGCACTATTACAGAGAAATTTTGCAGACCAAAATATAGAGAGGTCTGTCATCTGTATTATGCAGATGGCTTGTCTTAAGTTATTCGGAAGTACTTGTAAAAGATCCTGTCATGAATTGTTCTTTACAAATATGATGTGTTTCTGTTCAGCATGAATAGATCTGGGGGAGCGCACAGGTTGAGGATGATCTCTGGCTACAACATGGGAAAAAAGAAATAGTTGAATTTAGAAGAGTAAAATACTGTTACCTAATCCCAACTGTGGTTTTTGAATTGTGGCAAAATTTAAGATTAGGTGGTTACATTTTATGATAAAATGAGACATGTTTAATTCTGTCAGACCACTCTCAAGTGCACTAGCCTAGTGACAAAACTGTCTGCCCATCTCCTTACTGTGGCAAAGGAAAAACTTATTTGATTTTTTTTTTTAAAGAAAATAATGAAAAGTACCATCAACAAAGTGACGAGGTAGAAATTTATAAGCTTGTTGTAGAATGGTGTTGCACGTTGCCTGCAAAATAAACTTACATTTCTAGTGTTGCATGATAGTGGTGCCTGATGATCCTGCTGAAATGGGATGTATTGCAGGAGGAGAATTGTAAGTATGCCGTAAGACAGATTCCTCTCTTAGGATTGCTGCTATTACTTATAATCTTGTCCTTGGCTTCACTGAGTATCTGAAGGTTGTAAGTGGACTATGCAGTAGTTATTTGCAAAGAAAGTGGGTAGCAATTTGCTTCAGAAAAAAGGTTAGGAAATACAGGTAGCAGCAACTGATTAGGACAGAACTGCGTTGATTGCTGTTATTGCATAATTTTAGTTCTGGGAGCCTTCATCCTATCTGTAAAACAATAATGTCTTTTTGTGGTGTTTCCTAAATCTGTTTATCCAGGATCTCTGTATCTTCTTCTGGAACTGCCAGTAAAGTTTTCCTAGCTGTCATCCTACAGTGATGATGTGTTTTTTTTACCATATTCCATCAATTATCTTACAATATTTCTTGTCTTATGTTAGTTATTTTGATGCTTGCTCATCACAAAGCCCTTTGAGGTTTTAAAAGTATTTCCAAAAATGTCATGTATGCCTTCATCTTTTCTAAAATCCAGTTAGCTTTATTTTGTTGCTTGCTTGCTATTGATTTTATGACTTTTTTCCTCCTTTATTTGGTCCAGTCTTTTAAGTCAATAGCTTATATAAAATATGTAAGGCAACAATCTTGAGAAAGATGGAACAGATTGGGAGCAGGGGGAGGGATAAATCTGAGTGGATTTCAATGAACCATAATGTATATCTGAAATAAAAACCATTTAAATGCTGTTATTGATCAGCTATTAATGAAAAATCATCCTGTTATTGTTCTTAAAATATCGGTGTTTCACAGCTGGATATCTTAAAAAATATGTCGCTTTTGAAAAGGGACTGCAATGTTAACCTAATTTTAATTTACTTTTTAAGAGGCTTTGGACAGTGACTACTGCTTAATTTTTTAAACAGGATTGAGTTTGAAATCACTGGGGACTTTAAAAATTGAACATATATTTAGCTTTGATCCTGGTTTATTGAAAGAGGAGTCTTTGAATGATGACATGGAGTTTGCAGAAGCAAAATTGTTTCTGTTCGTTTTAACAGAAATGATGCTTTTAATTATTTCCTTTCAGCACTTCCTCTCAGATTTGTAAATGCCCTGCAACTGGAGTTCATTATAGGGATTTCTTCGTTAGGTCTTTTAAAGAAAATATGTCACATCCCAAGATGTGGTAGAAAACGTTTAGAACAGCTTTAATGCATAAGTCCTCATTGTTTTTTTTTTTTAAATAAATTGCTTGTTTTTCCTAGATCTATTCGTAAAGGTTTGCTTTGATCATCCAGAATTTATGAATTACTCTCTTCTGTTTTCCCAGGTGGCTCGCGTATTCTATTATCTCTGTGTAATTGCACTGCAGTACGTTGCACCATTGGTAATGCTACTTCACACAACCCTGCTCTTGAAAACACTAGGTAGGCAAAATTGGATCGACAAAAATGGTTGTCTTCTATACGGGGCTCTTATATTTTCAGCTTACTAAAGAGAATTCGAATGTATGAGTACTTTAATACAGAAATACATTGTAGTTTCCTGCTATTTAAAACATACTGGTCTGTGGCTTTTAAGCTGTCTTCTTCTGTTGCTGCTTTTGACATCTTTCAATGATATGCTAATTTGATTTATTTCTGAGAATTCGTGTAATACAACAAAAAGGCTGTTTACTTCTGTTGAAATATTTGTCCAAAAAGTATTTTAAAAGTGATTTGTGTAAAGAATTACTGATTTAAGCTTATGAGCATCTGTTAAATGAATTTTTTCAGCTTTTCAATCTTAAGTGGGCCCTTTTGAACAGAAATTGTGAGTTATTGGGTTCATGTCATTATTGGGAGAACTGATGTCACTCGGGGTTTTTTTTACCTTCTTTCTTGTGGGGGATATCTTTCACAGCCTGCCATGCAGTCGTGGCATTCTTCTCGTAAAATATCAACAGAGAGAGGCTTTAGTACGCTGTGATTTGTCCCATTCTGGAGTAGACAACTACACCTGGTGAGGTGAATCATACCCAGCACTGACAGGGATCTCAAGGCAGCTATATCATATGTAGATGGTAGGGTGTCAAAAGGTAAGGTGAATCCTACCCTAACAGCTTACTAGTATGATCAGGAAGCCATGCGGATGAATACAGTTAGTATTTACTAAATCATAAAAACTTCAATATTTTTTGTGTGTGTGAAAAATATATCTAAGATGATCTTTAGAGTGACAGAAATAACAGAACTTGAATTTGATTCTACAAGTATCTGTTACTTGTTTCTTTTTAACAGGTAATTATTCTTGGGGCATCTACCCGGAACTGAATTCTGACACTCCAGTAGAGAACAGCCTGCTTCCCAATTCAGTTTATTCTGAGTCTCCACCTGCTGATGGAAAGATGAAAGTAACTGTAGTACAAATAACAATGGCCTTGGGAAGCCTAAAGAATATTTTCACTCCACTCCTGTTCCGGGGACTGCTGTCTTTCCTCACCTGGTGGATTGCTGCTTGCCTCTTTTCTACAAGCCTTTTTGGGCTTTTCTATCACCAGTACCTGACTGTGGCATGAACCAGGTCAACTGACAAAGCAAGCGTGAGGTCAAATACTAGATACAAACCCAGGTACCCAGGAGGGGATGAAGAGAAAAGAAAACAATACATGAAGAGAAAACATATCAGAATTTTTTTTAAACACTTCCTCTGTGTTCTCAGGGTGAATATTCTTATAATGTTTAAAAGCGCAACTGGGTTTGTTATTTTTGTTACCCAAATGGTAGGTAACTAATTGAATTATAGTATCGTGACTGACTGACATTATTGGGTGGCAGGTGGTGGTGAGCGTGCTGAGAAGATACGACCTCTGAGTATCTTAGTTTCCATAAACAGCAAGCCAACCTCAAAACTTTGTTTTAAGCATCAACAGTCAGTGACAGAACTGTGTTAGAAGGGTACTGGTTATAGTGATGGTGGCTGCCTATCAATTAAATCTTGAAACTGAGCCATACAATGGAAGGAGAGAGGGGATTTAAAAAAAAAATACAATTCTGTTGGATAGCTATCAATCACTTTTCTTCATGAAAAATGAAATAATCCAACAGGACAAAAGAGATGCTGTATATTACAGTAAAGAAAGTTGTATAAAATTTAAATTAACAAGAATAGATGTATGACCTGACAGGTATTGCTGCCTAAATATTTTGCAGGAATGCTTGTGCAGTAAGAGAGGGGTTATAAAAAATATATTATTTCAGTCCCTGCAGTCATTTTGAAGTAATGGCCATCTATATTGGTGCTAATAGTGATCCACAGACTCCATTTGGATCTTTTAAATTTCTTTTCAGGTAATAGATAAATTCCATTGAATTCACAAAATAATAGGAGACGATTAGTGACACCAATCAAACATTTCAAAACAAAACAGTTTAATCCTGCTGACTGAGAGTGTATGTGTCTATGTAATGTACATATAAATATATATTATATATTAAATATATAATATATATGAACTTATAAAATATGGAATCTTTATTTTAAATTACTGAATGTATCTTACAGGGCCGTGGGAGAGGGATGTATGTGTATCTAGCAATTTCAAGATCCCTTTTGAAACGAAAATTAAATTTTTTCTGAAAGTTCAGTTGAAAGGGCTATTTGTTTTTGGTGCCTCTTCAAAGGTACTTAGCTATACTAAAGAACTTATGCTCTTTTGGAAGAAAAGATATACTTAAACTGTTAATCTTGAAATGTCTGCTCTGTCAGATGATTTTTGCCAGTCTAATCTGTGTTAACTTGGCCATATAGTAACTACTAATATCTCTTGGCTTCAGAAATAAACTTTCTGTATAATAAAACAGCTACAGTAAGGAGCAAAGCATAAACTTTACAAGTTTTGCTTAACTGGAGGGATAGATTCCAAGTATAAAACCATTGCAAAACAAAGAGAATGACAATTTTTCAGATGTTTTGTGTAATTGCAAAACAGGAATGGGAATTTATATGCAGTAGCTTTTTTAAAAAATTAATACTACACTTTGCAGAGGTCAGTGGGTTTTTTAACTAATACTAGCTGGTTTTATGTTAATATTCTTTTTCTCTTGAATTTGTGTACAGCTTTGGCATATAATAAGCATTTATAAATGGAAAAGCTTAACTAAATATTTAATATGTAGCAAACCTACCATATGGGAAAACAAACTATCAATGAATGCAGAAAACCAAGAATTTAAGATGGGGATAAACTGTCTTACTGTGTTGAATGCCTTGTAAGTTATTTATTAGTTTATTAAATTGTATTTACTGATACTAGGGAAATATTTGTGCACACCATCCAGTACCTTCTGCATGCGTTTGGGATGTCTGAGAACACCTTGCATGATTTTACCGGTTTCATTGCAGTATAGTATTTCAGCGCTACCGGTGCTGCAAGCTTTGGTTTTTTTCACACCAGCTTTTCATAACTAATGGGGACAAAGGCTTAACTGTGTGAATTCGCCTAAAGAAAAATATTTGACTTCATAGATTCAGATCTTGAAACATTCCTAGTAAATGTCTTTCGGATTAATAGAATGACAAAATATGACAGATCCAGCAATACTGGACCCACTTTCTGTTAGTTCGAGATGTGTCATTACTAATAGAAGTAATAGGGCCAGCTTTTAAGTTATAGTTAGGTATCCAATGTATTTTGTTCAGGAAAGTAAAACAGTATGGTCCAGTCTGATTCTTATGGTGAACTTGGGCGAAGCAGCTCACTATACAGGAGATGTAACCTATAGTTGCAATCTGAAGAAAAGGAATGAACTTTGGATACTGGGGAAGACTTCAAAATAGTGTTAAGTAACAGAGTTTCTGTTGGCATAGGTATTTATTCTGAAAGCTTGTAAGTAAAAGTGAACTTTAGTTATAGAATATTGCATTCAGCAAAGGTAATTGTGTGTGTAGCTGAGCTTTGCAGCGCTTTTGGTAAGAGCTCATGCTGTCTTATTCTTCAGACGTCACACTGATCACAGTGAAAAATAGGCACCTGGATGTTGCTAAAGTTAAGATCAACGCTTCTGGCCATTGCTGTTTCATTGTTCTGCAGAACTGAATAGTTGACCTTCTGGTCAGCCATCTGATCTGAGTGGGAGATGGTCTTTCTTTGGAGCCATTTAATCCTTACGTGAGTCTAGGAGGCTTATTATAAACTAAAATATAGCAATAAACGCCTTTGAAATGTGAGGTGACAGTGACACTGGAGGGAGTGTATTGCTGTAGTTGTGAGCAGTGCTTCCTACGACTCCGTGATATGCTCAAAAGTGACTTCTAAAGCAAAATAGCAACCCTGGTTCCTGACTTACATATATATTATGTAAGGTTCAAAGGAGTACCTGCTCACTTCTTTAGTAAGTTACTTTAAAACAGCAGCTGGCAACTGCTTTTTTTTTTTTTGGAGACCTTTATCAGCATCTCGGGACGGGGTGTGTTGGGGAAGAAGCATCTTGCAGAAATGGAAAAGCAGGTAAAACATGACTGAGAGATTAGCAGTTTCAATTCAGGATTCTTAAGCATTTTGTCTTGCTTTTTGCCCACTAACTACTTCATTTCTGAGAGATTTTAGAAGGAAAGGTGCCTTTGACAAAGAATCATCTTTTCTTACTTTCTTCCTTCCTCAGTGCACGTCTCTCTCTCTCACTCCAGTAATGTGACTTGTTAGCTTGACTTTTTTCCTGTCCATAGCTTTTTCCCCTACGTTCCTACACAGAACTGACTGGGATAAATTTTGGTTTTTATTGTTTTGGTTTAAATTAATCTATTTTTGAAGGATTATTTCCTATAAGTACTTTAAATAACTTTGAATTCTAGCTGAAGTATAAACAAACTTCTTAATGAATGTTTAAACACTGCACTTTTATTATGGAAGTCCCTTTAGAGAGGTTATTAAGATAGTGATAAATCCAAGTCTTCCAGCAACTTCAGGGAAGTCCAAACATAACACTTGGGTTGATTAGGAAAAGGAGAATGGATTATCACAAGCCTGCTCTTCCACTTTGCAGGTGATGTTCTCAGTCAGCACTTGTCCTCTTCTCAAGCTGTAGGATTTGCTAGGTTTTGAGGTATTTTTAGCTACACGGTTTTTCTTCTTCCAGACTTCTCTTGCATAAGAATCAACAGATGAAGAAACGGGGGAAAACCAGGTAGCATCAGTACAAGGGAACATCCTTGTACAGAGGGACATGCTTTAGAAAATTCATCTCTGTGACAGTTGTTCTTCACCTTCTTTGAGTCAGAAGTACTGGAAGATTTGTGGATAGAGATGTATACTTGGCTTACCTGGGTTGTAAAGTCAAACTCATCTACGAACAAAAATGCCACCAAGATACATCAACACAACAATTAGGTAGAATAATGGTAGTGTATAAAATGGTTAGTGAGTACGGAAACTTCAACTAACCTCAAAGCAAAATTTAAGTTTTGTATTTTGTTACAGTAACTACAGCTAAATGGTAAAAAAGTTCTTGGATTTACTGCATAGAAAATTTAAAGTATCTAATCTTAGAGTTGGTGTAAGGTTCTACAAGGTAAAAGGCCTTATGCCTGTTTATTCTCAAAGACCTCTGTTTTCCTTTTGAACATAGCTTATTTCTCCAGACAAGATTTTTGGGCAGTTTTTGAAGGCTTCATGCTTTGCCGTATGACATAATTTGCGTGTTTCTTAGCCACAAACCCCCCAGACTTAACCCCAGAGTTCATTTTGTCACTACAAAGTTACTACAGTGTTTTAGTTAAGATCGAAGAATTAAGTCCATGGTGAAAATGGGAACATTGAATGAACATCAGGCCAAAGAAAAATGTGTGTGTTCTCTTGGAGAAATCTTTCTATTGTGGTTGAGCAAAATCTTAATAAAGGAAGGCAACAGCAGGTCACTTGTGTCCTAAATCAAATATTAAATGTGAGTGTTTACCATTATGAGTAAATAAGACTGTTATTTTCAGCATCTGCAGCCTAAGTCCTAAATCCCAAACAGTAAATTAAGAGCAATATTTTGACCTCATGGATATTTACTCTAAGGACCATCTAGGCAACAAGTATTGAAGCCAAATGTCTTATCTAGTTAAGCAAGCTGATGCAGAGTAGTCAGTCTTGTGCTTTGGAGTGTTTTGTTTTTTTGTTTTTTTTTCTGCAACTTGTTCTTCAGCAAGGTCTGCCATGCTTTGTGGCTTTGGCAGTGCATGCACTGAAATGGATGGCATGTCTAATCTCCGCTCCTAATCCTAGGCTGAAAGGCCTTCCTCCTCTGCGGGAGGGGCCAAGATGTTATTTCAAGGCTGCTTTTACTGACATCTGTATATGCTGCACTTAACTCTTTTGAGTCTCTCACTGTGGACTGCCAGGAGAGTAATGCTGCACTGGACATTGTTTTGCATGCCAGTGTATATGTATTTTTATAACTTTGATTTCAATGGCATTTTTAATGGAAATTATTTTTAATCCTGATACCATGGATCATATTTTCATTTTTTTTAATTAATATCAGTGCCTGCAACTAGAAATCAAATACTTCTGCACTAAATTTTTTTTAAAACTTGATGTCCAGACTGAAGTATCAACAAGTATGCAGTTTTATATTGAAGTGTGAAATCCATCTGTAAATACCAAAATTTTTCCCCTAAGTAATCACGCATCAGTCAAGAATCCTCATTCAGATTTGCAGCGTTTCTCTCAACATGCTATCCGTATGACTCTGCTATTTATAAAACAAACACCTCAGTAGAATTTTGAGAGTAGCTTTTTACGAACTCCTTAGCAGTAGGCCATTTCTGTTTATTTTATGATGCTGCTAAGTATTTTTTTTTTTGAAACCTGGCTTAAAATACCTTGTGCTTAAAGTCAACCTTTTTCTCTTTTACTCTGTTCATTCTAACTCTGCTTCTTGTTTATGTTCTAAGCTTCAAGAATGCATGTTTATAGTATTTTTGATAAAAACCTAGGACAAAGAAAAATGCACCAAAAATTTTGTTTCATAAGTACAGTTCATACCCATGTCATGACGTGCCAACAAGCAGTTTTTAATTCTCCTGTATTCAGTCCTTCCTTTGTCCCGTTGTTAACAAGCGTGCTGCGTTTTCAGTATGTAAGGTTTTCTAGGAAGAATACATGTGGGGAAATACTCTGTAATAGCAATCACAGGAAACTCTGTCTAATGTTTCAGTCTTCCCATTTATGTGAGCAAATATTCATGTAAAGATGCTATTAAATGACTTGAGCCTAAAACTTCTCATAAGGTAGACTTGTTACAAATTGCACAGGGAACATCCTCCAAGTTGTAAATATTATAGTTCAAATATGTCTCTCTGTTGCTGGGAACATACATAAACTCAGTGGTGGTGTTCTGTTAATAGCCTTTTTTTTGTCTTTTTAAGTGAAAAGCACTAAATACTTCCTACTCTAGAGCAAACCTAAGAACAAAAGATTCCCCTCCCTTCATTTCAGTATTTGCCAAATGGGAAAGACTCTGATGTAATTTATGTAAATTCTAGCTTCCTCTTATTGCTAAATTACTGTTAAAATATGATTTTTGTAGTTACAGCTTTACAAGTATTAAGACTGTCATGCTTCACAGTGAAGATGGTGTCAAGTGGTTGTTGCATTGTATTGACCTCTCCCGACCGGTGGTGCATTACCTGCTGTTTCAAAACAAATTGTCTCGTTTGCTTTATGCTTTAGAGGTTCATTTGGGTCCATGAACAGGAGAGCGCAGCACATGTTGGAAAAAACTGGGGATTTGCTCTCTTTTGTGTTGGGGTTTTGTGGGCATTTGGTGGTTGATTTTATTTTTTTTATTTTTTGGGGGGTTGGTGTGGATGATACTTAGGTACAATTACTACAAATAATAAACAACCTACAGTAACATTGCATTCTTTTTGTACACTGTAGACTGAAGTGCCTAAATGTGGGTGGTCTCTAGAAGACATGCTTTAAATTTCTTGCGTGTACCTTTGTAGTTATTTTGCTGCATAATAGAAGGTTAACTTTTTGGAAAGAAAATGCAAGGAATGCTAGCCCTTAAAATGGGGTTTGCTATAAAATTGTTTCCTTACAGTTTTTGGTATACAGAATGTTCGTGTGTGTTTATGGGTTATTACACGTTGGAGGCAAATAAGATTTTGAAGAAACCTTTTTCCGTCTGCGACTCTAATGATAATCTAACAGCTTTTCCCACTCCCTGACTGGTAATACAACACCCCACTGCCAGCTGTGCATTCAGTTTTCCCTTTTTTTTTTTTATGGCTGGGGGAAAGGACTTGCACAGTTCTGAAAGCGTTGATTTTGTAGGGACACCCTGGGTGTCACTTATGCCCGAGTTGTGCAGGCACATGGGTGACTTCAGCCAGGTAAGTAATTCTGCGTGAGCTCAGAAAGGCTGCGCTCAAGTTCACTGCATCCGTATGGATTTTTGGGGCAGAAAGAATATGAAAGAGCTGGATTGTAATGTGGCTGGCTGGCACCCAGCAAAGCGTCTCCAAAAGAAAAGGCACAAGTTATACCTCGTTCCAGTTCTGTGGGATGCTGTTTAGGGGACTGAATAGCGAAACCACCCTTACCTTTCGACTACTTCCCCGCCTCTGAGAACGGTGAGAGCCGAAGGTGGAATCCTGCCTGGTCTGGCTCAGCAGGGAAATTAAAAAAAGTGAGGAAACAGCAGGTGCCTACTCTTGAGTTAATTATGCATTCTCAGTGTGAAGCGCTGGTAAGTTGGGATGGTGTTGCTCATTCAAATCTACCAAAGGAAGCCTTCCTTCGAGGAAGGCTTATAAAAGCATTTTGAGCTTTGGGCTCTAAGAAGTGGATGTAGCAATCTGTACTGTATATAGTACACTGCTTGGGAAACGTTGCTCCAGTAAGCTTACCAAATGCTTCCTTACACTATGTGTAAGAAATTACATAGCTGCTTTTACTGTGGAGCATTTAAAAGGCTGGTTTTGTCTTGCTTAGTGTTAACCATGTATCAGGCAGCTTCTTATTAATGTGAAAATAGTAAGAATTGGTTTGTCGTCTAAACATCTGACTTCCTTTAACATCAGTAAATTTTGTAAAGTGAAGCAGGATTATACTTTCTTACTCCCCACTCATTCTGTTGAAATGTTATAATTTAACTTTGCTTTTATGATGCACACATGATTAAAATTAAATTTACATCTGTTAGCTGCTAATGGTAATACCACAGCAAGTCTAAGAGGAACTGTGATAGCTGCTGTGTATCAACTGCCCCACCAACTTGCTTGCCTTTGTAAAGCCTTGATCCGTGTTAGACATTTAATGTCTACTGCAGTGATGCTCATATGGTAATTTAGTGTCCCTACATGTACTCTGCGTGCCTTGCGTTTGTGCACTGTGAAAGGATAGACTGTTTTGCAGTACTTGCTCTAGGTTTAAAAAAAAAAACCCTTCCATTATTTTATATAGTATTTCCCATATCCAAAATAGGAAAATTTCTAAAGCCAAAGATCAATAAATGCTTATTGTCTATCAGTGTGATTTTTTTTTCCTATTTTGTATTATACATCCCACTTGTTAACAATTTGTGCCAAAATGTCCAGGTTTGCCAAAGAACATGTAGTACACACTTTTTCTCAGTTTCTGTGGTAGCCTAAATGGTTTATCTTTTTTTTTAGAAGTAGCATAGACCGTTTATCCCCTCCTTGTTTGGGGTGCAGCAGAATAAACAGTTTTCTAGTATGAATGTAGATAATGCCGTATTCACATGAATAGCACTTTACCCACAAAGAACCACTTACGGATTTGATACAAATGTTTTCATTTCTGTGTGCTTCAGAATTAAAACTTGGGAACAATTTAACTTCCTGGAAAAACGAGCAGCTGTATACCATGGTGGGTGGAGGAAATTCTGGGTTTCCCACGATAGTCACAGGACTTACTACCTTTCTTTTTGACTGTCACCATTTCCTGATAGGAAAGTATTTGAAAATGGGTTGCATTTGCTGTCTTAAAAAAAGAGAAGGAATGCATTTAAAAACATATTACATGGTCTGTTCTATTTGTTTCATCCTAGCAGTACTAAGAAGGAATATACTTAAAGGAATGACATCTTGTAACCTTTGGTTTTTTTAATTTGATTTTTTTGAATAGCAGATTTGGTTATGCATGGTTTTTCTTTTCATCTGTGCAACACATACAGGTGAATGATGGCAGAACCGCTCAGATAGTTCTGCAGCAGTAAAAAAAATCCTTGGTAAAGCAGCCTCCTTTAACCTAAAACTGAGTTAGTACCAAAGACCCCTTCAATTGTAAAGGACAGTTCCTGTTGCAGAGAGGAAAAATGCCCAGCAGTCCCTAGGAAGAGCCTGTCTTGATTTTTGGGGTGGGGATTTGAAAGTGTACGAGGCATTTGAGCTGTGGGATCCTCTCCTGAAAGTGACCAGCCTGTCTCAGACAGCAGGGTGAGATTAGAACCGTGGTTAGGAGGAAGGTAGTGAGCTATGGTGGGAGATTTGTTTGTGTCTCAGAAGCCATCTTGGCCTTCTGCTTTCTCCATGCTACCTGAAGCCTGAGACTGCTTTGAGACTCTGAAGTCCCCAAGACTTTGCAGTAGAGTGGGTGTTTAGCCCGGTGTGTTCTCAGCAGTTTTTATAGTCTGTTCTTCTGCTTTGGGAGGTATGTTGACGCTAGTTTGCCACGTCAGGTTGTTCAGCGGGTGCTGAAACAGTGTAGGTGCTTCTCAAGATTTATTCTAGGCTAGGTTTCTGTGCCTACAAAGTTTGTTGTGTTTAACCTGCAAAAGGACTTTGGTGTCAAACTCTACAGTCAGCTTACTTGGGCTGTTCAAGCAAGTTGCCTGGAAAAAGCGTCCGTTCTTCTGCTAACCACAGCCCTGGTTGCCGTGGAGGTGTGAGCTCTGCTCTTCCAGCTCTTCACACTCATCTGCTCTGCAGCCAGAAGCAGCCGTGTGAAAGTCTTGGCCGCGTGCTCCTGGAATGAAAGGGAGCCTTTGATTTCAAGGGTTATATGAAGTCTTGCTTTTGGACCCACCAGGTTCACACTCTAAAGCCCCACTAACTTGAAAGGTCTTCGGGGAGGAAAATGAGCAAAGCTGACCCCTGCTGTCAAGTGCAAGTGTGCATGAGTCAGTGTAACAGCCTAGGGACTATCCAACTTTTAAAAACGCCAATTTTATCAGAGTATGTTGTGTGGTAGGGTGAGGCCCAGAAGTGTACTCCAACCAAGAGGTCAAGCATCTGCTACCTGTCCTGTGCTAGCTGGTCTGGACAGGGCTGAGAAAATAATGATGTTGTTGCTGGTTTGATTCATATTTTATGAAGAATTTTCAAAGAAGGTGTAACAATTATTGTTGCTTGCCTGCTTGACAGACAAGCTATTAGGTGGTAGACCGCAAAATAGGTGCGGCAGAGACTGGGAGGTCACTCTTTTGGAGAAATGTTCAGTTTCCCTCTAGATCTACATTAAAAAATAGAAAGTAATTTGTTATACTTGTTCTGGAGTCAATCCTGCAATATTTTCTGCTTCCCATAATATCTGAGTGTTTAAAGACCCCTCTGAAACACTGTTGTGGGTTAGCATTTTGCTTTCCCAGGGGTGATGGGTCTGGGGCAAAGGCAACTTCTAAGTTCATGAATTGTGGAGCCACTTTGTAATTCTGTTGCTCTTGAGAGCCGAAAGGAAAATAGAGCATCCATGTCCGGGTTATGAGATTCACAAATTACTTTCCATGATGCCCACGTTCTTCCCACCTGTCAAATCTGAAAGCAGTTTTTCAGCGAGTGTAGAACTTGTGTGATTTCCTGAAATGCTAATTTTTATAGGTGTATTTATAGGGTATACCCGATTTATAGGGTATAGCGTGAAGCAGTTGTGCATATGTCAGATACTAAAAAAATACAAGCTCTTAGTTGGAGTAAGATGTGTCTGACCTTTTCCCATTCATTTGGATTATACTGGGAATGGGACAGACCTGCAAGTTTTGGTCCTGAAGTCTGGTTTTCTTCCTTGGGTGAGCACATGCTATTCCACTCCTATTCTGTTCTTGGTATCAGCCCCATTAGAAGAGTAAAATATAAAATCTCCTCCAGCCTAAACATCTGTATCTTGTCCAGGTGGCCAGTTCCCCTGTCCTCTTGCTCGTGGAGTGGGATTGAGCTGTTACTGTCACCTCCCAGGCAACACGAGCTCACGGAAGTGGGGAAGGGCACAGCAGAGTCAAGGAATTTGGGCTGCAATTTACAGAATGAAAGATACAGGAAGTGTTTGATCTGGACAGGGATTCCTTGGCCAAAGGGAAGTACAATGTGGTAATTTGGCTGTTCAATATATGCGAGTAAAAGCCATCTGGGAGGTGGGGAGTGAATGTGACTCAGATTTAAAAAAAAAACAAAAAAACCCCCACAACCCAACAACAAAGGGGTGAGTTGGAGATTGTGTAGTGCAGAGTAAGTGGGACCAGCACCATAGCACTGCAGGGTGAGGTGCTGCGCATTTGTTGTTTTTCATGGGAAAACCTGGGAAAGCTGTGGAGGACTGAAGGACTGGGAAAATGACTTCTAGTGAGAAATGTAAGAACTCTGCAGAGTATCAAGGGAAGATTTCAGAGGTTAAAGTACCTTAATGTGGAATAAAAACTGCGTAGAGAAGGATTCCAATCTTAGAGGAAGACAGAACAGGAACCAGAGACTGAAACCTGATGCTAGATAAATTACAGTAGCAGAAAATGTGGTTTTAGCAGAGAAAGTCACTAATTGCATTACGACCTGAAGTGCTGAATTCTCCACTGCAGTCTTCAGAGATCCTCTCTATAAGCTGCTGTGGGTGAGCCAGTTACTGCTCTCAATACAAGGATAATAACAAACAGTAAAGGCATCAGGGGACAAACAACTAAACTAATGTTTAATTTAGGTTTGTTCTAAAAATTGGGAATTTGGAACTTTCAGGTTGGCACTGCTGTGGCCGGATTGCCACATGGCTAGCAGGAGACACACAATGTTTCTTTAACACATTTGAAACCTGGACTAAGTGTAGCCGTTCCTTCGTGTTGCACAGGTTTTAATGCCTTTGAAAAGTTTTAAGTGGCAAAAGAATTTAAAATACAGTTTTGCTGATATCTAGGGAAAAAAAGTAATGTAACTTTGAAAATAAAGAACAGTAAAATAATAAAATAGCAGTATTACTTTCTGTCTTTCTAGAAGCATAGTAATATCTTAGGAAAGAGAACTCTGGAAATTCTTTTTCTAAAAGATGCTGAATCCATGTGGACTTCCATGGACTCCGTTCAAGAGTGGAGTCAGAACATTACTCTTATGAAGTTAGAAGTGTAAGTCTCCATCCAGCACTTGAACTTTTTGTTCTGATGCTACAATTTTGTGATTCTTACTTCTCAGCTGGAAATAGAGCAGATGAGTTCAGGGGGTAGATGAGAGATCAAGAACTGGCACTTCAATGTTAGTTCCAGTTTTGGCTTTCCAAACAGCAGAAGTTATTCTCAGGAGGAGGAGACTTGCTGTTGTGCTCACTGGCTTCAAGTCTGAGCTGGCAATTTAAGGTCCCACTTCTCTTAAATGCCTGGAGGTAGGAATTGTTTTGTTCTTTTCCTCTATGTGTTATTATCGTTGTTGTTATTATTAACCTTTGGGAGGCTATATTGTTGAGAATTTTTTGCTACTCTCAAGAAACTCTATACTTTGGAGACACATCCTCCCCTCTTCTCCTGCAACTCTGTCTTTTCATCAGAACCTTGCTAGAGAATTGGATGTCTGATGATGTAGTTCAAGCAAGCTGTTGTGGTTGGTTTGGGATGTTTCAGTACGAATTCAGAGGTTCCTTGTCTGTTATCAAAGTCTTCATAAGCTGGATTTGATACTTTCTCCCTTAGTAGCATCTATGTTCTGTTAATTTCTTTTTTTTAACTCATACCTATTCTTTTATATCTCAGTTTTCACTGTGGAGTCCACTCTGTAGAGCACAGATTTTAGACGAGGTGGGGTGTTCTCAGCAGAGAAGCCTCCATAGGTGCCGGCTGTGTCCCTTCGTCCATCCCAGGCACACGCTCACCATCTCTCTCTGCATCCCGTTCTCCTGTCTCCTCCTCGCCACAAAGAGGGACATGGGACACCTGCACTCCCCCAGCGTCTGTAGTTACAGATTCAGCCCGTTATTACTCACCCTGTATACGTTCATGCAGACTGCGACGGTCTTGCTGGTCTTTTTTCCCCTCACCCTTGACTACAAGCCCAGTTCTCTCAACCCTCCCAGACGATCACCTTATAAGCTTTAGTAAGACACCCTATTAGTGTATCTCACAAATAACTCTGCCTCTTGTTTTGCAGCAACTTTGCAACACTGGTTTGTATCTGGATATGTGGTAATTCCCAGATCCTTTTATGCACTACAGTTACAAGAGAATTATTCCCTGTTTTTGTATATATGCTTTTTTCTTTTTTATTAAGTACTTGGCACTTTGTTGTGTTCCTTTTTTTAAAAAAAAATATTAAATATAGACCATTTTTGCAATGTATAGAAGTTACTTTAAGTTCAAAGTAATTGTAACTTGAGTCCTTTAGATTTAATATATGTCTTCTATGCAAACATAGTAGGATCATACAGTCATAGAATCATAAAGTAGTTTGGGTTGGAAGAGTCCTTTAAAGGTCATCTAGTCCAGCCCCCAAGATGCTAAAGGAAAATATTGAAGCATATTGTCTTCACAGGAGTGTGCACACACATGCATTATATGTATATTTACATGTATGTATTTTTATATATATATTTACGTATATGTATTTTTATATATAAACACCACCTCCATTATATACTCCCTGTCTAATGAAATGCTCACAGTAGTTCTTCCATGTAGTGTCCTAACTGGCATGTAGGTGCTTCATGCTCTTAATCTATATATTCTAGCCTGTATATGAAAATTTCCTGCTGGATTGCTTCAAAGATGTTAATAAAGGCAAGAAAGATAGCGTCTCTAACTTTCCGCTTCCCCACCAGGCCAGTTGTCTGAAAGAAGGAAATTAGATGGGTTGGACGTGATCTGTCCTTGGCAGGTCTGTGTTCTCTTTCATTATCACTTCACCCTCTCAGTTTACAAATTGATTAGGAATCTCTTCGGGGTGTTTGTCTGGGTACTGAAGTTGGGCTGAGTGTTTAATAACCCCCGTTACCCCACGCTTTCTAAAGGTGGACCTTGTATTTCCCTGCCTTCAGCCTCGAGAAACTTGTTGTCCTCCATGAGCTTTTTGGGGCTGGTCAATGATTTTTTGTGGTGACACTTTTGGCCAGTGCGGTAAGCACTCCGGTGACCTTCCTCAATCACTACTGATTAAATGCATCTAACTTTTCTTAATATTTGACAGTCTTTTCTTTCTGTATCCTGGCCTGCCACTGTGAATGATAAAATGTTAAGGAGCATTCCAGCTGCTTATTTGTTTAATTTCCCTATTAAGTAATAGACAACTATTAATTTTCCTTCTTATTTCCGTTATCCCTTAGATATTTTTAGCTTTCTCAGTTTTGTCCCTGTCTGCCTGTTGTAGATTTTTTTTTTTATGCTTCCTCTTATTTGTGTGCTGTTGTTTGTCTGTTTTTGTTCAGAGTTTGGTTATGAAAGAAATCCCGCTTTCTTCTTGCTCTGGTTCCTCGTGTCCTTCCATGGTACCGTTATGTATCATCTCTCTTTACTCCCACTGAAGAAGTCACTTTTCTTATACGTTTTAGAGACGGAGCTGTTACAAGAGTTGAAACATACTTAAGTCACCCCACAGCACAAATTTATCCTTTTGGGAAAGCGTGTCAAGCCCAGCTTTGCTGCCTTTTTTAAAAAAACCTCCAATTTCTGTCAACTTCACCAGTTCCTGATGTTTGCATCTATACAAAATGAAGCAATTCTAAACTCACAGAAAAAGGATTCTTATTACATAATTAATAGTTGCTTTCAGTGGGGCGATCTTTATTTTTACCGGATTTTGATTAATAGGGTGCTTTCCATCTGTGTTCTCTTAACTTCCCAATCAACACAAAAAACCTCATAGGCATTTTCTGTCCATTCCAGAGCTGTAGCAAAGGAGGAAGTAACCTTCTGTGGAAGGCATTAAATAGGGACAAATATGCCCAAAGTCAGGTGTTGATGTCTCTGATGCAGACTTACGTTAAACAGAGCAGCTCTCCAGCAGGGCAGGAAGAAGTGCCCTGAAAGTTGGCTTATTTGCTTAAGTGGATTTAGTAGCATTTCTGCTTTTTAACAAACAAATTAGGTTATGTTAACATCACTCCGAAATACGGAGGAAAAAAAGTTTTGAAGCGGTCAGGTCATGTGCTGCTTATATAAAATACCTTTCTGCAAATTTTGTTCCTGTTTTTACTTCCATCTTGTGTTTCTTTTGATTCAACTGCATAAAAGTGTAAAGTGTTTATTTTTCACAAGCTCTTTGCTGGGAGAGGGGATATTATATCAGAGAAAATGACTACACTAAGCCTTTCACGTACAAACGTTTCCTATACTTAATGAAAAAATGAAATTGTCAGAACATTGAAAGTAATTTTGTCTGCTGGTGCTTACGTGTTTCAAAGCATGTTCTGTTGTAGATGAAAGTGCAACTGGTAGAGACTCAACATATTTATTTACTGATGGTTTCATCGTTCTGTACTCAAATAAAAATGCCAGGTGGCAGCATCAGTGTGAAAATACCGGATTTTAGAAGCAGCATTGAGGAAGTGTATTTTGGTTGTAAGAAAATCAGAGATTGAAGGCTACAAGTGCATTGAAGGTAAGTTAATGGTGAAGTGAGGAGGATGAGGAAGGTGGGCTTGAGCTCACCTCCTGAAGTATCTGCGTCCATAACCTTTGTTGTCCTGGTTTTAGTGCAGAGACTTTGGCGTGAGAAAAGTCCTTGGGACATGAGCAAGTCTTGCCCATGCACTTGACTTGGGCCAGTATGCTTCCCACCTGTGTGGGACTTGACTCCTTGTCCTCCATGAGGCTTTTCTTAGACTTTCTCCCCAAAAGGTCTGCCCGCCTTTCCGTGGCATGCCCAGTTTTCAGGACCTCGTGTGGTTTCATGTAGGGAAGGCAAGAAAGAATAAGGCAAACTGTGCGATTATCTAGTACTAACTTTTAAGCTCTGCTTTAACCTCTATTTAAAAATTATTTGACTGGATTTCGTGGTTGCAGTGTCTCTTTAGCCCGTCTGCTACCTACTGTAAAATTAAATGCAAGGGAGGAAGGGAGGGGTAGAAGCTGAATGCTGAAAAATGGCTACTGCTGGTGCATGTGAAAAATGATCACTATGCAAATGACCTTTCCTTTAGGAAATTTTAAAATAATGAAATCACTTTAATATACTTCTAGCAGGTCATTCAATTAAAAGGGTTTTAAAATTAAGTTTCCGCTGCTGAAGAAACAAAATTGCAATGAATCTGAATTAGCAATGTAAACAGTTTAGCGGGTAAATGCAAGACCACTGTGCAGTTGGGAACATGGAGAGGGGAGTTTTTACAGGTCAAAGCGTTCAGGCCTGTCTGCCTCAAGGTGAGCTCTTAAATCTGTCCGGAGACCCTGGTCTTGTTTTACTACGCTGGTGACTTTTAAACTTGGGCGTGTATCTAACTGGCTAAGCAAAAGCAAATTGATACTGGATTTAGACGCAGCAGTGCTGGGTTCACTGCAACTTAGAAATGTATTCTCCTTTATTCTTGCCCATGAAAAGTCACCGCTTAGTTGAGGGCTGGACGTTGCCCCGAGGATGGGGAGCAATCCCGAAGTCCTGGGCAGAGATGGGGTCACAGGGCAAGACCCACCGCGCTCACGTGGGAGTTATTTCGGTTCTCCTAATCCCTGCAGCATGTGTGGCGTCCTTTCACAGGGCTGGTTTTGAACTCCTGAGGTACCCGAGGAATGTTATTTTCTTACTTTTGCCTGTATTTTCTTTTTTATGCAACGTTCTGCGGGATTCCCATTCTGGTCCTGCTTCATCCTGTGCTTTTTCTTTGTACTTCGAGTGAATTAGCGTGTTCTGACAGCAGTTTCCTTTTAACTTGTATTTCACTGATAAAAGTATGCATAGGTTTTACACACTAGGTACGTGGAAGGTTTGCAAGGCAATCTGGTCACTGACGCTTACTTAGTTCCTGCTGAATGAAAAGGGATAGATTTTGATTAATTTGAAAAAGGGAAGAAATTTTCATTGAAGGTTTTGCAACTTAGTGACTAGTTTATTGTGTTGCTTGATACAAAATACAGTTCCAAAATTACTGTGAAGTACCAGCTTTAAAATCACTTGTAAAAAACCAAGAGTAAGCACATGTAAAAATTGATTAGGGCTGCGTGAAGCTGTTCCCTGGCGATTTGAACTGTGGTGCATATGCCCTCCCAGCTACCTCAGCCACTGCTGTGTCGCCCATTTAGTTTGCAGCTGGCTCACCTTGTTCATTTGTTCTGACCTGCTTTATCTGATTCCTTTCGTTGGCCAGAGAAGGAGAAGAGGAATTAAAAACAAACAAACAAACAAAAAAAAAACAAACAAACCCAACCCCCACCCCCCCCAAAAAAAAAAAACAATAAAAAAAAGTTGCTTCTTTCAGTTCTGGCAAGGCTCTCGTTTTTCTCCCTTGCAGCCATCTCTGTTGTTTCACGTCTTTCAAGTGTGAGATTGCTTACACACCACACTGTGTTGCCGCATTGATAATAAACTTCATGAGGACATCTCTCTTCGGGGCTGTTCTTAGGGACAGGAGGATTCTTGCAATAACAGTGTGTGGAGAAGTGCGTGTGCTTGGCAACATGTGTTTATACTTCAGCAGTGAGCAGCATGAGAGGAAGTGGTATTTCAATAAAAAAACCAAAAGCCAAAAGACCTTTCTGTTCAAGGGACTAAAATATTTGTGAATTAAATGAACAACTGTGGCAAAGCTCACGTTTCCTTATTATTTTGATTTTCCTTTTTCACTGCAGAAATTGAGCTATCCTTCTCCCACACACCAGTGTTCACTTGGTTTAGTGGCTAAACTGAGATATCCACTATTCACACGACTTCCTAGTTATGGATGTCTAACCTAGACAATTCAATACTGCTCTCTGCTGTGTGCTGTGAGTTATAGGAAAAACACATTAAGCTTAATGTATTTGTTAACATATTTTCAGTACCCAGCACAACATGCTTCAAGTGTGCATCTTCTCCTGACCATAAAACACTTTCTCTGCTATCTCTGGAGATTGGTCAGTCCCAACATGTTTGGTTTTTCTTTTTTTGTTCATGGGATGGGTATTAAAATAAAAGTTTAGGATAGCTTAGCCAATGTTGCATACGATAACTGTGATTATTTTTTTTTTTAATCCACAAAGTTTTTGAATTTGATTACATAGGAATCCAGAAAAAGGTTGTGGTTTGTTGTTTTTCTCTTCTTGTGTCCTTATGACCACTTCTATTTTTTGCACTTGGTGAATAACAAAAATGACAAGGGAAAAATACAGAACAATTTCACACCTGAGATTGAAGGAGTTGATTACTGTCATTTTGGTGATGTGCCTTTTATACGTCTACAGCGGTTAAGAAAGTATTTATGGTTTGGAGCGTGAGCACTTTAGAGTGATTCAAAATTATTGAAGAGCTACGAATTTTGTAAAGTGCTTCAATTTGTTAGTGACTCGAGCGGCATTGTAGTGAGTTTTGTAGAGCTTTTAGTATGGTCTTATGCACAACCTATAAATGCTCCTGTAATCTTCCCTAGCTTTTTCCGCCCCCTGCCTCTCCATGTGTTGGTGCTGGTGCTCGTACGGCTCCCTCTGTTATTATCGACACTTCTGTTCAGCAGCAGCCTCCTGGTCCGGGTGGACGGGAGGGGGATCACTGCAATGCTACCCTGATAAAAATATCCCAGTGCTGGTGGGGACAGTCATGTTAAAGGTGCATTCACATGGGAGAAGAGGGTGCATTTCACTCTCATGTGCTTACTAAACAGTTTGAGAAACTGAGATCCAAAAAGGCTTGCTATTTTGAAAAATAATCCTAGCACACTTGAAAACAAAAAAAAAAAAAGAAAAAAAGAAAAAAGTGCTAAGTTGTCACTTTCTTACTCCTATGTACTTACTTACTCTTTCTTATTAACTCTTGTGGCCATGGAATTACTTTCTTATTCAAAGTGATCTTAGGTATTGTAGAGAAACTCTCTCCTAAGGAGATGACACGATTTGGTTATTTTGAGTGTAAATCACAGTTTTTGTACATGCTTTCTCTTGATTTTTCTCCTCATTTTGCAAAGCAGCACGAGAACAGTTCAGTTTGCTTAGCGATCTCAATTGCCCATCCCAGTCAGGCAGGAATGCCTGAAAGTTGTGATTTTGTAATACAGATGTTCTGCCTTGAAATAACAAAGAACATTCACATACCCTATCAACAGTGCATTTCCTACTCAATATTAAAGTAAAATTTCCTAACAAATTTACACTAAGTTTTCTGCAAAAAAAGCTTGTTTTTTTTTTTCCCCCAGCATTACACATTTGGAATGACCTGTGTCTTCCCTTTCACGGGCTGCTTTTGACTTTTGAAATCCAATATCATCTTAGCTGTGACACAAATTGCATTTAGTCTTCTGAATGAGCATAAACCCAAGATCATAAAAGTCCTGGTCTGAATCCTCACGGTGTGCAAGGTTTATGCTTGTCTCTCTGGGGATGCGTACCTCTTTTCTTGGGGATTGGATGGAAGCAAGTGTCAGCAATCGACTTCCCTCAAAGTTGATGGAAAGTTTCACCCAAGGGGAAAAAAAACAAACAACAAAACACTAGTATACACATACGGTTTGTGTTGGTATTCACTGATATTGGTATTCATCCAACTCTACCCATAATGCAAGAAGACTTCCAAAGAGAGGAAACTCTTTGGAGCACTTTTATTAAGAACAGTTCTATGAATTAACACATGATTACAGACATGCCATGCTCTGTACAGCTATAATTTTGAAATACTGGGAGTAAGGCACTGGCAGTCTGTTTTTTTATTTGTAGCCTCTCAGACATCTGACCTTTTCAGGGGCAACTAGGAGCGCAGTGCTCAAAGACAACTGTGGCAGCAAGGCAAACACAGTTACGGACAGTCTGATGAAAAAAAAAAAAAGGGCAAAAAAGAAAAAAAAGTCTCACTTGTGAAGTTGCAAATCCCAAGAGGTTTGAGATATTGCAGTTCATTAACCATCAGGTTGGTGGAAGCAGAGCTGAGCCGGGGGTGAGCGCCTGCTAAAAGCCCCCTGTGTGAAGGGGTGAGAGATTTGGCAGCTGGAAGGGAACAAAGGACTTGGTTTGCTTTATTTTAGTCTGCGAAGTGCAGCAGCCGTTCAGTCAACAGGTGCCCACTCTGCGCGCACTGGTCGCACCCTGAGCACCGGGAATGTGCATTCCCATCAACGAAGCGGGACACGACACAATGGGAGTACAAGTTCTGGTGAGAAAAGAAAGATGTGAGGCCAGGTGAGAATTCGGGTGATGTCGCAACAAGGACAAAGAAATAGGGCTGCGTTGGAAGCAGTGGCAGAGCAAAATACCACAGTATCAGGAATGCTGCAGGTGTTTTTTCCACCCAGATCCGTGCCATCTCTCTGCGGAGGATGGTGGGCAGGTGCATTGCAAAGTCCTGCTCCGGCTGTGTCAGGCTCTGTCTCAGAGTTTCGTCCCTCCTCCAACAAGTCAGAGGAATTCCTCTTCTTTAGAGCCACTTTGGAGCCTCCAACAACACAATTTTACAGCTTGTACAACTGCATGGGCCCTTCTTCCATCACTTCTCTTCCGTCAAAATTATTTCCCACTGTTTGTCTTCTTTAGGTTTCATGGGTCATTCCACATCACAAGGGAATGGTCATCCCTCACCATTTGACATCTGTAACTTTTCACCGTATGCTCCTTTTTCAGAAATTAGCAGTGTCATTATCATTTGGGAAACATCTGCCTGCTTCAGTGGTGTTTCCATCAAACCTCCTTCCTCCCTTTGCCACAGTCACTAGCATCCCACGGGTGGTATGGCAAGTCACCCCTCCGCAGGTTGTCACTTATCATTGCAGTTGCTCTTGGGTGGTGATCCCTCCCTATATATATGCACATGTAAGGTTGTGTATCTAAATAAAGAACTGCAGGGGAGGAAAGCACAGTCAGAAAAATTACTCACCTCTTGAAGTAGTGCTCTCTCTTCCCATCCTACCACCCCCTTCTCCTCCCTTCTGAAGGCAGAGACCTGCTGCCACCTCATACATCTCCCTGCAACTTTGTCCAAGTGAGTTTGTTGCCGGATTCCTCTCCGCAAGAGAAATCTCTTCTGGAACTTGCCAAGCTGTGGCCTCAGCAGCAGGGTTTGATTGATGGATGGTTTGTTCCCCCCTGCTGAGTTATTGAGTGATGCCTACGTGCCTGGCAGTGGCGATGCCCAGATGATGTATATGTGTCTCCCTGCACGAGGATCAAGCCATCAGCTTCTGAGATGGGATAATTTAACTCCCTGCACCCGGTTTTAAGATAAGCCGAATGCTCAGCGGGGGGGATGTGGGTATAGCAGGCAGTTACCTCGCTCCTCATTTTGGGTCCAGTCTTTGCAGCTTGAACTGTGGCTTGGCTCTACTGCCATGGGGCTCTAAGTTGTTTTCTTAACAAAGTATGAAAAAATATAAATACAGGTAAGAGGGAAACAGAGTGGGAAGTGCGGCTTTGGGGTATTTGTTGCTACGTGTCAGTGCTAACAGGAAAGTCTTCTGGAAACCCTGTGCTACACCTAGAACATAAAATTGCATCTATTTTAACAGGTTTTGGGATGTACTGGTCAGGGAAACACTTGGATAAGACACTTTAAGCACAGAGGACATCCTTTTTAGGACGAAGTCGCAGAGATGTAAGCAGGAATAACCTCAGCCCACAGCCTGATTTTAAATACTATTACACAATGGCGTGTGAATTAACCGTGAGACCCCTGGGGGACAGGATAAACCTGTATGGCCAACTTAGAGGGCTTTTGCTGAAAACCAAATCGTAGAATAGTTGGCTGACTGAATAATTTGCTCTTTGTGGGGTTTTTTTGATTTTTTTTCTTTTTAAATTATTGCTATGCCACCCCAAGAAGGAAAGAGTGCTTGGAATCAAAATCTCAGCTAGTTAAAGTTGCTGAGTTCGCATTTAGCTGCTACATTGTACATGCTTTACGCTGCCAACTGCTCCACATTCAGCAAGTTTTTATTTCGAGGGAATTAGGGCCTTTGGCCACAGGAGTAAGCAAGTACTGAGAGTCCTCCAGCTGGAGGCCCTTCGTTTGTGCCTCGGTTTCTCCTGGAATTGGCTGGGGAACGCAACGGCCACATCTCCCCATTTCCCTGCAAGTGACTTAAATATCTGCATAGATGAAGGCAACGGGATTACTCATATGTTTTACGTTAAGCATAATTAAGTAGTCTTAATTGAAATACATTTAATTAAGTATGCTTAATTAATAAACTGAAAATGCCTTTGCATCAGACTAATCAAAAGTATTTTGGGAGAACCAAATAATTAAGAACCTTCTATTTCTGCATCTTTAATCAGCTCTTTAACCAAATAATTTCAAACAAGGTCTGACTTATCAAAGCAAGAAGTTTTTTTGGGTATTTTGAATCACATAACTTCAGTATGTTGTGCACTTAATAGGTTTACAGATTTTAGAAACAATTCCTGTAGACTCTAAGTGAGCTCTGCAAGGAGTGAAATAATTAACAACTATTATAAAATAAGTAAAAAAAGAGGAGGAGGAGCCTTTTATTTCCTGCGGCTGCAGGTGTACTTTGCTGCTGGTAGCAGGGCTGACCCAAGCAACAGGTTGTGGCATTCCTTAGGTGACTTGAATGTTTGACATTATTAGTAAATAAGCGGCTTTTTTTCTTTTTTTTTTGGGACTGTTGTCCATCCCATACCTTTCCTGGGAATGGATTTTAACTTCAAAAAAGTAAAAGGATAATCTTTTGTGCGTTTTCCGACTGACCACTTACCTTTGATAAACGTTCCTGCATAATAAGAAGAGCCTTTGGGCAAAAAAAGGGTGATAATGAACACTCATCATTTTAACACAGGGATCCTACAAAATGTCTTTTTGGCCTGTGAGAGGGCAAAATGTGTTAGCTTTTTAGGAATGTGTGGGTTTCTGAAACATAAAGGTTTGTTTTCCTTTGTTGATGATGATGATAATAATAATAAAAAAATAATAAA
>VWZL01005299.1:454-33601 GCA_013396915.1 Stercorarius parasiticus | reverse complement strand
GCTAGTATGTGTGGAAAGCAGCAAGCCCATCTGAACTAAATGCGCTTGCTGGAAATGTTCCCACAGATTCCGGTGCATCCACAAAGCATTCCAGCCCGAGTGGCAAAATCAGGGGGTGGAGGTAAAGTCTCAGCAATTGCCCCAGGAGTAAAACACCTCTTCTGGAGTCTTTTTTGCTTCCCCTCGGGGATGGCTGCTTCACCCACGGAACCTGCTGCAAGGAACTCGTCGTGCTTTGGCACCCAGGTCATCAAAGGAAAGGAGGGTTTTCTTCCCCTGCAGATAAACCAGACTAGAAAGACAGGAAGGTGCTTGCCTAGCAGAATGGTGGGGTGTTTTTTAACAGTGCTTTGCCTTTTTCCAGCTGCCTGCAGATTGCTTCAGTGGAGTGATGAAGCATGTGTGGCATTGGGCCTGTTTATATTCGTTCTATTAGCCTGGTCTCTTTCCTCACATTTCTGCCATTCTATGTGCGTAGACTACCCGAAAACTTTCCCTACTGAACCAAACAGGTTTGTACCACACCTGTGAGGGAGGTGACAGGTCCTCAATCCCGTCACATGGAACAACATCAGGAGGAGAACAGGAGCAGAGGTGAGAAGGTGGGATTTGTGTGCTCGGCTCTGTGGCAAAGCCCCTCTAACCAAACCCCGCCAGGCGCTACTCATTTTGGTTCCCAGACCACATTCCTGTTCCCCAGAGGCAGAAGTGAAGTGGTTTCATTGCTGGAGGAAGAGGACGCAGAGGCAGCATCCACAGCAGCCTCTCCGGACCATCACCACACCAACTTAGACAAAATCCTGCAGGTGAATTTTCCAGCTGTCAGGTCATTTCTAAGGAGGGGCAAAACATCTGGAAAGAAAAGAGGAAGGGTCTGGTCTTCAATAATTCTGTGAAGCTTTGTGCCTTAATAAAATCAGTTTCTTAGCAAATTATCCTGTGAGAGGAAGAGAGGGATCACTGCCTCCCTGCCACTGCAGTGGGTCCATCCCAAGGACACCTTGGGAGCCGTGGTACCCTGGGCTTCACTGGCTGGGGAGGGAGGCGGGACATAGGCTGGCGGAACCGGCTCTTGCTGGAGAGTTTTCCTGAAATCGTACAAAATTGCTGTAGGAGTTTCAGCAATCATGTTGGTGTTTCATCTGTGTGATGGCTGCCCACGTTCTTTTAGGTTAAACAAGACCCTGCCGGCCCACGACAGAATTCCAGAATATTGCTGAAGAAGGAGTCCTCCTTTGTGTTAATATTCTTGGGTCTTTTTTTTTTTTTTTTTTAATTAAAGCATTGTGAATACACATTTGTAAGAATACATATCATTTGTTCAGAATTGAAGAAAAGTTAAAATCTT
Source organism: Stercorarius parasiticus (assembly GCA_013396915.1). Lineage (NCBI taxonomy): Eukaryota > Metazoa > Chordata > Aves > Charadriiformes > Stercorariidae > Stercorarius > Stercorarius parasiticus. Next base: position 32,253 of record VWZL01005299.1, on the reverse strand, counting down.
GTCTGGCTTTATTTGAATTTTTTTTTGGGATGGAGGGGGTGAAATGCGTTCTCACTGCAAGCTTTTCCTCTGAAAACTTAAAGGATTATAGTTACAGCACCTAACAAAAACTACTCTGTATTTTATCACAGTCAGGCTGCAAAGAATTTTTTTTTTTAAAAAAAACCGGTTGCTTCCTAGAAGTATTGCTCCAGCTGAAGGAAGGAAAGCTGTACAGACTGCTGACACCCACAAGGACGCATCTCACACAGGCCTGGGTCGCATCATTGTTGAAATGAAGCCTTCATTCTCAGGAGAAAATGACAAAATAATGAAATGTGTTAATGCACTCGACTCCAGCAGCCACGTATCCCCGGACAGAATGCTCTCAAGCCATTGCCAGGAGCGGGTGACTCTGACAGGACAGACCTTTCCCATGAACTTCCCCAAGCTCTGCTTTTACTGGAAAAACAACAACAACAAAAAAAAGTCTGCAATGGGCTGGAGATGCCAGCGCAGCTCCTCTCAGTTCATGCAGCGTTTGGTGCTCCGCGAGAAAGCTCTCTGCCAGCTCCCTCCTCTCCGAGGGATGGGGATGCCGTGCCTGCAAAAAGCCCAGGGTTTTTTCCCAGGGAGTTGGTGGTATCTCTCGTGGCAAACGCAGCAGACGAGGGCTGGGTTGGAAGCCCCAGGTGCTCGGATTGATGCACAAGAACAAAGCAACAGCTGAAAAATCCCCGCATAAATCTATTAATTTAAATTCAGTGTCTTTTGGATGAAAAATTAAAACTTCCATAAAATCCAACAACTTACTAATCTGGGTTATTTTGCAAACACATCTCTCGGGTCGGGGAGGGGGGGAAGAAAAAAGAGCTGTGGACCCTCCCCTCCCTCCCTCCCTTATTAATTTAATCAGTATTCATAGTGGTAGCTTTCTGAAAACTGGAGTAAGTTTATTTGTACTTGGTGACCAAACCAACAAAGTTGGAGATCTTTTAAGCACCATTCTAGTTTTTGCAGATACCTTTGTAATCCTACAGTCTGTGCTACCTATTATTAGGAGATTGATTTAAAAAAATCTACAGTTCTGTTTTGAATCTAAATGTATGGGTAACTGTATGTTTTTTTATATTAACACAACGTATATTGCCAAAAAAATTGTGTTTATTCTGTGTTTAAAAAAAATTAAGCGCCTTCCTGGCATCTTTGCAAAAGAGCTTTGGAGCTCTCAGTTTCAAAATACTGCAAAATGTTGTAATTGGATTTGCAGTGAAAGCAAATTGGGAAAATCTGTAAAAATTACGATTTAATGATCATCGTCTCCCATAATTGAAGGGGATTATGGAAAGAAAGGAACAGGACAGTTCATGTGAGAGCTTACTCTTTAGGGAAAAAGGAACAAAAGGAAAAATTGAGAAAAAAGGAAAAAAAATAGAAAAAGATAAAGTGTCTTCTACATCTGTATTTCATATTGAATTTAATACAGAATTCACTGTTGTGGGAGAAAAACACAGGGGCTTAGGTGACGATTTTTTCTTGTTGAAGTAACTGATATTTATAAGACATCCATTTAGTAGCACCTCCCCTTTTTAACAATAACAAAACAAATACTGGAATAATTGTGATCTATAAACCATCCCGGACCACTAGACAGAAAAAAATATGAAAAAAATAAAGTAAATCAAAGGTAATTTAATATGGATATACAATGCATGCATGCATAGCGTAACTTCGTGCTGCGTGGGGGTCATAGCTATCACTATTAAATTATTCAGCCAGTGTGGCGTGGCTTTTTATACTCCGAACTATTTTAATCTGCTTGCGTAAAAAGCCTTTTGTAGAGCAAAACAGAAACAACCCTTACCATATTTACAACCATTAACGTGATACATCACATGAAAATAACTTTGGTTTGCAGGTCCTTCGGCTTCAAGTGAGTTGAAGCAAGATGAGCGACAACATCTGCTTTAAAATAAATAAAAATAGCGTTTCTGTGCATTTGCTGCCAGGTCGATACCGACACGGCCCTCCTGGTCCTCCCCTCCCCGGCCCGGTGGGAAAGATGCTCCTTCGGGATCTGCTGCAGGAAAAGGAGTCAGTGCCTTCACGGCATCCCCCCTCCTCTGCCCTCCTCCGCCGCTCCTGCTTTCTCTAGGTTATTTTTTTTAAGTTTTTTTTTTAATATTGTTTTTTCTTTTGCGTTTTGGTTGGCTCCCCCCTGCTTCTTTTTTTTGTTGCTTGTTTGTTTCTTTCGTTTTTTTTTTTTTAATTTTATTTTTTTGGGTTTTTTTTTGTTTCGNCTCTTCTCTTCTCTTTCTCTTCTCCTCTTCTCTTCTTTTTTCTACTTTTCCTTTTCCTTTTCCTTTTCCTTTTCCTTTTCCTTTTCCTTTTCCTTTTCCTTTTCCTTTTCCTTTTTTCTTTTCCTTTTCTTTCCTTCTCTCCTCTTTTCTCCTCTTTTCTTTTTTTCTCTTTTTCTGTTTCTTTTTCTCTGTTTTTTTTTCTTCTTTCTGTGTTTCTTTGGTATATGCATTCCTTTTTTTATTTTTATTTTCTTTGGAAAGCCAGACCTTGCCGGCAGATCCCCGGCCGAGCCCCACTCCTCCGCCCTCGCCGCCGCAAACTGCCGCCGCGGTGGGGAGATGCTCCCCTCCCGAGGGCATCCCAAATGCCTCCCCCGTCCGCAGAATTTTGGGGCCCTTCCCTGAGTTTTGGGTGCCACTGTTCGGGTACCGCTCAAGTGGCGCACAGGGGCTGCAGAGCGCGGACGCGTAGCTCTCGTCCCTTGGCAGCGTTAAAAAAGGAAAGAAAGAAAAAAAAAAGGCAAGGGAGGATGTTTCTTGGCTGATTCTCTTCAGCGTGAGCATCCTGGGAGCCGGCAAACGCCCGCCTTTGCTTTTCCCCCGAGGCAGAAATAAGCAGGGCGGGGGGTGGGTGCGCTGGGACGTCCCCGTCCCGCAGAAGTGCCGGGGGTAGGGAGAGGAAAGGAGACTTCCCGGTGCCCCTCGCAGGAAGGACCGGGAAGCTCCTGGCCGTAGACAGCCTCCAGAGTTTTCTTTTTCCAGGCTGCGGCGTGGGGACACGTCTCGGGAGCGGAGCAAGGAAAGGGACGGGATGGCAGGATTAGCTCAAAGAAATGTTTTTTAAAAAACCCTGCTTTTTTCCCTTCCAGTGGTACAAGTTGGGTGTATTTTGCACTTTTCGCCCGGGCAGTGTTTCAGAACCAGTCTGGCTATAATTCCTTTCGAAGCTGTTGGTCATCACCTGGATTTTTCACTCATCATCTTGACAATTTTTTTGTAATAATGACCAGAACCTCAGAATAACTCTTCTAGATTACAAATGCTTTCCTATAAAATGCATTTTATGTTGTGCTGTAAAAGCACTTTACAGTCCAACACACCTGCAATACAATGTGCATCTTTTTTTGAATAGAAATTATTCAAAATAGTCTCTTCAATAAAAGTATTGATTTCCATGCTAGTTTATTTTTGTAATTAAATAATACTCGTATTAACATCTTTTAATGGCACATGCAACTAATGTTTTACTACTACTCTAAATTTCATCTACAGACACATCTGATGAAATAATGGAAGAAAACGAGTTTAATACAAAGTGTGAATAATCAGTGTTCAGAAAAAAAAAAAAAGAGAAGGGAGATTTCATTATTTTGATGTCTCCTGGGAGGTGGATTTTTTTTTATTTTCAGTAGTAAGTATAAAACCAACTTTAAAAGGTTTTCGTCCATATGGTTGTAAGATCCAGTCACAGTGATAATAAATAGTAACGATATTTTACATTAACTGTGGCAAAAGAAACAAAACCTTACTCAAAATAAGAAAGAACAGGTGACTGGGGCATCACTTTTATCTTCCCCTGCTCCACAAAGCCCTCAGACTCTGCTCCACGTCCCTTTGTCCTCAAATATGTTTAGTGAAGTCAAGATGCAGGAAGGCCATAAAAACGTGGTGCTTTTAATTATTCTTTTTTTTTGCAATATGGCCCAGACAAGGTCTCACACAGATGTCCTGCCTGTGTGCCCTCACCACTGGCGGTGCTGGGGACCCCTGGGTTCACCAGTGCTGCAGTGCAGGGCAGAGGGCTCTAGGAGCTGGCAGCAAACTTGGACTACACTCCTAAATGCATCTGATAGCTTTTCAGCTCTTCCTCCTCCCGGTTTCATGTCCCCCCTTCTGGCTTTCCATTCACCCACTCACTTTGTGAATCTTCTCAGGGACAGCCAGCCTTTTCTCACCCAATATTAGCAAAAAAAGCCTCAACGGGTGGCCAGAGACAGATGCACAGATTTTTGCGTTCTCCTTTCTTCCCGCTTAACCCTCCTCCTGGGTGGGAAGCATGGTCGGGATGCTGCACTGGATCAGATGGACGGTCCTTCAGACCAAGTGTCCTGTCTCTGGTGGTGCTCAGTTGAATTTACATCTGTGCCTAGGAAGAGTCGTTGTATGGTGAGGTATGATCATACTGCGGGAGACACATGTCCCCGTCAGCAGTATGTTTCATGCACTGAACTGTATGCGACCCAGGTCTTCCTGTCAAAAGGGAACAGCAAAAAGGTGTTTTTTTTGTTTTTGTTTTTGTTTTTTTTTACCAGAATTTACCCCAAATCCCTGAAATGCTTAAGGAAATGAGCCTAATTTCCAGTAATTTGGCAGGTCACACCTGCAACATCTGATTCTGCTTTCTCTTACTGGAGCTGAACGAGGATTTGCTTTATGTGATAGTTTAAAATTGGCAAGTTTGACTCCTAAGTGTGCAGAGAACAACGACAAGGGTTCCTCCACCATGGTTTCATCAAACTTAGTCATCATTCGTTCTTAATGAAGATGATTTTACAAGTTAGAAAACTCAAGCATACTTTAAAGCAGTAAGACGAATGGTTTAAAAATGCCTGTTTGACTTAGGACCCATTTTCAGGGTCTGCATGAGCATACAGAGATGCCCATGTCTTAGTGAAATTTTATTGAGCTTTGTTTCAAAATTTGTCTGGAGCTCCTGGAAGGAGGAAGTGAGGCTTACGCTAGCTTTTAGTGCTTTTGAGGAGCGTGTTTATTCTGAGACTTTTCCAGCACATTCTCCAGAGGGCCATAAATTTTTACTCAAGGATAGATGCAAAATTGAGAGCAATCAAGAGAAAAAAAATTCTGAGTGAGGAAGGAAACTATCTCCCATCTGCAAGATGAATTGCGATTTTTAAGTAGCCATGCTATGGGTTAGGAGATATAGTAGGGCTTTTTAGCTATAATATAGTATTGACATAACGCACAGTCACTGTTTGATTTGTGGACTTGCTATCATTGGGTTTTTTTAAAAAACAAATGAGATCAACACCTGTCGGGACTTGGCTCTACAAAAACCCCACTGAGATGGATTAGATGTCTCAAAGTACCCCTTCCCAGTGTATTTTTTATGTCTTGGGTGGTGTTCAGGGATACACTGCCGTTGTCTCACATGGAAGTCATTGCATGAATGAAAGCACTTATTTGGGTTGATGGGAACATATTTTTGGTATATGCTCACCACAATCATCCCACCGATTCTGGCAGTCTTTTGGCAGGGATTTGCCAATATTTGGCAGTAGATATTATGTTTTCAGCAGTGCACAATTATCCTTAGGGAAACATAAATGGGTCCTGCATTTCGGTCACAGCAACCCCAAGCAATGCTACAGGCTTGGGGAAGGTGGCTAGAAAGCTGCCCGGCAGAAAAGGACCTGGGGGGCTGGTGGACAACCAGCTTAACATGAGCCAGCAGTGTGGCCAGGTGGCCAAGAAGGCCAACAGCACTCTGGCTTGTATCAGGAATAGCGTGGCCAGCAGGAGCAGGGAAGTGATGGTGCCTCTGTACTCGGCACAGGTGAGGCCTCCCCTCGAGTACTGTGTTCAGTTCTGGGCCCCTCTCTACAAAAGGGAGATNCCATCCCTAGAGGTATTTAAGAAACATGTAGATTTGGCACTTCAGGGCATGCTCTAGTGACAGAGATTGTAGGGGGTTTGGGGTTTTTTTGTGTGTGTGTATGGTTGGACTCAATGATCTCAAAGGTCCTTTCCAACCATGAAGATTCTATGGTTCTGTGATTCTATGGGAGCGGATCCTTTTACGAGTTGGGAATTATCAAGGTCATCACCCTGATATTGAACCACATTTAAGTTGATGTAGTACCATGAAAATTTCTATCAAGCCTTAGGTCAGTTGGCCTTTTTTTTTGTTTTTCTTCCATGATTCCTATAAGAAAGACCATCCAGAAGATGATTTCTGTGATTATCTTCACATTTCTGGTCTAAGTTTATTCATGCTTAGTTTGTATCCAGTATCTTCTGTGCAAACCATTTCCTTTCACTCATGTGGTTTTCTTCACTCTTTCTTCCTCACCTTCCCCATGTATTTACAGAGGGTAATTGCATTCTGCTACAGTTTTGGAAGGCCAAAATGTCCCTTTGAAGAGATTCCTTTGGGACCTTTATGCACTCATCTGTTCTGGAAGCAGAATGCGAGGTATGAGAGATAAACCAGCAGAAACGGTGAAGCACCTAAAGTGTTTCTGTATAATACATGCATAGCAGATCTTCTGGAAGTGGCAGTTCTGTGGTGGTGTAAGCCTCAGTATGACAGGCTTGACAATCCATGATAGCTCTGCAGAAAATAGAATTAGATTTCAATGTTTTATGAAATTTAGTCTCTTAGAGTCCTCAGATAACCGTGAGGGTACCTGAACAAGAGAGAAATAATATCGCAGCATGAAAGAGAAGCCACTTCTGCAAATGAATTGGCATTTCAGCTTTGGATTTAAAGACAGTAAACATGATGCTAAGGGATTTTAAGCCTTTACTTCTAAGCTGCAGTAAACCAGCGAAAGACGATTTTTTTCTGCAGTGCCACAGCAGCGGAATAATGACACATCAAGGCCCGTGCGCAGCCTGAACAAGCAAAGAAAGTCCCAGCGATGGGTTGACTCAGCAGTACCTGACCAGACTGTTGGATGAGCTGAGGAAACATCACTGCCTTCAGGAAACAAATGTAGAGCCTCCTTTAGCCTGTGCGAAGCTCTCTGTGCTGTTTGAAAAGGTACTTGCAGAAAAAGTACTCCGGTTTTTTATTTTAATGTTTTACCCATCTGTTTAAGCACAACTCTGGTTTGTTTTGTAAAACGTGAACAGGCATCCCAAGTGCATAACATTTGAAAACAATGAAATTCCTCTATTTACTCTAATATCAACCCAAGAATGTGGGTATCAATGCCTGCATTTTCACTGTTCTACCATTAAAACGATTTCAGCAGTTATTAAAAATACATCACTTTGTCTTCCAAATGTGCAGCCTCCTTATTGCATCCTGACCCAGCAGGGTAAATGTGGAAGCGATATTCAGGTCCTGTTATTCTGCAGGCTCTTCCAGTTCCGATTCCAAAACCGGGTATTTCTCCAGCTGCAGAACAAACAACAGTGAGATCCACAGAGAGCTTTTTGCATGTGTGTGGCTACTTTCTGCAGTCGTCTTTACTGTGCTACAGCTGAAGTGAGTGCCTATGGGAAATGGCTGAGGTTTGCTTCCCATTCCCACCTTCAGAAGCTGAACCTCATGCCTCACCTCAACAGGAGTCATTCTGAAAATCCCCCTCTCCTGCAGCAGCCCTGGCTCCATGCTCCCATTATTTTCCACTTTCTTCTTCTTTCTGAGCTCTCTCCCATGATGGATGCTGCCAAGACCTCTGCCCCTGCAGTGTGGATGATGCCAGTTCCTACAGATTAGCGGGCAGTAATATTTGCTGTCCCTGGGTGTCCCAGAAGAGGCAGAGAGATATATCCTCACAGACAAAAATCCTTTGCCCCCCCTCCCTGTGTGAGCTCCGTTGGCTCTGTCTCCTTCTCCGCCACTTCTGCGCAGCTGGTGGGGGACAATTCTCAATATGCCTTTGTCACTGCTGCCACGGCCAGATCGAGAGGAGAAGGGATTAGGGCTGGAAAGAAAACTGGATTAAGACAAGCCCCCCATGAGGCCCCTAGCAATATCAAAGTGGTGGGGAAGAAGAGCACGGACCAGTGCTGCTGTGGTGTCAACAACTGCTATTTTCTCTCAGCTTTGAGTATTCCTGGCTCTGGTTCTTGCCGTGCGAAGGACACCAGGGAGATGCCTTCCCTTCTGACACGGCTCTCTCTCTCTGCTGTGAGGCTGACCTTTTCTCCTTCCAGCCCTGTCTCCTCCCTGGCCAGGACCTTCTAGTTCTTCTCCCTTATCTGCTCAGAGATTTCTAATCTGTAAAAGCTCTTTGCCACCTCTGACTTTTTGCTTAAAGTCTAATCTCTCCTCTTTTTCCTTCTGCTCCACCCCTGTCTCTCTCTCATTTTTCTTGGGATTTTATTGACTCCTGCAAGAAAGACTGGCACCATCTGAAACGAGCTCTTGCCCGTCGTTTCCTTCTATTTGTTTTACTGCCCTTTCCCTTTTTGATTGCAGCCCCTGCTGTGCTTTGAGATTTCCAAAGTCCTCTCTGATTCAGGTTGCCCGATTCATCTCTTTGGCCACCCACTCATGTCGTGTTTCTTCTTCCCCTGTTTCCTTTTAAAACCTTCTCCATCTCACATCGACCCCTCTTCTGGGGTCCCTGTGGACCCCTCTCTGCCCTGCCCTTGCCATGCAGGCAGGCTGTCGTCCTGCGTCTCCTGATGGATGAGCAGACCTCATTTCTCCCCCTCTCACACAGCCACCCTCCCTGGTTTTGTCTCCAGCATCTTGGAGCCCATTCCTCAGCCTCAACACCCCAAACTCTTCCTTCTTTCCTGACTACTTCTTTAGTACCTTCTGGTCTGAATTTTAATTATTGCCTCCCTACGAAAAACTGTCCTATGTGATTTTTTTTTTGTTTGGTTGTTTTTTCCCCCCCTCATGAAGAATAGACTTCCTTTTGTTTAGTTTTATAGATTTGAAGCAAAATGCGAAATACAGGAAGGTGGCACTGACTTGGCCACTGTATGTAGTATTTCTGCCCATTAACCCTGTCTTTGTTAATGTAACTTTTCAGGAGATTTCCACCACTATAATTTTTATTACTTTCTGTCATCATTTATGCCTTGAACTTAGCTGCAGAAAGTTGTGTAAGAATGGATATTTCTGCTTTTTATTGTAACTAAGGAAAGGACTTTGAGCCCAACAACACTCTGTCTTTTCCCATAGTATTTGCTGGTCAAATAGGGGATTTTAGTGTGTCCTACAAATCCTGCTTTTCCACATTTGAAAGTGCACTTCACAGGTATCGCGTAACAACCTTCCAATTGTGTTCAAGTGCACACGAAGCTGTGGCACTGGGTTGAGGTTTCCAACAGCCTTTGTGGCTGGTACGTGTTTTCTGATGATTCGAATGAAATTTGTACAAAGTACTTTCAAAACCCTGAACCTCGGGGTGCTGAGATTTTCTGATGCAGATGTGCAGAGAGTTCAGAAGCTAAAGCGTAACACTGGTTTATGATTCTGCTTTTGCCACTCTTGCACCTCAGAGCAGATTCCTAGCTCAGAAAAAGTAATTCCTAAAGTTCAAATCCCAAATATAACCAGCCCGTTGCACCAAAATGATGGGCTTTTGAGAAACTGTTGTCTGTTTTATTTAAATTTTCACACTCACATGGGAACCTAATTCTTGGTTTTGACCCGTGCAGCTGAATTAATTCTCAGCTTGAACCGCTAGAGCTGTGCTTTCACTGCTCATGACACGAGCAGAACCCGTTGCATAGATTACTACTTTATAGTCACTGTTGGGCCATCTATTATCCAGTACCTTCTATTGTTTTTGAAAAACTTAATAAACTCACCACAGGAGAGCTGCACTGTATATCTTTCCGTATATTTTTTTCCTACAATTTCTAGTTTTCTTTTTTTCCTTTTTTTCTTTTTTAAGCCTATTTCACAGGATCTGGTACTACTGCAATGCTGGCACAGTTGTGATGCTACACATGTGCCTCTTAAATGGAGGAACAATGTGTGCAATCTTGACCACAAAGGCATTGGAAATCTTTGGGAACTAATGAATGGCATTATGAAACCATCTTTCCAGCTGAAATGAAAGAGCAAATTCTGCTTGCACACCTTGTGTAGTCAGATGGGTGCGGACAAGTATTTAGGCTCTTCTCTGTATGGCACTCATGCTGAGCGAGTGTGACACATACCAATAATCGAAATGCTATAACTGTTTGCTCCAGAAAGGCTGCATTCGGGTGGTTTATGAGCAGGCACAGCTTGTGTGTCGTTGCTAGGTAAGCTTGTTGTTGACTTCTGCAGGGAGAAAGCTGAGAGTTTAGAACTGGAAGACAAACTCCATCACAGTTCTAAACTGGAAATTTCCATTTTAAACGTGCTTGTGGTCCGAGTGAGACGCTGTGTTTGTTTACTCCTCCTGGATCTGAAGTCAAAACACGAAGCGTGTTCTTGTGCATGCGTTACTGGCCAGTATTGAAGATTTCTTGGTTGAAAAGGTTTATCTGGCCACCACTCTCACAGCTATTGGTAGCTTCTGGCAGGAGAACAAGTGTGGTTCTGCTTTGTCTGGAAGGGGACCTCTGGTGTCACATGCAGGTGGGCTGCAGGTGGCACAGGGCTGGATGAGGTAGGAGGGGAGGATGGAGCACCTCTTGGAACACAAATCTGTCTGTTCCCTCCAACCTCTGCCCTCCCATGGTGCCCAGAGGCTCTTTCAGCAGCAGTGTCACCATAGGTCTGTCTTGCCTTCAACGTGTATGTTTGCACAGCACACCAGACAGGGAAGATGTCTTGTGCAATTTCTCCTAAGTGTGTGATGGAGAGCTGTTTGGAAAGCAAAGCTTAGCTTTCCTAGCTTGGTATAACTGGCTTTGGGGCTAGCTGTGTTGATGTCACGTTCACAATTATGATAGGACCACTTGGAAGTTAAGGCAGGAGAAGAAAAAGTCATCGTATAATCCTCTCGCTGCACATCCATACTGTGGCATGTCCTAATTTTAGCTTAGTGTTAACGGTCTTTGGGGATGATGAAGTTAATGAGTCACTTGCAGTTGTGGTAGGATAGCTGGAATTCGTTTTGTATCCCTGCCATTAAACACCGCATTCAGGCATGTCTGTGTTTGGACTTCTGTACGAGGGAGACAAGCATAGGTGGTGGGTGTGGGTGAGGAGAGGCATCAGGCCAGGCTGTTGGCTCACTCTTGAATGTTCCTGCATCGCAGGAGAAAAGCGCTTTCCCCATAAACTACCAGTGGTGAAATGTCACCAGCTTGTTTGAATGGATCAGGGAGTTAGGTAGAGGAGGATGAGAGGGCAGGTGAGTTAAGCGTACAGCATGAAGAAGAAGACTTCTTGGCATAGTTAGCCTTGGTGTTTTGTTCTTTGTTGTACCAGAAGAAAATTGTGATCCACCGCAAAACAAAAGCGGTGAGGATCTGTCCTGTGGAGTGCACCTCAGAAACTTCTCCCCAGGCACCACGAGGGCTTTGACTAATCTCCAGATGTACAAATCCTTCGCCTTACACCTAAGACGTCTTTGGAGAACATGAAGTACTGCTGCTTGGCTACAAACAGGGTAAACTCTTTGCAGATGTCAAAGATTAAACTGACTCATATGGTTGCTTCACAAACCATGGATATTTAAGGAAATAAAAGGCACAGAAATGAGTAGTCAACATAGTGCAAGAAAATGTAATCCTTTTACTTCAGCTGCCTTGAATAATGTGTTTCTTGCAAAGAACAAGTCAAGCACTTTGCAGACAAGAAGCATGACAGATTAGTTTAACAGGAGTTAAAAAGAAATGTTTTCACTTTTAAAGTTGTCGGATTTGGATTTGGAAGTCATAGAGAGTTGAAAAATGTGCATCCCGTGGTACCATTTTTACAAACACTTTTCTCAGACTAGAAAGGCTCTTTTAAACCATCAAAAACAAAAAAAAGTCACAGAAATCAAGCAACATAAATCCCATTTTCTGTTAAAACTTGGGGTTGCATTTCTATTATCTTATTAAAAAATTAATGTTGCAAGATAATTTGAGTTCTTAATAAAAGTATTTTAAAATTAAAAAATAATTTGATTTTCTGTACTCCAGGCTATAATTTGATGTTCCATTTTCTATAAAATGTTTTCAAATTACCTTTTATCTGATGAATAGAAATATTAAGCCAGTGCTGGAGAAAATACAGGAAGTAATACATCAAGGGATCAAAAATGGATGTTTTGATTGTCTGTCTATTTTTGGGTGTTGTTCCAGAATTATGTGACATAAATTGGCAGTCTTAACTACCAATACTGGTATTCTTCCTTGAGGTAGGAAAGGTTTACAGCAATGCTATTCCAAGGAAAGATCTGGCAGAGGAATGTGACTCTAGTTCACCTTTACTATGAAAAAAAACCCAGTGCATTTTTGTCTTGGGGTGACTAAGAAGAGGAGAACCCCACTCCACTGCTGGGAAGTCACAGTCCTGTACCTGGCTTTCTTCTGAGCAAGCAGTGGTTGGAGGCAGTGCATGGCTCTTCCCATGCACCCTGCGTCAATATCACCACCACCTTGAGGTGAGATTTGAAGCTGGTTCTTCAAATCTTGCCGCCATCCCTAATCATCTAAGCAGGCGATTCCACCTCAGTACTAGAGCTGGTGGGCACCTGACATGCGCTGGAGAAAAGACTTTGTCTAATAAGAGTGGGTACGGCCAATACTGCAAAACACAGTGTTGTGTGAGATGAGAAATAAAATGCAAAGTAAACTTAACCCAAACAAAGTCCACGTATGAGGATTTGTTTTGTTTTTCAATTTATTTCCACCATTGCCTAATGATGCTTATTTGGGTTAATTCTTGTAGAGGTGGAGTATGATGGTGATGGTTAGCGTCAGCAGAGAAAAGTGATGCCTACTTTTGCAGTACTTTCTTATCCATGTAATTCAAAAAACTTATCAAGCATGTATGTATTTTTGCACCCACTTTACAGATGATAATAGTAACTGTTGGCTCAGGTGAGCTTGATTCCATTTGTGTAACAGTATTGATTTTCTTCATCTGAGGACCTGCCATTAGTTTTTAAAGGTTGGCTGGAAACTGCAATTTGCAGAGTTGCACAGGAGAAAGAAAGAGATTATGGGAGGGGATGTAAATGCAGAGGATGGTAGTGAGTCTGATCAGCTCTGCAAAACGTGAGCGAGGAGGAAAGGGAGAAGGAAACTAAAATTAGCTTAGTTTAATGAAGAGGTGACTAAAAAGAAGCTGGTAATATTCTTTGAATGTGCCAAAAAGCCTGGAAAAAGAGAGGAATAAACTCTCCTTTTTGTCTCCTGTAAATTGGAAGGGAATTATGAGTTCACATTACAAAAATCAAAACTGAGGTTGAATGTCAGGAAGAACTAATGGACAGTAAGGAGAGTAAAGCACCAGAATCTGAGTTTTGTCTTGGGAAGTGCTGAAATACCAACGAGTCATTTTTAAGAGCGAGCTGGGAAAAGTGGTATCAGGAAAGATATAGAGGAGTCATCTCTGCCTTTAGTCAGCACCAGGGATCAGAGGGTATCCTGACAGGACTAATTTTTAAAACTTAGACCTATGAAGAATCCCTTCTGTAAGTAAATTCAGATCTATTTTTGACAATTCAGATAATATACATGCAGTTTTAAAGAAACTGAAGATAAATTGATTCTGTAAATGAAGCTAAAGCGTGATCACTTTGAAGTTCATCCTCTACTAATTATAAAATGTAATTTTACCCTTGAATTGTAGTGGGATTTTGCAAACATTTCAGGACTTGCCCTTGTAGTTTATGGTGTCATCAGAATCCATCCACAAAAATGCAACCTTCATTCATATACATTTTTACAGAATATAAAAATCTGCTGACAATTTGAAAAGGTGAACGTGAGAAGCATCAACAATAAAATGAGCCCTTCCTGTAGATCAGCCACCGTGATCTGAGCTGCCCTGCTAAATTGATAATGAGACGCTGGGGCCATGGTTAATTGTAGCGTAGCGTTGCTGCAAGCAGACTGCTTTTTCCTCCATTGTTGCCCAACACAGAAGTGTTGGTGGGGCTGATGAAGGACATACAGTCAACTTTAGACAGAAAGGTGAAGAGAGCATGTGCTCCCTACGGTAGCCTGTTTATTTTGGGAGAGATGCAATAGACTGAAACAAATGTGCTCCTGGCATAGAAACGTGGTTGTGTTTTTTTTAAAAAGTAAGACTGGGGAAGGGGGACTCTGTGTCCTCCCCTCTCTGGTCCATGAAGAGTCACAGCCAAGCGAGCATCCAGTGGCAGTGACCTGATGTTTTTCTAAGAAGTGGTGCATCTGTAGCATTAAAAACACAGGCCATTTTGCGTGGTGGTGGAGCCCGTGTCACAACCTGACCTCTTGGTGCAAGATATCTCTCCTTCCTAGCCCGCCGGGCACCCTGCCACCTCCGCGCAGGGGAAGGCTGGGAGCTCCCTCTGTCCTCCCGCTGTGCAGGCATCATATCTGCTCCTGCACCGAGCGATTGTTTTAGGACAACACCAGCACAGGGCGCAGGCTTGAGGAAGTTCATCTTACCGCCTTGAGCAGAGCATCCGAGGAAAGGCTGCCTTTATGAGGGAGTTCCCCCACTCTTCCCCCTCCCCACCCCGGTTTCTCACTGAGGATCCATTATTAATCCTATAGAAAGGGTTATTCATGCCCAAGTGGCATCAATCATCCAGCGTGCACAATGCGTGACTGTAAATTATGACATTATCTATGGACAGCAGAATGATGATAATAACGGCAATGATGATAAAGCTCAGGGCACAACACCAGTAGGCTGAGACCCTCCACTAGACCTGTCAGATTTGTTTCCATCATGAAAGGGTGGCTTATTTCCTCCCCCCCTCTCCAAGTTTGGGGCCCGTACATCACTGGGCCTGTTGGGGGGTTCTGTAGGACCAGCCAAGGCCTGTTAGCTTTGGGATGCAAGGAGCTGCTGGGGCTGTAAGCATTCTCCCACAGACTCTCCCTGGTGAGCCCTCTCGCCCTTGCCCTCCCTAAGTCACCACCAGAAGCGAACCGCTGTCACCAAGATGAAAGGCTCCCTTCCTCTGATCTCCGCGCTGCCGAACTACCTCAGCGCCACACTGTATTTCATGTCAATACCTATTTTATTTTTCAAAACTGAAGAAGATGTTAAGTACATTGTTCCCTGAATTCCTGGTGCTGGGGGTAACCTAGCAACTCCCGATGCTGCGCAGCACACCCCGGCGCGCTCTCCTCCCACTTGTTCATCCTAACGAGCGACCGGTGCAGCATTTCACTTGCAGATGATTTCACTTACACTCATGGTTCTTGTCTCCCTTTAATTTCAGCACCGATAAAGCTCCCTCCCTCCCCGCGCCCTCTCTGTATCCCCATCCTCAATGCATCCATGGGGGAAAAAAAAGAAAAAAAGAAATGTGGTCAGTGATGGTTTTATTCTCTTTCTTTTGGGCAGCCCTAATTGTCGAAGGGCTGTCAGTGTTTCCTGGAGCTGAATAGCTGTAGCTATTTTGCATGGGATTTGTAGCCCACAGCTCCCTGCAAACTGATAATCACTGGAAACGTGAGAGTATATTCAGAAGCACATTTTCACATCGTGCAAATTTGCAAGTTCAGAACGTACCTGTGGAAACAGCTCTTCGGGAAAAGCCTTTAACGCAGGGATTGTTCTCCAGGGTCGGGTGGTAGAACCAGAGTGGTGGAAGCCTAGGTCTCCCCTCCAGCAGGCAAAGAAGATGCTTCTCTTTGCAGCTGGGCTGCAGGTGTGCAAGGCAGGTAATACCAGGGGCAGGGGTGACCCTGGTGAGGACTGGGGTGGAATGAGGCTGTAGATGAGACGTGAGATCCCACCAGGGACTCTCACCACCACTTGTCTTCCATGACTCATCATGAATCAGGGTATCTTTTGGTTTTCCACTGCCGAGAGCCATTCTCAGGGAGGGTGAGGTGTGCCAAAAGTCCCCTGCCTTGCCCAATACCATATGGGTGTCATTTTTTTGCCTTGAACACTGGGGTGGTGCTGGCGTGTGGGTCACCAGGGCCGTTCCCAGGGGTGCACAAATCTCCGGGAAGTGGGAAAGGAGCATTTTACATGTGTATGTCCCAGGGCTTTTCCGGTAGCAGAAGATGCGATGACATTCCTCTAACACTACAGCTGTCCAAGCAGGGCTGAAAGAAGCCTCACAGATGCTTGAAATTAAAACAGCCAACAAACCAGGGCATTGTGGTGCTGTCAATGCTTCTGGCAAAGCTACGTTGGCTGGAGCCCAGAGTATAGGAGAAAATCTGGTAGCTCCATGTTATCTGAGGAGTCTTACACCGGGGTATCAGCCAAGACAAATTTATGAAGTACAGTAAAACGATCCTGCCAGAAGGGATGGCTAAAATATTTTATTCTATTTTTGTACTTAACAAACCATACATGTGGCTTTTTTAAACCAATTTTTTAAAAATTCCTTGGCATTGGGTATTTTTTTTATCTGCATTTGGCCTCATTTTATTAATTATAAAGTAAAATTAAATATTTTCCCCAGGTTTGTTTTGTATTGCCTCCACTCCCCCTCTCCCCACCCCCCCACCCCCAGGGAAAGAGAGAAGAAGAAACCACAGGAAAAAAAACCAACAAACGAAAACAAATAAAAAGGCCTCCATGCTCAGGTCATTGTTTGCTGACATATCAGAAGTTTCAGTCAGTTCTTCTGACACTTTTGGAGCTGGAAAGAATCCCTTTAATATCCATGCTGTGCTTATTTGTACTACATGGTAGGAGAAGAGAGTATTTTGTTGATAAGTCTTTCTAGATGTTAATACTCTACAAGAAAAGAAGAAAAGAAAACATTTTCCTCTCTAGAGGCATTTGTTGCCAATGCTATTCCCACAAATCTCTGTTTTCAGATTCACAACAGTATCGCGATACTGTATGCAGTTTTAGCCATGCAGAATTAATCTAAGTTTACTAATGTGGAGGTAAAACACAGCTGACCCAGAGTCCTTATTTGCTTTGTTCTAACAGCATGAAAAGGACCTTAAATTGTGAATAAGCAAATTACATTTGCATCCTTTTTACACAGGCAAAATTGGGTAAGACATTTGAAAGGGTCAGTATAAATAGCTCTTCTTTTTCCCCCATCTCATGCTCACTATTCAAACTCACAAGTTTTATACATTTTTTTCTAAAAGGCTGTGTGCATTCGGATAATAAAAGTTCAGTAAATAATCATGTCCCAGCTTGATTTCTCAAAGACTGTGATTTGTACTGAATAACAAATGACCCGTTTCATTAAGCCTGTTGCCACTGACCGACTGACAAGATGGTAAATATTATTGCTAATGCAGCATACCATGGTGATCCTAGGGAGCAAACGACACTGAAAAGCATGAATACAATGTACAGTCTGTCTGGTAAATGACCAAGGGGTAATCTTAGTCCTGAAATCAACTGCATTTGGGAAAAAAAAAAGGAAAAAAGAAAAAGAACACCACGTTTGGCATTGCAAGATCCTGAGTATTTTATGAGGCGGGGATCCCTGTGATGATCCTTTCCGACAAGTTTGAAATCTAAAGTAGCACATGATAAGAAAAGAAGCATTTGTGTTTCTGTATGAAAGTACCACAAAACTGCAAACAGGAGTAAAGCTGAGACCACCCACGGGGAGAGGTCCTTGTTAGAGCGGCTGCCAACTGACCTACGCACCAGAGAGTGGCTGTTGTGGTGGTGGGACGAGGCCTGAGCTGGGTGATCACACTCCCTGTTCTCAAGAGTGCTTCAGGGCAGGAGCTCATAAAACGTGAATTTCTTNCTCCTCCTCTTCCTTTTCCTCCTCCTCCTCCTCTTCCTCCTCCTTCTTCTCCTTTCTTTCTGTGTTTCTATCTTTTCTGGAAAGAAAAAACAAAAATATTTGATCTAAGAATGACATACGGAAGTCAACTGAGGGGGAATGGGGTCAGATACAGAGCTTGACCAGCATAGGTCTAGTTTTAAGATGTTGTCCTATCAAATGCCTACTATTTCAATCATTTTCTAATGTTGTAAAGTCTCCTTCGGAGGATGGTAATAGCAAAACCTAGCCAGAGCAACATGAAATCATCTGGGAAGCATACCCAAAACATAAAAGCTGAGCTTTATTTGAGGTAGCAAATTGGTAATCAGGCAAAATGTTGGTGGTTTTGGTTATGGTCACAAATGTGGAAAATCAGACATCCTGCACGTGCCATGCAATTGGTAATGCTTTCAGTGCTGCCATCAGTACATCAGCACAGTCAGGCTGTGCACGCTACCAGCCCTGTAATTGCCGAGGTCTGGTCCTAGTCCAGCTGGCTATACAGAAGGTTTTGTAGCAGCTGATAACAGCCCAAGTTCAGGTATGCCCAATCCCTGCGTTTAAAGAGGGCCTGATGAAATGCCCTGGATGCCTCTGCTGTGCCGCCTCCCAGGGATGTGCAAAGCAAGCAGCAGGGACGGAGCCCAGGACCAGGGTGCAAAGGTCCTACGGGGGACCACAGCTTGGTCTGCCTTCCCCAGAGGGGCCCCTGGAGGACGGAGGTACTTGGCATCTTTGTGAAAGGAAAAAAAACCAAACACATGTATGAAATAAAAGCAAGCAAAAGAAAACAACAAAAACAACCACTCGGCTACATTTGATCCAAAACAAAGCATTTTTTCCCAGTTGAGCATTTTGTTAGAATCGCAACTCCAGATGAGTCAGGGAAGACTATAGACAGAACCTCTCAGACAAAGGACACTTGCCAGCTTTATGTTCCTTGGAAACAGAGAGTCATGGGTTTTCATATGTGTTTGTAAAACTTTCTGAGCCAGTCTCTTTTCTTCTTTGCCTTTCATGCTTCAAAGTACATCCAGAGGCTGCTTTATAGTCCCTATGGTGACCCTACAGCATGGGATAAGGGGTACCGGTTGGGGGATGGCTCTCAGGAAGAACCACTAAAACTGCAGATTTCATAATCAACTCTAGCTATGAAGGAGAATGGTGCAATTCAGGTCTGTTGGCTGAAAGAGAATTAAACTTGCAGCTGGCTTCCAGGGGGGACAGGGCCACCGGCACCTTGGCACACACAGAGAGGACTCTGCAGCACAGTGGGGCAAAATGTGGTGGTTTTGGCTCACTGGCACACCAAAATATGGTCAGGAAGGGGGAAAAATTGTGGAGATGAAACAGAATTTTCTTTTCAGATATTTGGCAACACATTAAAGGCAGGAAAACTTGCACTGGGCAGATCCCTGTATGTAATTCAATCTGAACACTAATTTTCCTTCATGTTGTACTATGTGATTCATATTAGTTCATTAAAGAAAATTGCAACTTCTAAGTGGAAGCTGAAAAGTTTCATTTTTTAGTTATAGAAATGAAGTGTTTTTATGGAATTGATGTACTCTTCCTTTTCTCATGTCTTGGCTGTAACTATTTCCAATCTGCAGTTCCAGTCATCAGTGAATCCACAACGAATCAGTTTGGTTTTTTTTTTTTTTTTTCCCCTTTTTTCTGTCGTACTCTAGATCAGAAAGTTACAGCAAACTCATGGAGAGATGCCCAGAAAAGCTATGCAGGTTACAGTGGAGGAAAGCTGCATGTGGGTTGAGCAGCTCTTCTGCAGTAAACAGCACTGTGGATTTCAAGGCCAGTGAACTCTGACAACTAAGAAAAAAACGCTGTTGTTAAAGCAGATATTCAAGGCAGGCACGTGAATGAGTCACGACGCAAAGGAAGAGAGCTGGGTTTGCACCTGGACAGCTGGTGGTGCCTAAGCATCGCTGACTGAGGTACCAAAACGCAGGATAAACTCTGCCGCCTTGGACGGGGCAGTGATGGCTCTGCAAGGAGACCTGCAAAATCCTTGCTGCACAGACCTCCTCCTGCCAGCAAGCTCCTTATCAGGGAGAGGATTTCCGTTGATGGAGACAAATCACTTCCAATGCCTGCGCAAAACATTCAATTTTTTTCCTCTCATGACCACTGAATATCGACTTCCCTGTGGTTTGTAAAAGTCTTTGTAAGTAACTCTTCAGCATTTTATTTCTCATCAAACATTACTTTAGGAGGAGAGGAAACCATTCCTTGAAAAGGCAAATTTCAAAGGCCTGATGTTTCTTTTCTTTTTTTTTTTTTCTTTGACTGCCCAGCTAAATACAATAAAAACAATGAGAGAAGTGGTTAGGACCTGTTTTCAAAACCTGTGGCAGGACAAGACCGCTGAGTGCATGACAGGTAAGCATATCTTTTTTTCAAGCTGCTAATGTGTTTGAGGTGAGGATGGCAGCCCACACCAGAATATTGCTATTTGTTGTAGGTCATGTTGGCATGCAGGTCTGAGGGAACACTAAGACTTAAATTGTGGCTTAACTAAAATGGAATGATTCTTCTCCTAAAGGAGAAAACATAAGCAAAAAAAAGAAACAGTCATCTAGCTGTATGTATCAATTCCAAAATGTTTAATGCTGTCTGAAATAACGTACAATCCTCCCAAACCTCTGTCTATGTTTTAGAAGGACTTCTAATGGAAAACACTTGTGCAATGAAGATGTCAAAAACCGTATAGTTAGTAAGGAATTATACAATAACAGTTGCAACACAATTCCAGTTAGTTGTATTACTATATTACCTTTTTAGAACACGTGATGCATAGGTATTCTCTACACCTTTCCCTAAGAAACACAAAGCCTTTCTTTGCCTACCAGCGTGTATCTTCTGAATTATCTCTGCACAACAGTTAAGAAAGATGAGTATAAACCCCCTATCGATGTTTCCAGATTATTCCATGCCATTTGAAATTCATTCCCTTCGCTTTTTCTTTTCTTGTCTCTTTCGATCATCTCCCCACTCAGCCACGGTACCCGCTAGCAGTGAAGCCACCTGTTCCCTGAATTAACATGGCAACAAGTATGGGTAAGATTAGAGGTTGTAACACCAATATAGCATCATGGCACGCGGGTCTCTTGGTGTATGCTCTGGAGAATGTCCATTTCACAGGCAGTTAACCTCTGTGCAATCCCAAGAGTGCCATATGGGATTCCCGTGTAGGACTTGGAAATGCTTAGATAAGACACGGGATACACAGTGCTGCAGAACAGCAGCCTCCCCCAGCGACACACTTAAGATTTCACAGTGAGGATACAGGGCTGGAGCCCGCAAGCGCAGAGATGTGACAAATTCACTTCAAAAATGTGCATCTTTACATGGGCTTTTTATATCTATCTTTAGCACCCGGTTTTCTAGGAAGTAATCCCAAAAAAACCTCTTTCTTTTTCACTTTATTCAGTTTCCTTTCCTTCCTACTCACCTGTCTCTACCTGTTTCTCCAGTTCCTAAAAATATGCATAATTCTAACAATTTAGTCTGGCTTTCTCCTTTAAGTATATCTTCTGTTTTTTCGTGTATTTTTTCTGAATGCTCTTCTCCTTCTGCTTTCTTTCCTTTCAATGATTTCTCATGGTCTGATATTTCCCTATGTGCATCTATATTTACCCCGATATCACCTCTCAGGTTCCTCTCAGGTTCTTTCTGAGTTTTTCATTCTCTGTGGTTTTTTAATCTCTCTCTCAGAGACACAGTTGTTCCACCTTCTCATTTTTTTTCCCCCTCCTGCTTTTTCCAGCATCTCCTCTCTCTCCTCATCTACACTTCCTTTACATTACTCTCATCTATTTTTTGTGCCTCTCTAGATCTTGTGTTTTTCTTCCTCATCTCTATAACTTTCAGCTTTCTAAGTTTTTCGCATTCCTTTCATTCTTGTCACACATCCCCCACTTCAAGACAAAGCTGTAGCTGAGAAATGAAGGCATCTGAGAACATCCACAAACAACATTTTATTCAACTTTCTGAAAGAGCCGGTTTCTCAGGGAGACCAGTATTTGTCATGTACCCTTCATACTATATTAGTACTGACTGCAGGTGTTATGCACAAAATCTCCATTTTCATGGCACAAATGAAGCTCCATTCCTTGTCTTTTTTTTTTTTTAAAATTTATTTTATCCCCCCGCCCCTGGCAAGTGTACTAAAGATTTATGTTTTATATGTAGTCATTGTCCAAATAAGTGGTGGTTATTTGAATATCATCTCTTCTCTCTGGTCACATTGCGTGCTTCATCTCTGCAGACTTTCATGTACTGACAATCAAGTTTTCACATGCACGTGTAGCCCTACAGACTAGTCATCTCAACAAGCTGAGCAGAACTGGGAGAATTATTGCAGTATCTTTCCCCACTACCCCCCCCCAGCATAAATATTAGGTTTTTTTCTTTTTACTTCCAACATATATAATAAATGCAGTACTGGATTATCCAGTTATACAATATTATTCTCCTGATTCTGACCTTTTTCCTTGCCCTTAGTGAGAAAAGTTCTTCCTTGACTGCAGCTATTCAGCTCTATGAATGCAGTGCTGTGCTCCAATAACACTGCTTGGCTGCAAAGGAGAACAGAACACAGCTCAGAATTATTATTCTGCATTATTTTACTCCTGTCTTGTATTGTATTGTGTATCCTTTCAATAGATTCTTTGCTTTTCTGCTTCAAGTCCTACTCGTCCTTGCCTAGCCATCCTGTATGTACATCCATGGCTCTCTGCCCCATTTTGTGACGTTTCATCCAAGTTGAAGACAGACTGCTGTCTCTCCTGCAATTCAGAATGAAGCAAAACAAACCCAGATGAAAAACGCACAGCTTGCATCGACATTACCTGCTTTCACAGCTGTCAATGGTGTAGGATGGTAGCTACATCTGTAGCTCCATGGCTCTCTCCATGAGCTCTAACATCTGTATATATTTAAGGTACTACTATTTTATTTCTTTGATTACTGAATAATGACTCCTGTGTTTTGCAGGGCACAGGAACACTTCAGGTCCTCGTGTCTGAGCCGACTCCTGGTATGCTGCTCTGCAGTTTTATCTTCAGTGATACAGAAGAGGAGAAGAGCTAAGAGCAAGACTTCCCCTCCCAGCCCTCTCCCTTTCTTCTTCCTACAAGGAAAGGCAACCTCAGCCTCAAACTGCAGATCTCCCCGTTCTCCAGGCAGGCTTTCGCAACCTGGGCCAGCTCAGGTGCGGTCAGAGGGAGCTTTCCAAGGCAATAATGCCGCAATCCCCTGCCTCTCCCCTATTGCCCAAACCCAACCTCTTCACTGCTCCACTTAACACAATCATTTTATCCCCCAGAGATTTGGGGAAATAAAACAGGTGGTTGCAGAGCTCTCTTTTTATTGAAGGGCTGTCCGTATTGAGGAATGTGGTATGCTTCTCCATCACACTGGATTCATATTAAAATCAGTAACATAAAATAGTAAATTGCGCTATTCCAAGTCTTGCCATTGAAGCAACTCCCAGTTTGCTTAAATCTTTTTGCTCCTCCTACTTAACCAAGCAATACACAGTTTTTACATTGTAAGAAAAGTTTACTCCAGAGGTACAGATACACTGAAATACGTATTACTATAATATATATTGTAGTTACCAGATTTTTCAATAGTTTTCCAGTCATTTCAGTATTGGAATACACGGTCAGAAACAGTGAAATGTGGAAGGAACAAATGTTGGATTTGAAATTAAAGTTCTATGGCGATCAATTATTTTCACATTTGTGAACCGATGTCATATTTTAATCTTTTTTCTCCAAACAAAACACTTTCAGCAAGGACCATGCGAGGTGTTAACTGGATGACCTTTCACTTCAATTAAGGACATGTCTACCCAACATACTGGAAGGATCTACCCCTGTTTTAGTGCAGAGATGTAAGTCAGACCTTCATCTGTCCAAAGGATTATAGTGTATTTCCACACTGTTTTTTCAAAATATGAAAGCTTAACATATAGAATTTAAGTGCAGGTGAACTACAGAGGGATTTTTTGGTCTTATTTAAGTCAGACAAAGTTTTGTAATTGATTGCCATAGAATTTTACCTCTGATAATTAATACAGCTCCTATCAACCTTTCTAGGAACTCAGTATTACAGTAAATCAATTAATATATTAACAAATTTTTAGTTCAACAGTTAATATTATTTCCCGTGCTTGGAAATATGACATTTCAGCCTGCTTCTTGATCTAGTGATAGAGCTTTGTACCAGCGTGCGTGATCCAGGTCTTATTCTACAGTAGGAATCTAAAAAAAATGGGACATTTTATAGGATCTAAGCCCCTTCCAGCTGAGACACATAAAGGCACATGAGAAAGGCAAAAACTTCCTCCTCCGAACAGATGAAGATGCATTAGTGTTCCTGCATATGCAGGGTGCCAACTGCAAGTGAATAAAATATTTAAAAGCAGTACTGTCATACTTTCACATACAGTTAGGTTTATTATCATAGGTTTTTAATTCCAGATAATGTCAAGTGCATACACAGACGTACAGCAAATTTATTGAGTGAGCATTTGCTACTGTTTTTATAGCTAAGGTCATGTCACCTTATCTTTTTCAAACAAGAACTATTTTAATAAATTCAGAGTCCTTCATGTGATCCCACACGCATTTCTAAATACTTTTCTAAATGCCAAAGACTCTCACTTGAGGCACAAAGCCATTGAAACCAAGCTTCACCAGAAGAATTGTCCAGTTTCTTTGTTGATGCTCTTGCCATTCACCTTCCCTTTGATGTGCCAGGAAACATTTATGAAACCTTCTGACCAGGCTGACCTAAGCCCAAGCCTAAGTTTATGGCTATTTCCTGAATCAGCACAGTCAGCTTCTTAAACCAGGAGCTTGGAAAGTGAATTATGATTATGTTTGAGCATAACCCAAACCCTAATCCTGTAATTTTTATTTGCCCACAGCTGAGGTACCTGAACTCCAACTAAAGGAGCACCAGACCTCAGCACCATTACCTTGATACCCACTGGGAACGAAAAACTCTGTGAGGGTTTTAGATCAGCAGTACCAGGTATTAGTATCTCTGCATCACAAAATTAGCTAATGCTGGTGTGCCAGGCATCCTTTCAGGCAGGCAGCATTTATGGACATGTTTGTGTTTCAGTCCTGACGAATTTAAAACAACTTCTGATGCTCAGCGCAGAATTTTGCACTTATGTATGTTTGAATTAAAAATGTGCGAATACTAAATATTGAATTCAGGAACAAATGTGTCCACGAATGAACTTCAGATTCTATTATTTTGCATTAGAAAACAGTGAAGTCACAATTAGTTGCAAAGATAAGTCTGCAAGAGCGGTTCCTGATGATGGATTGTGTCTAAATACCGCCTGTTTCTCCAGGTGTGTGTGCCAGCTCATGGGAAGAGAGAGACAGGGAGAGAGAAAAATTAATTGTTAGGTTCTCATTGTTACGAAACCGCACATGGAAGCCTTGAAGTCTCTTACGCATTGCCTTTCTCTGCTTCTTTTGATGCTGTGCAGAAACCAGTAGATGTGGAATCATGGAACCAGAGCAACAGGGACTCCTGCAAGGTTGGATGTGGCACACAACAATGTACGGATTGGGCTGCAGTAGCGGATCAAAATATTGAGCTCAAGGAAGCTTATGAATGGCTAGAGGATGCTTCTGTTTACTTGTAGCTCAGACTCCCTTTGGTTTTACAATCCTAGTTTTGTTTTATTTTGTTTTAATGTTACGGACTGCTTGCTTTGCTCATGGGGGTAGGCCTTTCAAAATACACGTAACTGAACAAGCAAGAAAAGTAAGCTTCTGTCAGTCAGCAACAACAAATGCATAATACGCCAACTATCCAGGAAAAAATCCATGCTAAACAAACTTATAATACTCAGTAAACACTGAAGTACTTGCATAAAATTAAATATTCAAGACAGTGATTTGTGAATTTGTGCCAAGATGGTGTGAATATGGCCATGAGGTATGACATGTTCCAAGCATTAAAGGATTAAGTCACTCCAAGCCAAGAACCAAGCTGAGGTACCAGCCTCCAGGCTGGAGTACAAGGGGCAGGATGGGGCCAGGCATCATGACCTACATGCCATGGGCGCTGCATCACCCCTCAACTTGTGTTATTTACCCAGAGCCCTAAGGTGACTCATGCTAGCGGACACTGATATTCTGTGAAGGCTTGAGAAATTAAACCTCTAGTTTTGCGTCTCCTAAGCTAATACATTAACTTCAACGAGGCTGAGCTCTCAACCTTTGTATTGAGATCCGTACATGCCTTTTCATGAACAACAGGACTTAAAAATATTAAGAAAAAAGGCAGCAGTAGAATACATATTCTCTGTTGTGCTGTGGCTTCCTTGTATGTATTTCCTCGAAGCACAGTATCACCATCTATGGCAGAAAGCAGCTTCGAACTGTCTGCAAATCTTTATGAGGTACTATAAATTGATAGTACATTTATCTCAAACCGAGGTAAGTATACAGAGGTCCATGAAAAACAGAACAAAACAAACTACCCCCATAAAGCAGTGCCTCTAGTTCCTTTTTCCTGTAGGACAGATGACATGTGTTTTAAGAGAATATTACATTGGTTATGTACTCTGAGCACCTCTAGTCAAATGGGTAGACCATATAATTAGAGATGTGATACCATGTATTCTTCCCGTCTCTTATTCACAAAGGCATCAGTGAGGACGGGGTGTAAACTTAGAGTGTCACTCTTCCAGCACTTCTCTAGTAGTGCCACAACCTGGATTTAAGCACTGTGTGCATTGCATTTGTAAACTTAAAAAAACCTGATCTTGCACTTTCACCAGTTTTAAGAACTACTAGGAGAGAAGTGGGCAACCACACAGCACTGTATAATGAACCTCATTAAAACACGGGAGGTGTATTGAGGTTCCTGATTCTATTATGGCATGGACAATGAGTCCATCTGTGTTAGTCAGCTTCCCACGTTGAGGTCAGACAAATCACTGGATGGAAACCTGGGTGGCAGCAGAAAGAGGTCCTATGGATGATGCTGCAGGCAGACAAATGCCAGGCCAATGTTTCTTAAGAAAAACACAAACCCCAACCTTTTCCCCACCTTCCCACGAATTCCCACTAGTTTGGAGCCTACACATGTGTTTGAATGGTTTCTGACTTTCCTTAACCGTTCCATTCATAGCTTGGTTCGGAGGTTCATGTGGTGGATTTACCTCTCTGTCTGACACTTGCAAAATATGCGTTATGTAGAGAGTAGCTGAATAAGCCCCAGCACATTTGTTCTGCCTCTTTCTGTATTAATATACCTCACTGCCCCAAGAGCTGCCTTTTACAATGATTACCGGGTTGAATAACATATTATATTTTCTCCTCCAGCGCCACCACAGGATTTTCCCCGCTGATTTGATTAACCTATCATACTGCTATTAAATTAAAACAAAAACCCCTTTTAGATAATAATCCAACCTGAGTTGCGGGCCTTTAGCCATTGTGCCATCCATCTGTTGTTTGTAAAAACCACTTTCCCTGAAGGGAGATGGTGTGTTGAGGCTGAATCTACCACCTGCCACTTTGGTCGGAAAAAAATCCCTTTCACTCCATGCTATGAATCAATACTATTGGGACACTTTTCTAGAAAGAAAGCTTTACAGAAAAACTAGGGATTATGCGATTAACTGGTTTGGCTTTCTGAGGACTAATCCTCATAGGTAAGGGGTATGATATCAGGATGCATGGAGCAGAGGAGCAGGAATATTAGTCATTTTTTGTTTCTGGTTGCCTCCAACAGTGTAAGACGTGGTCATCCTACAGTTCTGACCATGAGGTTACGTCTTCATGACTGTTCCTACTACACTTACTGGCTCTGTCAGTGCTGCTGGGAGGATGACCCAGGTGACAAGTTCTATTCTGGTCCACCAGAGAAAATGCGACCCAAACACAAATTGAAGTGATTTAGTAAATCCTTCACATACAACATGATGGTTTGACATGGTTAGACATCATAGAGGGTTAGCAATTACCTGGAATGGGGGGCTTTCGAGAGGAGAATGTAACTTCCTAGTATTTCATGGGATTTCTGTAAGATTTTAGCCTTGAATCCTCCAAGGCTGAGTGTTCTGTAAGCCTTTGCATGAGATGGACTCATGGATAGGACCAGCTTTAAATTAGGAACTTTATCACTAGAATGAAACAGAATTATGCATCTGTGATGACTTGACAAATCTTTTCCCATTCTTCACTAGAGTAATGTCAAAACTGGCTCTACCATACCTTTGTCAACCTGTTTCCTTTAAATCTTAATTATTTAGGTGTCTCAATACATTAAACAGAGAGATACTGAACATTGTTAAAATTGTTACATTTACTAAACTGGTACAATCCGGTCAGTCACATTTGAAATACCATTGTCTATATGCCATCCAGTCCGCTGAGAATCACTGGATAAATTTGTATCTTGGAAATATCTCAGTAAAATATCGAATTAAATACTACTTAGCAGTTTGTCTCTGAGATACTCATTGAAGAGTATTCATTAATATGAAGTGGGACGCAGAGAGCCTCACATTTCCTGGCATAACATCTTAGCTTCTTCATTGGTCCACATTAGCTTCCTCACCAAGACTACCAAAAAGGAAGAAATTCACCCAAAGGCAAATTTTCTTTCCACTTCCTGCTATCTGTAATTTGAGAAAATGTATAGGATTAGTCAGATTACCACAGTGACCCTTTATATGAAAACCTATTTTATTAATTCATTTACTGTAAGGCCTAGATTAATAACAACCAGTTTTAGACTGCTAAATCAGCTAAGTTAATAATCTGCATCCCAGTGGAAAGGAACTCTTAGGTGAGCTGGGTTGCTCTCTAGAAGCGCTTATCACCTTCCATGAAAAAAGATCAGGGCTCCTGACAGCGGCCCTTGTAGAGTGCTTAAAATTACCTGGGCTAAGTCTAGGCTGGAAGCCAAAAGGGACCTGTGGTGCTAATGGGGTCTGACCTATCAAGCAGGCAAGTTTTTCCCCAGATGTTGGATTCAGAAACCTAGATATTTAAATTCTGACAAAGACTCAGCATCAAGAAATCAAATGAAAATGTAAAGATAATATCTAAAATACTGTGTTCTTCATTTCATCCAAATATCCAGGCCGGCTTTATTGGGACTTTGTTGGGTGCCCAGTGACAGGACAAGAGGTAATGGGCACAAACTTTAACATAGGAAGTTCCACCTAAACATGAGGAGGAACTTCTTTACTTTGAGGGTGGCAGAGCCCTGGCACAGGCTGCCCAGAGAGGTGGTGGAGTCTCCGTCTCTGGAGACATTCCAAACCCACCTGGATGCGTTCCTGTGCAAGCTGCTCTGGGTGACCCTGCTCTGGCAGGGGGTTGGACTAGATGATCTCCAGAGGTCCCTTCCAACCCCTATCATTCTGGGATTCTGTGATTCTGTGACTTTGTCTTTCTCCTTCTAGCTCTGCCTTGATATGCCTAAGAGGAAACCACCCCTTCCCAGAAGAAATGACAGGGCTTGTCCTACAAGGGCAAAACTGTCTTGTCAGAGCCAATTTTTAGTCTCAGTTGAGACTGTATGTACCGTGGTAGTCCCAACTCATGCAAATTTGCTTGCAAAAGTCTGCTGTGGGCTTAAGGGGCAATTCGGGGCTGGACTCACAAAAAATTTGCATTTTCTCATTTGGCCAAAGAAATCCTTTTCACTCAGTTTCAACACTGTAAATACATGAATTGCAGAGATGTGTCATAAATTAATAGTTTACTAATGTCATGTCTGCCCATAGGGAAGCAGGCAAGGTCTCTTTTTCCTGTGTCATATAAATAAATATCGAATGAGCGATCTTTCACCTATTGAGAAATCCACACTTCAAAGTGTCTTAAAATTTTTTTCATAAAAATGATCTCAAAATAAAGTATTGTAATGAATCATTACTGCACATATTCTGATATTCTGGGGGAAGCAGTGGTGTATTGTGTAAGTAGTCATAATGAGCAGAATAATCCATCACACTCGAGTGTATTTGATGCAGACAATAATGAATTTTTTTTACTTCAATTTAAATTAGTAGTTACAAAGCAGCTACCAGAAAACCATATTAAAAGAAACACAAGTAAACAAACTTCAGACAGAATAAAATGTTAAATTGACATTGAAAAGTGAAGTTAATGTCCAAATGAAGAGTGTGGGAAAGTGTTCCTGTTTATATGTGACTGGTATATATTTATTTTGGTGCAGTTCAGTATAAACCCGAGGTCAAAAGTCTTTGGTCAAGCTGATCAGAATACGTTGAGTTTTCATCCAGTTTAACATGACAATCCCAGCTGTATGTAGTTGAATATAATACTACACAAAATCACAGTCTATGATGCCATCTCCTTTTGACCACCGCCCTCATTCAAGCCTATTTATTCTGTGTGTCTCAGGGAAACTTCACCAACTTGCATCTAGGCATGTGAGTCAAATGATTGAATACTGTTTACCACTGAGTAAATGAATTGATACAATTAAAGAAATGACAAAGAATCACGAAATGTACTTTTTCTAACTGAATTTTACATTTATTTTCTTCCAGTGTGTAATAAAATTGGAAAAGGACTCTAGAAAATAGAGTAAAATAAAATTGACCTAGTAATATGTTGTGGCAGCCACTATTAAATCTTTCCTAGGAGCTAGAGAGAGATGACTATAATTCTCTATACAGCATAAAATGTGTGTCTGCATAAACCTGGATTATTAGTAAGGTTCTCCTATAGACAAATCTGTCTTAAGTATGACTTGTAAAGAGAAAGAAACAGATTTGATTTTTCTATTGGTTTTTTTTCATGATATATAAGAAGTGCATATGGGAAAGAAAGTGTTTTGTTTGGTGATTTATTTGGGCTATAAATTAAAAATTCGTGTCTTAGCTACCCTTGTGGTAGAAGACTCCTCTGCTGACTGGAAAATTCATAGCACTGTCATATCAAGAGCACAACAGGAGATTGATTAGTTGACAGAAAGAATTATCTTTATTATTCTGTTTAGAACTTTTTTTTTTTGTTTGTTAATGGTTATTTGATGTGAGTGCCTTAGAAACACTCAGGGGTAAAGATGGTCTTTGTTAAAATTAAACACTCGCTGTCATTTGAGTTACGCGTTGACGTGCTCCCAGGCTGCGTCTTTAAAACCTCCAATGAGCCCTCCAGCAGAAACCAGAGAAACATCTCTTGGAGTTTCTTACATTTTTATTTAAGTTGAGGATGAGAGAGGTGAACAAGGAGGGAAAACAAGGACCACTTTTTATCAAATGGCCTTAAGGGTCTTCTGTGTATATCATTGAGTAGGAAATAATGGATAAGTCCAAGAACTCTTTCAAGTATTTTCTTCAGGACCAAACCACAGAAGTTCTGGAGTGGTGTCCTGGTTCCGGCGGGGATAGGGTTAATTGTCCCCAGGACACAGGTATTCCATGCCCTCTCTGAGCTGTGGGCTGGGGCATCCCAGGTCCAGTCGGTGAGCGGCGGGGAACAGTGGTTCCGTAATTGTGTTTGTATATTCCTCTATCCGTGTTATTGTTCTTGTTTTTCTGGTTCCCTTTGCTGTTCCGTTAAACTGCCTTTGTCTCAACCCAAGAGTTTTGCCTTTTTCTTCTGGTTCTTCCCGTATTGGGAAGGCCCGAGCGAGCGGCAGGTGGTTCTTTGTTGCCGTCTGAGACCAAACCATGACAGTCCTTTTTGGTACCCAACGTGGGGCTCGAAGGGTTGAGGTAATGACAGGATCCAACTAGAGCTTGAAAAAATGAACTTGTTATATGCAATACGTTTATTGTATTAGGTAAATAGTTGCTGATCATCATGTTGCTTGTTTTGTTCTCATGGCTGTGTTATGTGAATTCCTATATGGCTTATATACTCCCTGCGATGATATTTATTAATTCTGGGAGAGGGATGAGGATTATCATTTTACTGTCCTGTGTGATATCAGCTTATGATATGATAACATCACT